>JABXJD010000107.1:0-442500 GCA_013375575.1 Percina caprodes | reverse complement strand
AAAAAGAAAAGTACATGTTTTATTAACATTTATAAAGTCAAGTTGCAACTTGTATTTTTTTAAGGCACCTCATCAGAAAGTGGTACCCATATGATAATAAGATCAGGCTGTGTTGTAAGCATGTATTGCAGTGGCAAACGCCATTCATTAACCCTGATCATGTGTAGCCTACATTATTGTGATATGTGATTTATGTTATATAGGGTATGGAGCCTATATTCAGGAGAAGCAGTAGACTACAATCACACATTTTGTTTTAAAGATAATGATAATATGATTATTAGGAAGAAATGCATACTGTATAGAATAGAAGCATAATAGTAAATGTAATACATTTATATTAACAATATGTACATATGCATGGAAAATAGGGGATTGAGAAACATTTGAGGCTGCTCCTTATCAAGTGTCGGACCAACAGACTCAAGGACTCCTTTGTCCCTCATGCCATCAGACTATACAACTCCTCACTAGGGGGGAGGAGGAAATAGGGCAGAGAGGACAATACATACATACATACATGCATACATACATACATACATACATACATACATACATACATACATGCATACATACATGCATGCATACATATATACATACATACATACATACATACATACATACATACATACATACATACATACATACATACATACATACACACCTGGACTTAAATTCACACCTGGTCACTTTATCACTTTAACACTGGACTCAACACTGACACTTTAATAATAATGTATTTTCTTGTTTATTTGACAAATGTTCTTATTGTTGTTATAATTATTGTTGTTGTTATTATTGTTTGTTGTCTTTATACTGTCTTTTTTATGTATTTTTTATTTATTTTTCCTTCCTAAAACTGCTGCTGGAACTTTCAATTTCCTCCCAAAAGGATTACTAAAGAGAAGTCTAAGTCTATGAGTTCTGAGTTTAAAGTCGGAATTAATTTCCATAAGTATGAAAAAAAAATCTCAGAATTCTGACCTTGAACTCAGAACTCAAATACGTTGGCCCGAAAACTCTTCAGTACCAATTAATATAGACATACCATAAATGTACAGTAGCATAATATAAAATGATATGACATACTAAAGAAAGATACCATGGTGTGTTATTTCAGTGGTCATAAAACACATAAGCATGCATGCTTGTATATCAAAATTGTGATTTCTGTCAGTGCTGTTGAAGGAGTGGTAGTGAGTGCAGTGACACTCAGTCAGCGGTGTGGGTCGCTATGACTTTCTGGAAACATGGCTGCCCAGGATGAACTCAGTAAGTTTCTCTCTGCGTAATTGGTGATTAATATCTCTTAAAATGTCTTATTCGTGGCTGTCAAAATTAAGTGAGAACAGGCCGGCGTCATTTTAACGACTGGGATGTTTTTTTAAGCCACGATAAAGCTTCTGTCATTTAAAAGTTGGTGCAGGAACGATAGCTAACTACTCAGCTATATAGCTAGCTAGCTAGAATGCTAATGTCAGGAGGCCGTTTGCCCAGTCATGGTCAAAATAAAACTCCCGTATGCTATTAATGTACTTTCATTAATCAAACATTTAAGGTGTAGGTTTACAACTTGACTGTTAAGAGCATTTTGGGTTAATTTCACAGAGTGTCAGTGGGTGTGTAAACCCAGTGGTGTGGTTACAAAATGAAATGAAACGCGTTGATAGCCTGTCAGTGGTTTTAGCTAGCTGGTTGGTGAACCATGCTAAGAGAAAGACTGCAGGGCTGGGTGATGCTTTCACTAACTCAGCAGCTGACAGGACGATCCTTTCAGCTAAACTGGGACTGTCTGTTTTTAGTTCACCCGTTTTAATTTTGTGTTCGAGTTATTTTACTCCTTCTGTTCTGTTTGAAGGTGTGGTTTCATAGTGGTTGCATGCAACCAATGGGCTGTAACGACGCTTCCATATTTGAATAGAAAGCTGAAACTGGTCCCATGTTGAGTGTATTCTTGGGGTGTGACGAACACCAACCAGACAATGAGACATAAGAGTTTATCAAAGTCTTAAATGTGTTTTGACAGATCAGCTGGAACGTGTGTTCCTACGCCTGGGCCATGCAGAAACAGATGAACAGCTACAGGACATTATCTCCAAGTTCCTACCCCCTGTGCTCCTCAAACTCTCCAGCGTTCAGGAGGGTGTACGAAAGAAAGTAAGACGCGTATTGTCTATCTGTGCCTAAAGACATGCCAATGACACATGAGTCTGTGCACCAGCTAAACCTCAAATATAAATAAATTGCAGTTTAATTCCATCAGAACCTCATTCATTTCCTCATTTTTTTTATTTTATATTTACCAATACTTAAAATAAACCCATAGAACTTATATAGACTCACTTCTTTCTGATGCACAGGTGCTTGTAATAAGCTTGGATCTTTCTCTTTTGCCAGTTAGTGTTGATGTATGCATTTGTTTATCAAACAACCAAATAACTTTCTGTGCCTCCTCTGCTAGGTAATGGAGTTGTTGGTCCACTTGAACAAGCGGATAAAAAGCAGACCTAGGATTCAGCTACCAGTAGAAACTTTGCTGGTACAGTACCAAGATCCTGCAGCTGCCTCCTTTGTGACGGTAAGAATACAATTTTACAATGTAGTTGCTATGAAGCCGGATATTTAATGTATATTCATTATACAATTAAAATCAATCAAATGTGTAGGTACATGCAATCCCTGTTGAGAGTATAGAGCAGAAAGCAGTTACGTACATAATTGATTTCTGGTAACTAGTTACACTACCAGTCAGAAGTTTGAAGAAATTTCCATTGCACTCCATTATAGACAGAATACCAGCTGATATCAGTTGCATTGTTTTTTTTTTGTATACCAGTGCATCGTTTGGAATCTGTCTTAATATTTAAGTAGTAATTAGACACCAATTCAGCTTTAATTTTGTTTAAGTAGTGATGTACATATTGATTGTTTAATCAATGTATTTTGTAGAATTTCACCATCATCTACATCAAAATGGGCTACCCACGTCTGGAGGTGGGAAAACAGTGCGAGCTGGCCCCCACCCTTCTCACTGCCATGGAAGGCAAGCCACAGCCACAGCAGGACAGGTGAGGGGAGACATACACTCACACACATTAGGATGTACAAGCATATTTACTGTTATCATAATACCGTATTAAAATAACCATGGAGTTTTGTTCTTGATTGACATTTGAATACATTTAAACACAGACACTGCCTCAGTCCTCTAGATGGGGTTAACCCTATCCATTCCTTGTTGAACTAGCTTATAATTTAGCTTTGCTCTTTCTTCTCCTAGCCTGATGCACCTGCTGATCCCTACTCTTTACCATATGAAGTATCCTGCGGACACCTCCAAGATAGTTTTTCCTTTTAACTTAACTGAGAGGCCAAAGACTGTGCAGCTGCTGCTGGAGTTCATGTTGGATGTTTTACTGATGCCTTACGGGTAAGTTTATGCTGTATGCTTTGGGTATTGTAAGGTTGTATGCGTCTCAGAATTGCACCAAACATTTGAACAAGAATGTTAGTCACATTTTTCCATAATTGGAAACCCTTTTATTTCCTATTTCACTCATTTAGAAATACTACCCAATTGAATGTGTGCCTGTTTTTGTTGTACCTTTGTTTTGCATAAATAACCAGTAATATGTGTGTTGGTCGTGATGAGCTGAGTGTGGGTGGGGGGTTAATTGTTTGGTACTCTATGATTTTAATTTAAATATTTTCTCCTACATTCTTATTTTTTTGTTTTTTGATAATTATTTTTATGTGTCCGTGTACATATGCGTTTATATAAAAAAGGGTCAATTGTATCTGTGACTGGAAGTATTGTCTTGTATTTTTCCAATAAAAATATTTTGGAACAAGAATGTTGACTTGTTCTCTATCCGGCTACTTTAGGTTTGTGCTGAATGAATCTCCGACTCGCCCTGCTGCCTCCTCTTCCCAGGGAAGTTCTGCAGAAGGGACAGTGGCTGCAGGTGGCCAGGGTCTCCCCCAGCCTCCCCCAGGGATGAGTGTCTATGCTGCCAAGAGGGTGATAGGAGAAACCCAGTGGAGCGCTGAGCAGCTAGAGCAGGTACAATAACTGAGCTAAAGGATGAATTGTGGATTTATTTTTGGCTGTTTATGCAGGTTATACGTTTTTTCATGCTTTCTTGACAAAGCATGACTCTATCCCAAAATGTGGTACCTCACTCAATTTAAAATACGTGCATCTCTAAAATTGTTCTAAAGACAGCTCATTTCAAAAAGCAGTCGGATAATAGATGTTTTTGGATTACGTGTGAACTCCTGTATTTTAAGGGCTGCATAATGAGTATAATTCCTTCATTGAGTATTTGGTTTCAACAGTGTAAGCTGGGCATAGTAAAGTTCATGGAGGCAAAGCAAGTTCCAGAGGTGGAGACAGTGGTGCACCTGGTGGTGGCGTCAAGCGACACCCGACACAGTGTGGCTACTGCAGCTGATCTGGAGCTGAAGAGCAAACAGAGGTAGGTGGAGGACCTTTAATCATCTCTGGTTCACATGTGCTTTACAGAGTATCACATCATGTACTCAATAATGGTTCTTCTAACTCATTAAATTATACTATAAAATATCTAATTATTAGGTATACCTGTTCAAATACCACAAGCTAAAACCATTACTTTCTAAATAATTGATTCTTTAGCAATAACTTTTTTTCTTTGAAGTTTAACCAGATTGAAGGCTGGTATCGATATCCATCAGAAAGAAATGCTGAAAGTACAAGCTTTTATTCATATCATTGGTCATGTTCTTGTTCTACTGTCTTCCAGCATCATTGATTGGAACAATCCTCTAATTATCAACAAGATGTATAAGGTGTATCTGGGGGATGTTCCTCTCAAAACAAAGGTTTGTAAACATTTACTTTGCAAGTTAACCTGCGAGTTAAAAAAAAGTATAAAATACAGTTTTTTTATGTGCACTAGGGTGGCAATGTGAAGCAAGAGCTGAAACACGAACCAGTAAGCACAAGAGTCAAACTGAAGATCCTGCCACATCTTTTGCGGTCACGCCTAGCCGCAGAGTGCTTTCCAGCTAACATCCAGGTAGGCTCTTTGTCCATGCTTGTGGGTACATTTGTGTATTCACAATTTTCAAAGTAAGTCTGTTGGTAGGCTAAATCATTTTCAAGGACACGCTTCAGTGTATGGTACAATCATTCTTTTCTTTTCCTCGGTAGGTTGTATATGATGGTCTGTTTGGCGCCAACGCTAACAACAAACTTCTGTCTCTCACGTTGCAGTTTGTCCATCACATTTGCATGGTGTAAGAAAAGTGTACTTTTCCTAGATACTTCCATGTTTCATTTCTCAAGTGTTGCTGTTTTTTTTACTTAAATAATATTTGGCATTGCTTTTTTTAAGATGTCCTGACACTAATAAACCTTTGGGACTAATGCTGCTTAATGGTCTCACCAAGCTCATCAATGAATACAAGGAGGTAAAAGTACACATAAGTACACATATTTAAACTGTCTGCATTTATGGTTTAATTTCATATATACCTACTAAACATTTGTTCTTGCAGGATCCAAAGTTACTAAGTGTTGCCTACTCTGCTGTTGGAAAGCTGTCAAGGTATAATGAAAAAATGCCCCTTTTTTCCTTAAGCATTGCTAGCTTAGTATATTATTTTGGAATAAAAAATATTCTATATTTTATATCCTCTCCTCTAGCCGCATGCCACAGCTGTTTACTAAGGATATTGCACTCGACAGCAGTTTTTGAGTCCATGTGCAAGGTAAGTGAAAGATCTCTCAAAAATCTGACATTAAATGCAATGAAACTCAGCAGAACACAACAATGCATTAAAAGAAAACATGGTCTGAAATTGATATTTCCAAAATTCTGTCATGTTCTTTAGGAGGAAGCCGATGTCCGTCTTGCCATTCAGGAAGCTTTGTCTATGATGGTCGGAGCTTATGCCAACCTACAGGGGGCACTGCTGAACCTAATGGAGGCCCTGGTGGCTGCATACATTGGGAAGGTGAGTCTGGGGCAAAATGGGCATTTGTTTTATGAAGACCATTAATGTTGATTAGTTTAGTATGTAGGCATGAGGCAAATCAAGAACTCTAGTTTATTATTTTTGTGGCAGCCGGAGGTGCAAGTTCGCCAGGTGGCCATGAAGTTTGCCAGCACAGTGTTTGGTCCTGATCATGTGCCATCAAGATACCTGCTGCTGTTGGCAGCTGGAGACCCGTAAGTCCCAAAATACACAAAAAACTTCTCATAATGGCAAACTAATCGCTGCACAGCAATTTAGTGAGTTATGAAAGCACTTTTTATATAATTTACACAATAAGATACAAGTAAGATGGGAGATGGTAAACGCTAAACTTAGGTGTTAATGGTTTACTTAATTGAGTAGTGCAAAAGATTAAACAAGTTTTTTTTCCTGTGTTTAGGAGGGAGGAGGTTTCTGGGGAGGCCAAGAAGGTGCTGAGAACTTTTCCTACCAAGAGCTCAGAGAAGGAAGGACCAAAGCCAATGCCCTCCTTTCCTGACATGGTGGCCTATGTCCAGGAGAAGGTGAGGCTCTGTGCTTATTTTTCATTCTCTTGAGACAATACACCCATTTTTGCTAAAAGAAATAATGAATTGTTTTTATCTTGTCATTATCAGGCGGCTCAGAGGATCAAGACTCCAGCTAAGTACATTGTTGGAACCTCCACTATTCCTTTCAACCCGTCTGCATTTGGGGAGGTGAATAAAAATTGGTTATGAGCCTGTGACAGCCATACAATGTGACATGGGATGGGTTTGCAAATTCAGTTTGTATCTTTGGGGAAGTAAATTGAGTTTTTTGCAGCAGACACCTAATTTTTCCCTGTCTTCCTAGATCGTCCTCTACCTGAGGATGTGTTTAGCCCACAGTGCCGGGGTCACACACATGTCCACACGTCTGGTAGACATGCAGGATGATGCACCAGCCATCGGACGCTATGTCCACACACTGCTATCCTCTGAGTCTCAGTCAAAGGGTTCTGAGGCAAACCCTGTTCATATATACATGGATCTGCTGCAGCAGCTGCTGTCTGCTGTCGGGGGTGAGAGATGTTAACCTGCTCTTTACTTAGGGCCATTATGCTGCGGGTTCAAGTCAGGGTACTATTGTTACTAAGGGTTTCATAGAACGTTTAAGCTGATTTTTAAGTATTACAAGTAGCTTATGTTAGTCACACTTGGGTCTGAATTGGGTCATGAGTTAAGTAGAGTGGTACACAAAGCGTTGGTTTTGTTTATTGAACCTATTATGAGTCATATATTTATTATATTGTGTATATATTCATCTGTATGGGATTGTAAAAAAAAAAAAAGAAACAAGAATATATTGATATAATCATGTTTAGAAACACTCCATGTTTTATTTATTGCACTTTCATTATTAATCTCAACAGGAATCACAGTTATGTACTGTCTACTGGAGATGGTGTCTGTCTGCCCAGACAAACTGGCTCTTAGATTTATTGATAAAATTGACTGGATTAAAGTAAGTATTTCATTTATCCATGTGTTTATTTAAATGTAGTATGGAGGCAATTCTACATTTAGATTTATTGTGCTTTAATTCATTAGTGAGACAAATATCAGCACCACTTAACAATGAATCCAATTCCTTAGCTGTCTTGTGATACTGTAAAACCATGAGCCAAATTCACATTTCTCCACTGTCAGTGCATTCAGCTGTAATAACAGATGTTTTCACCTCCAGAGTCTGATGAACACAAATAAGGAGGACATGAGGGAGCTCGCAGCCCAGCTCTATGCTGTGGTGGTTTCCACCATGACTGGCAATGAGCTGCAGGCGGCTGTGTACAATCTGCTCAAAATCACCAAAGACAACCATGTATGCCACTTTGTTTTTCAAGGGAACTTGAACATTTATTTTTTATATTTTAAAAGTGTGAACCTTGTGTAAATGTCAATTGGTTTTGTTGAACCACAGAGTCCTGAGAGTCAGCATGGTGCCATTTTGGCTCTCGGTTACATGGTGGGAAGGTATATGAGCAAAAAGAAAGCTGTCACCTCTGAAGACTCTACACACGAAATGGAGCAGCAAATGAGCATCACCTCACAAGGAGATGATGAACTTGTTGCCATGGCCACCAAGACAATTGGTATGTCATTATTTTTTTAAACAGTTTTCTGCTTCATTTAATGACTATAGCAACTGTTAGGATACAATTATATTGATGTTCAAATGTATTTGCCTAGATTGTGGTGAGGAGATGTTTAGAAAATAGTTTTTATTTCTGAACAACATTCTTTTTTTAATTTGCCATTAAACCTTTGTGAACTAACAAATTATTTCTGTCTTAATGGGTTCATCCATTCAGTATGGGTTCACCTGTGTGTAGACTTCTCTTTATTAATCCTTTTGGGATGACTCCCACAAAGACATTGAGATTTCTAGCAGCAGTTTTTAGCAAAGAGAATACAGTATAAAGAGAGAGAAAAAAGAGGAATACAGTATAAATGTAACAGTAATAATAACAATAAAAAAAACATTTAGCTGTAAAAAAAACATTTACCATAAATTATTATGAAGTGTCAGTGTCAAGTCAAGTGTTAAAGTTTCCAGGTATTTATCTGAGTCCAGGTGTGCATGTACTGTCCTCTTTGCCCTATTTCCTCCTCCCCCTGAGAGAGGAGTAGAGTGTAATGGCATGAGGGACAAAGGAGTCCTTGAGTCTGTTGGTCCTACACTTGGGAAGGAGCAGCCTTCAACTGAACAGGCTCGTCTGGGTGCTGATGACGGTGTGCAGGGGGTGGCTGGCATTGTCAGTAATGTCCAGCAGTTTGTCCAGTGTCCTCCTCTCTGCCACTGTCACCAGTGAGTCCAGCTTCATGCCAACCACAGAGCCGGCGTGCCTGATCAGTTTATCCAGCCTGGAGGTGTCCTTTTTGGATATGCTACCCCCCCAGCACACCACAGTGTAGAAGAGGACACTGGTGACCACAGACTGGTAGAACATCCACAGCAGTTTGCTGCAGATGTTGAAAGACCACAGTCTCTTCAGGAAGTACAGCCTGCTCTGTGTCTTCTGTACAGGTGGCTGGTGTGTGTTGTCCAGTCCAGTTTGTTATCCAGCCACAGCCCGAGGTATTTGTAAGATTGAACTGCCTCCACCTCAACCCCCTCCAGCAGGACTGGTCGCGGTCTTGGTCTGGCCCTCCCAAAGTCAATGACCAGCTCCTTTGTCTTAGAGGTGTTGAGCTGTAGGCAGTTAGTGCGACACCAGAGAGCAAAGTCCCCATCTAGACTCCGATACTCCTCCTCCCTGTCACCCCTGATACACCCAACGATGGCTGTGTCATCGGCGTACTTCTGTGTGTGACACAGCTCCGAGTTGTAACAGAAGTCTGAGGTATACATGGTGAGGTGAAGAGGGGCCAGCACCATGCCCTGGGGGGTTCCAGTGCTGCTGACTGCAGTGTTAGACATGATGGCTTTCAGTCTGACGTACTGTCAGTGAGGTTGTCTCTGATCCAGTCTACCAGATAGGGGTCCACTCCCATCCTGTTCAGTTTATCCTAAAGTATATGAGGCCGGATGGTATTAAAGGCACTGGTGAAGTCCAAAAAGAGCATCCTCACGGCCGTTCCCCTTATCCAAATTGGAGTGGACCTGGTGTAGCATCATCACACCATCACACCATCATCTGGCTGATGTGTATGTCTGTCTGTGTGTGTCTGTGTCCGTCCAGGTTCCTTTCTGGACAGCAGTATTACAATTCTGGCTGTAGCAGCGTGTACAGCTCTGGGAGAAATAGGCCGTAATGGCACCCTGCTCATCCCTGCAGATGGGGTGGGCTTCACCAAACTTTCAGTCGTGGAAAATCTGTTGGCTCGCATCCCTTCTGGCAAGGAAAGCACAAAGGTAACCAGCAACTACACAAAAAAAAGTGCTTGCTGCTGGACACGTATGCATGTATGATGCATCTAATCCTCAGCTGAAATATTTGTAACTCATATTTATTTTAATTGTCTTGTTTGTATCTGACAATCTGTCCATGTACGTGGTCCAAATGAAGGAGCGATCAATCCAGACCTTGGGTTACCTACCTGTGGGAGATGGAGACTTCCCTCACCAGAAAAAGCTGCTGCAGGGTCTCATGGACTCTGTAGAGGTATGAAATGTTCTAACAGTACTATCAACAATAGCAATACAGTGCTTTACAAACAACAAAGCAGTTAGAGCTAACAGATTGTTTGGGAACATTAGTTGGCATGTTTTGTGAAGGAGAAGAAACACAAATGGAATATTTTTGCATTGTTAGGTAATAGGTCTCAAGCTGATTTATCAAACCTTCAACTATTGGCACAAGTGGGGATTTTTGCACTCTCAAATTAACATTTATTGACATGGTCCACCTTCGAAGCTGTTCGGGAGGCTCATTAGTGGAAACATTGCTCACATTTTTCCCTTTTTCTTTCTTAAGGCCAAACAGGTGGAGCTGCAGTTTGCAGTCGGCGAGGCTATAACCAGTGTTGCAATAGGCACCAGCTCTGGAGCTGCCAGAGACCCATGGACCTGCACCGAGGACCAATACACTCCTCCACACAGTAAGTCCTTTCAGTTGTAGTAGTTGAATTTTAGTATGTTGGTCTTTTCTGTACACACATCTATTGCATGTCTGTCAGTCCAGGGAGAAGGATGCCTCCTCAGTTGCTCTTTCTGATGTTTCCTCCATTTTTCTTTGGAAAGTTTGGGGGTCGACGTATGCTGAACCGATTAGAAATCTGTGATATTGGGCTATATAAATAAAATTACTATATACAATAACTTGATTTGTAATTCTTTGTACAGGTTTATATATATGCATCATAAGTAGTAATGGATTAGGTCATCTTTTGAGCTAAATTTACACAAATTAGATTGATTTGGTTGTCAAGTACGTGTTTTAGGGTGAATGTTCACACTGAACAAGTTGTTCACATTTTTTTTTTTTTTAAGAGGTCAAATTTGTCAGACCATCTCTTGCATAATGACAGGGTCGTCACAGTGAAATGCTTATTGATGAAAGACATACAGTTTTACATTTAGGTTTAGCAGCTAGTAATCTAGTGATCTGATGTGTGAACAATTAAGTTGGCCTGAGCATATTGTTAGGTCCAAAACCTCAAGTCAAAAATACACACGGACACAGACTTGCTTTTTTGTGCTTTGCAAAGGGGATGAGTACTGAAATCATTCAGCAGTCTTCCAAAGCACTCATCCCTAGTTGTTTTACATAAATGGGTGTTAGTATATCATATTCTTTGCTTTACCATTGGTTGAGCTGTAGCTGGGTGTATTAGGCAAGTTTAGGGTTTAACATAGTTCACCAAAGTTGAACAAAGGAACAATACGTTTCTTTCACACAGTCACCGCTGCAAGTTTATCTTCTCTTACTCTGCAA
The DNA here is from genome assembly GCA_013375575.1 of Percina caprodes. Lineage (NCBI taxonomy): Eukaryota > Metazoa > Chordata > Actinopteri > Perciformes > Percidae > Percina > Percina caprodes. The sequence goes on along the minus strand of JABXJD010000107.1, from coordinate 431,081 downwards.
GCTCGACACTCTGCCTCGCCTCAAACTTTTCTCCCTTTCTCAAGGTTTCACATATTCACACGATAACCATTTCACAGTATAACTTTGTACAGTTCCCACACACATATTTACATACAATGGTATGTACTTTTTTATCTGAATATTCATTTTTGCCCCTTAACATTTACACTATCTTCCTTTTCTCTGTTAGATGTGAAAAATAATGATGTGGTTCCTTGGGTCCTCAATTCCATCCTGGCCAGGTATATTCCCAGCCAGAATCCCCATGTCCGACAGGCATCCTGCATATGGCTGCTTTCCCTGGTCAGGAAACTCAGCCAACACAAGGAAATCATGGTGGGTGTATTGTACAACTATATACCTCTGAATCTAAAGATAAACAGGGTCATAGTTCAAAGAATGAACTCTGATAACCAAGAGAGTGATCCTTTTAACAGTAACTGTTAAGAGTTTTATTCCTTTTTTGAAATTGTGCATTCCCTTGTTTTTGGTGTTTAAGATCTAGAGTTCGCACACCAATCCTGCTATTTTCATTTTGAAAATGTCAGATGTTAAAAGATGACTATGACCTTATATTTAGGCTATTAACTGTATAGTTTTAGTAATAGTTTTTGGAATGCTTTTCCTTATTTTTTTCACATTGGTCACAGAAGGTGTCTGTATTTCTAAAGGACCTTTTAGTTGTAGGAAATACATAATCTCTTTTTTTCTCCTAATGAGGGAGTCATCAGTGTTTGAGGGCTATGTTTTTTTTTTTTTTTGTAGCAAAGAGACACATTTTAGACTTGGTGTGCATACTGTATGTCAAATCCTTTGTGTTTGTCAAACATGAACAAATAATTTTGCCTTTACTCCGACAGTCCCATTTGAAGGAGATTCAGGTGGCCTTCATCTCTGTTCTCTCTGACCCTGATGGTAAGAAAAGACTGTTTAACATGACTGTTGGATTGATCTGTTCGTTATTGACACCAGCCAGTTCTTTTTAAATGTACTTGTGCAACATTGCAAAATAAACCATCACCCTTTGCGCTCTGTCCTTCCCAATTCTTAGTCCATCCTTTTTGTCTTTTTCTTTTATCTAGAGTTGAGTCAGGATGTGGCGTCTAAAGGCCTGGGCCTCGTCTATGAGATGGGAGGAGAGGATGACCAGCAGGAACTGGTGTCTACCCTGGTGGAAACGCTCATGACTGGCAAAAGGTGAGTGGATGGTTTAGCAAAGGTGGAAGGAATGAAACGGAGAGTCACAAGAGGATGTAGTGTCCCTTCTGCAGGGGAGAAGAAATAAGGTAAAAACTGTTTCAGTACATGAAGATATTGATAAATTCTTATTTATCTTTGCAAACAGAGTGAAACACACCGTTTCAGAAGATACAGAGGTGTTCCAAGGAGAAGGTTTGGGGAAAACACCTGATGGGTAAGTCGTATGTCGCCACTATTGGACTTTTTTTTCCTTATCAAGTGTAAATGCAAAAAAATCTCATTTTGTGTGCACAAATTGATCTTTGTCTCCCTCTTGTAATGATGGCTCCTGGCAGTCATGGCCTGACCACATATAAGGAGCTCTGCTCATTGGCCAGCGACCTGAATCAACCAGATCTCGTCTACAAGTTTATGAACCTAGCCAATCATCATGCCATGTGGAACTCCCGCAAGGTATTGAGCTTGCATCCTTGCATCATCTTTCCCATCCACCACATGTGCCACTTCTTCCTAACTATCTGGGGTTGTCTCACCCTTTCTTCCACCTGACCCCTTCTCCTTTTAGGGAGCAGCTTTTGGTTTCCACATGATTGCAGCCAAGGCCGGAGAGCAGCTGGCTCCTTTTCTGCCCCAGCTTGTGCCCCGCCTGTACCGCTACCAGTTTGACCCCAACCTGAGCATTCGTCAGGCCATGACCAGCATCTGGGACGCCTTGGTCACTGATAAGACCCTGGTAGGAATTTAGTCCTGTACAACATCCACATGTACAAAAATATACATACTACATGCATGTACAAACAAATAGATGTAAACAAAGATGTACAAGACTATTATCATTGAAAGTAATGTGAGCATGTTGGTTTGTTCTGATGTGTTTCAGGTTGATAAGTATCTTAAGGAGATCCTGCAGGATGTTCTTTCCAACTTGACCAGTAACACCTGGAGAGTGCGCGAGTCCAGGTACAATAACACACACTCTAAACATCAAACTCCTAAAAATGACTATTAGTAAGACAATTTGTCAGTTTTATATTACCTGTTACCTGATTGTGTGAGGCTAAATGCTCTGTAATGCATTTCCCTTGTCTCGTCTTAATTGTATCAATGTTGTAATTAGGGCTGGGCGATATGGACCAAAAGTCATCCCGATATATTTAGGCTGAATATCGATATACAATATATATCCCAATATTTTTCCGCAAAGTGAGAGCAAATGTTCAGTCAAAGCCAAATATGACATGTCACAAGTAAAATCAAATGACTACATTAGAAACAGGTTTCTTCACCTGGTTCATGATTCACCTGGCTCAGCTGTTCAAGACAGCAGCATAAAACACAAAGTTGCAGACAGACACAAAAGAAAATAAGGAAAAACTAACATTTTAATGTTTTTGTTTAAAGTAAAATATCCGAATACTCCTTAGAACTGCAAATTTGAACTATATCAATATATGCAATATGGTCTAATTCCATATCACATTTAAAAATATATCAATATATTTTTTATATCTATATATTGCCCAGCCCTAGTAGTAATAACTTAATTGTTATTGATATTTTCAAGCAAAGTGAGTGGGTTGAAATGGCAACACTATTTGCACAGGAACAGGGTCTTTAAACAACATGTATAAGTTGTAACATTTACATATTAATATTGTAGACTTAAGGTAAAGAAACCTAAAAGCATACGCTACAATATTGTAAAAGTACGAGGAAATCTGTTTTTGATGTATTGTTTTTCCTTCCAGCTGCCTGGCCCTGAATGACCTGATTTGTGGCCGTCAAGCTGATGATCTCATTGATCACCTGGCAGAAATGTGGGAGACATTGTTCAGAGTCCTTGATGACATAAAGGTAAGCAGGAAATAATTACAGTCAATGTTACTTTAATCAATCTAGAGCAACGGATGGCATTTGTATAATAGTTCTAACACATTGCAAAAAACTATGGATCGACACACTAGTGTCAATGAATGAATTATATAAGGCTATCATGAAGCATAGATATTACATACGCACAGCAAAATAACTACAAGTGCGTCAAAAGTAGCATTACACTATTTTGTAATGTGTCATCTTGCATTTCAGGAGTCTGTAAGGAAAGCAGCAGACCTAACACTGAAGACACTCAGTAAGGTAAAGCTGTTTGTTACAATGATGGCCTAAATGTATGTACATTTTGTAATTGTTTGCCTGTTTATAATCGCTAACGAAAACTAACAATAACAAAAACTAGGTTGGAAAAAGCATTGTCGTTAACAGAAATAAAAATGAGGTATTACAAAAAACTAGGTTTACAACTAAACCTGTAATGTCTGTTTGCAAAATTAACTAAAATAAAATTACCAAGTAAAATGTCCTTAGATTTGGTCCTTGTTAATATCTTTCATAGAGCAAATAACGTTATATCATTCTGAGTCTGACATTTCCGACCTGTCTATGCCAGAAACATATAATGTTTCCTACTGGGAACCCAGAAATTCTGTAATTTTATGTCAAATTGAACACAACATGTCCGTGCCCCTTGCCTGGCATCATGGTGGTACCGAAAGTCTGAAGAAAGCGGCAAAGTCCCATTTGATTATGACTGTCAGATAAAAGCAAGTGCCTTGCAGTGGAAGCTGGTAAAATATGTAAACAAATATAATAAAGGGGGAAAAAACCCATGAATTTGAAAGTACATTTGAGAAGTGCACACAAGGAGGCTAACCTAACTTACCTTAACAAGGTAAAGGAGAAAGCAAAGCCCCTTCCCCGAAACAGAAGTTAAGCGGGTTTGCTAGTTAAGTTTATTTTTTGAGAATGCTTAGTTTTAGTTTAGTTTTTATTAGATTCAGTGTTAGTTTTAGTCAGTTTTGTAATATGGGTTATTTCTCAGAAAAAGTATTGTGTAATAATAACAAAAACATCATACAATTTTAAAAATATGTATTCAACAATAAATAACACCCGTAGGCTACATGAAATGTGCATATGATGAGCAAAAGTATGTTAACAGTCTACACAAGACGCAGTAAGTGCAAAATGTGTAAGTGACCAGGAAAGTGTTCCAGGAAAAAACCTAAATAGCCAATCAACTAAAGAAGACAGCCAACAGGTGTTTTGAACTTTGGTTTGAGTAAAGTGGCGAACTTTTTGAAGTCACACAGTTGTGTAGACATCCCAGTATCAATACACATATAAACCCCCGCTTCCTCCTGCTTTTAGTGTTCCTGCATATTTACTAACCAGCAGCTATTGGGTTGCCAGTGAAAGCCTGCCTGTAGTGTTCTCTGTCCTACTGTTGTCTCCGTCATGCTACCTGGCGCTGTACCAATACATCCATGCTCTGTACCGGGTTTAAAAACTAATTAAAACTCAACTGAATTTTTTTAAAACAAAAAGACAAAATAAAATCTAATGGAAAATGCCAAACTATAATAACCTTGGTACAAATGTCTGTCTCACAATGTGTCCAGGTGTGTACTCGTATGTGTGAGTCTACAGGCTCTGGGGCCCAGCGAACTGTGGCGGTACTGTTACCTACCCTGCTGGAAAAAGGCATTGTTAGCAACGTCTCAGAGGTCCGCTCACTAAGGTAACGTCTCCGTCCATAAATGTGCTTTTGGTTGTCCTGTTTGACTCTGAAGTTAGATTAGATTAGATTAGATTAGATTATACTTTATTTATCCCACAACGGGGAAATTTCCTTATTACAGCATCAGCATTATCTTCTATACAGCAAAAAAAACACACAAACAAGTAAACACACAAGAAATACAGGCAAAACAATAAACAATAATTATAAGGTAGACAGAAAGTAAGCAGAATGGCGTCAAATAAAGGCATTTTAAGTATATTTTAAAGTGTATTTTAAAGTGCGGCCATGATACAAGAAAACAGTGTAATATTGCAGTGTAAGTGACGTTAAAATTAAATTGAATGTGTAATTGGAGTAATAAAGCTAGAGTCTGTAGCACAATATAAATTATATTAACCTGTGACTATAAATATTGAAAAGTAAGTACTTGTAATAAAATAATATAAATACCGATAATAAATATAAACAGAAAGTGTGTGGTGTAGATGGGAGATAAAAAGGAACAGAAACTACAACATTATCAGGTAGTGCAGGTGTTGTAGAGTCTGACAGCGGCCGGGATGAAGGACCTGCGGTACCTCTCCTTCTTACACCGTGGGTGTATCAGTCTGCTGCTGAAGGAGCTGCTCAGGGACCCCACAGTGTCATGTAGGGGGTGGGAGGTGTTGTCCATGATGGATGTCAGCTTGGCTAACATCCTTCTCTCCCCTACTTTCTCTATGGGGTCCAGAGGACAGTCCAGGACAGAGCTCGCTCTCTTGATCAGTCTATTAAGTCTGCTCCTGTCCCTGTCCGAGCTGCCCCCCCTCCAGCAGACCACGGCATAAAGGATGGCAGAGGCCACCACAGAGTCATAAAAAGTCCTGAGGAGAGTCCTGCACACTCCAAAGGACCTGAGTCTCCTCAGCAGATGGAGGCGACTCTGGCCCTTCTTGTATAGAGCATGGGTGTTATCAGTCCAGTTCAGTTTATTGTTCAGGTGAACACCCAGGAATCTGTAGCTCTCCACTACCTCAATGTCCGATCCCTGGATGCTCACCGGTGAGAAGGGGATGTTTTCCTCCTGAAGTCAACGATCATCTCCTTTGTCTTGCTGGTGTTAAGCTGGAGCTGGTTGAGCTCACACCAGCTGACAAAGTCCTTGATGACCGACCTGTATTCCAGGTCGTTCCCTCAGAAACACAACCAACAACGGCTGTGTCATCGGAGAACTTCTGGATGTGGCAGTGGGTGGTGTTGTGCGTGAAGTCAGAGGTGTAGAGGGTGAAAAGGAAGGGGGAGAGCACCGTACCCTGAGGGGCACCTGTGCTGCAGTGTACCACATCAGACACACAGTGATGGAGCCTCACATACTGTGGTCTGTTGGTGAGGTAGTCCGTAGTCCATGCAGCCAGGTGTTGGTCCACTCCGGCACTCTCCATCTTCACTTTGAGCAGCGAAGGCTGGATGGTGTTAAAAGCACTGGAGAAGTCGAAAAACATGACTCTCACAGTGCTCCCGCTGTCCTCCAGGTGGAGGAGTTACATATATAGAAGCAACTTATGCTGTTTGTCTGTCTTTCAAATACAAAATTAACATTGTTGTAGTGGGGATAGACAGCAAACTGTTTAAAACTATGGCTGTCTCCTGATTTAAAATATTTAAATTGTGATTAATTGCACAATTGTCCGTAGTTAACTCACGATTAAAAGTTTATTTTTTCATTTTTTTAACACTATTTTTGTTCATCCACAGCAACATTAAACCTGATGTGTTTTTTTTTTTGACTCATTAAACAACTTGTTAATCAAAATCACCAAGGCAACACAAGTTTTCTGACATGTCATGAAGTTGCGCCTCATGGCTCTTTCAGTTTTCACATTACCTGGTTGTAATTTTGTGCCATAGTATTTTCTACCTTGTTCTCTCTGATCCAATCTATTATATTCCCTACCAGTATTCAGACTCTGGTGAAAGTAAGTAAGACTGCCGGTGCCAGATTAAAGCCTCATGCTCCCCGGTTGATCCCGGCCCTGCTGGAGGCCCTTAGCACACTGGAGCCTCAGGTCCTCAACTACCTCAGTCTCAGAGCCACAGAGCAAGAAAAGGTAACCTCAGCCATCTACCACATCTTCACCCAAAGTCTGGTAACCAAAGTGTTAAAGTTCTATCACTGGTTAGACTCCACATTGCAATAAATTGTGCTCTTTCTGCTTTTCTAGAGTGCCATGGATGCTGCCAGGCTAAGTGCTGCCAAGTCTTCTCCAATAATGGAGACCGTTAACATGGTAAGGAAAAAAAAAATGTATTTAGTTGAACCTCAAGTACTAATTTCCTTGACCTTTTTTGGGGTTTTCAACCCAGTTTCAAGGTGTCGCAGGAAAGGAAGGTTTCTATTTGACAAAACATGACAAACGTCAATGAGATCTGTTTTGTAAGGATCTGTCCTGTGTATCCTTGTGCTCAGTGTTTGCAGCACCTCGACGTTTCCGTGCTGGGAGAGCTGGTTCCCAGGCTCTGTGAGCTGCTCAAGAGCGGAGTAGGCTTGGGCACAAAGGTAGACACACATCTGTAGTCACTTATTCTTAGATTGTCTGAAAATGGTTGATGCTTTGATTGTCTTTTTTTAAATCCAACCGTTACTCATTTCTTGGCCTTTGTCTCCTTTTATGTCATAAAGATAGTGTATCAAGTCAGCCTGTTTGTGTTTCTCTTTTTACTACATAGGGTGGCTGTGCTAGTGTAATTGTTTCACTCACAGTGCAGTGCCCCCAGGACCTTACCCCATACTCAGGTAAAGCACAAGTATGCTCATTTGTTCCTGTAATGTGTTTGGTGCAAGTAAACTAAAGACAAAGATTTTTGTTGTTTCTAGGTAAACTAATGAGTGCCCTGTTGAATGGTATTCATGACCGAAGCACTGTGGTACAGAAAGCATTTGCCTTTGCTTTGGGACACTTGGTCAGGGTAAGCACCACTTCTGTTAAGCAATCTTGCTATATTAATTACACCATAGGTTGTTCTCAGGGACTCAGAAAGCATGTGTTGTATTTGTCTTTTCCATCAGACCGCAAAAGATGGCAGTGTAGAGAAACTACTACTGAAGCTCAACAGCTGGTACTTGGAGAAAGAAGGTAAGACAGCAAAAAATCTATCATTTTTACTCAAAATAGAACGATTCTGTATGTGCATTAATCCAAACTGTAACTTTTATACTCTGCTGTCTTCTACTCTCTGTTTTCTCAATATTCTCTCACTCCCAGAGCCAGTGTACAAGTCCTCATGTGTGTTGACCATGCACGCCATAAGCCACTACAGTCCTGATGTGCTGAAGGGCCATGCAGGAGTGGCTCTGCCACTGGCCTTCCTGGGTATGCACCAGGCTCCAGGTCCAGATGAGGAGAAAGGATTGAGCCATGATGCCACGCTTTGGGCTGAGGTGTGGCAGGAGAATGTCCCAGGTGAGAAACACTCTACAGTACAAAGTTGTATACAGTTAATGTCGTTTAGAAGAAGTAAATGACAAAAGACTTGAATATATGGATATAGCATTTTTGGAATATTGTTATAAACTAAAATGTGTGTATGTAACATGTATTTTGTCTTCTTTTAACTTTTATTTGATTCTAGGAAGCTTTGGAGGTATCAGACTCTACATGACAGAACTGATCGCTATCACACAGAAGGCACTGCTGTCCCAGTCCTGGAAGATGAAGGCTCAGGGTGCAGCTGCTATGGCAACTGTTGCCAAGGAACAGACGGGCTCATTGGTGGCTCCACACCTTGGGATGGTGCTAACAGCTTTAATACAGGGACTCTCTGGACGCACGTGGGCTGGCAAGGTAACGGCCGGTGATACAACAGCAGAACAACAAAGTAAGATAGAGATTGTTGTTACAAAATTAATTATGATTTCATATATTCTGTCTGTTTCAGGAGGAGCTATTGAAAGCCATTGGATCAGTAATCTCCAAATGCAGGTGAGACTCCTTGGACAACCTTTTTTTCTATTGTCAGTTTCATTTGGAGGACAAAATTAATTCACTGTTTTTTAAAATATATTTATGTATTTATTTATTTATATACTTAATTGCATCCATTATTCCTCTGCCTTTCAGCACTGAGCTGAAGAAGCCTTGTGCAGGACAACCCACCATCTCTGAGGTGCTGGAGGTTGTGTTGAAGGAATGTCGTAAGGAGAGTCTGGTGTACAAAATGGCTGCTCTGCGCTGCGCTGGAGATGTGCTTTACAGCAGCCAGGAGGACCGTTTCAGCGACATGGCTGAGATTCTTTTTCCTGTGATCAAGAAGGTTCTTCTACTCATTTGATATTGCCTGTGTGTTTATTATAACGACATCAACATTTTAACAAGCCTGTTTAACTGTGTTCAACCTATCTTCCTTATTCCCAACAGAACTGCCCAGAGAGTGGCGGTGCATCACTGAGGTCACGGGAGGAGGATGATGATAGAGATGTGAAGGAGAAAGAGCTGCAGACAGAAGCTCTGCTCTGTGCTTTTGAGACTCTTGGAAAGTCATGGCCCAGAAATCCACAGACTCAGAGTAAGATACAGACACGACTGCTCGCATATAACAAGTGGACTGGTTCAGGGAAATTAATAAACCCTAAACCACATTTTCCACACTCTACACTTTGACATATAGTACATTGTGTATGGTGACAATTATTAATCCTAAACACTAGGATTGCAAAGGTAGGAGATTTTCACGGTATATCAGTCTCAGAAAATATCACGTATTACGGTCTACATTATTATTATTTTTATTATTATTGTCAGTTACAATGACCCTTAAAGGAATGAAACCTGGTTGAACAAACACTTTATTATAATTTAAACTTTAAACCATTTTTTAAAATGGAAGTATGTGTAAAAAGTCTCTTTTAGAAAATAAGTTTGTCTGTATTTTCCAATATCATAAATAAGCAAATGTCATTTTTTCATACCCTGATAAAACTGGATACTAATTAAACATTCCCACAATTAGTTGCATTATAGCACATACCAAGCCAATGCTTAACTTCAAGAGACTCAACCACATTCTCAGGGCTCATGATCAGTGGCAGAATTGTTCTGATCCAGTTATATAAAGTTCTGAACGTTGTCTGTGTGCAGCTCGTTTCCAGGTGGAGGTGTGCAGCCTCATGTGTGAGAAGCTCAAGCTAAGCACCTGGAGAGTCCAGCTTGGTGTTCTACAGTCCATGAAGGCATACTTCAAAGGGTAAGGACCAACCAAACAAACATTTTCTTGTCATTTGTTCCTTTAAATTAACCCTGAAATAATCAAGCTGATCAAAGTGTGCACATAGTAAACATTTCTAATTAATTATTGACTATATACATGTGATGTTTTTCTCTGTAGGTTATTGCTGCTTGAGAAGGGAAGTGAAGACTTCAACGCATTGTCACAGATCCTCACAGAGACCTGTGCTGCTCTCACTCACCCATTAGGTAAGGGCCACACAATGTCAGTGTACTTAGTGTTATAGTCTAATACGCTTGCATTTTATCTCCATGTTTGTGTCTTTTAGAAAACAAAATTACTCCTCTGTGAGGACAGAGGCCTTGTCAGTTGTGGATCTGATTGTAAAGAGAACTGGAGGTAAGGATTTACTGCTACTAAGATTGTTGTGAAATGTATTGCTCTTCAGTTGTAATTGACAAATGAAGCAAATTAAAAGGTGAGCCGAGTTCTTCTTCAGGTGTAGGGTTTCTCTTTTGGTTACTGGATGTGCAATATACAAAGAGTATATTTTTTTTCAACACTTCTTAGTTTGCAGGTATGACTGTATGTATCACAGATTATTGATCCAGGTGTCACTGATAACATATTCTTGTGCCATGATGCTAACAGAGAGCGAACAGTGGGACTGTGTGTCTGTGAAGAGCCGGGAGCAGCTGCAGCGCTCCCTGTCAACGCTGCAGTCAGATAGCAGACCTGACCTGAGGGATAAGGCCCAGGAGCTACGCAGACACATCCAAAGCCAACCCTGAACACACAGACAGCTTGCACAGCTCACCAAGCCAGCCAGTTACATGCAGTCAAAAACACAGAATACAACAAAATAGGGCATCTCCTTTTTCCTTCATCAGTGAAACAAAACACACTCTTCTGGCTGACCTTTGATGCAGTTATCTTGTCCTATTTCTTATCCATATTACCTGTGAGCTTTAAAGCTGGCTTCACTCAAGCTGACTGACTGATTCACATTTCTGGTTGACTAAGTGTGACTTTAAAGCTTGAAGAGAGATTACAGTGACAACTTGCTCTGAGTCTGAACTCAGTGACAAGTGGTAAAGGGCAGGGCTATTATTGTAACGTGTCAAGTTTTATTTGGTTCATTTAAATGGACAGTAACATGATGATGATGATAATAATATAAACCAATGTGTTGGGTTTGTGGACTCTGTATATCTATAGCCCCAAAATGGGGACTTTTACTACTGTTGTGGATTTGCCTACTCATTAAGTATCAACACAACATGGTTGACTAGCTGGCTCTTGTTCAAAGTTGCACTTTCAGGGGTGTGGACACTTCCTCACTGTTTTACCACTGCTGCTGAGTAGTGGTAAAAGAGCTGAGGTGTTTAAGATATTTCTCTCTTCTGGAAGTGATGTTCTTTCTCCTGTTTGCAAGGTTAATGAGCAAGACAACAGCCAATTTTGTGTCTTGAGAATAAATTTACAAAGAAAACAACCTACTGTTCTGTTGAAAGTGATGCTATAGTTGTATGAATTTGTCCCTGATAAAATAAAACTACTTTGACTTTTTGAAAAGTGCTTTTTTTTTGTCTAAGAACAAAGTTAGGGTTTCACATTTACTGTCAAGTCAAAGCAAATGTCACGTTTCTTATGGGCTTTCAAACTTTATAACTCCTCCCTCTAAGTGTCTGACATACACACACTTAGAGGTTAAAACTGGACAATATCTGCAATAACACTGTAATGTGTGCATACTTAACTGCTACTATTATTACATTTCACTATTGCAACACCTTATGTTAATTATGTAAATAATGTATCATAATATTCCTTTAACTATGTAAATATCCACACTCCTTATATTTCTTTATTTATATTTCTACTATTTGTGCAACTGCAACGCAGAGTTTCCCTTCGGGGATCAATAAAGTATTTCTGATTCTGATTACTAGGACAGCACTCCAATTTAATAATTTAAATGGACGTTTTGGGCATCACACTGCCACAGCGTATGTATGCAGTAGCACACAAACGTTGTATGCAATGTAAGTTGCTGAGGATTGGCGCTGCCCAAGAGCGCCAGTCCTATTTTTTTTTATAACAGCAAAACATTGTCATGCACATTAATTGTACATTGTTTTTTTTTAATTATGCTAGGGCACCTCAGTGGTGGTAATGAGGGAGGGACAAGCGCTGCTCTTTCCCCACCTAGATTTTATCCTGATGCTCTGGGAATTGAACTGACAACCTCCCGGTACAACAAGCTATCTTCTCTAACATTAGGCCACCACTGCCTATTGAGTGGCATGTAAAAGTTGAACATTCACTAGCCATTTGGCTGGTGGACAAAAAGTGAATTTTGGACCCTTATCACATTTAATTACAAGAGCCAGCTGGAAATTACAAATAGTTGATGAACCAAAACAAACAATCCACCATAAATGTGTTGAGGAAGACCAGATGAGGATTTTGGGTGTTCAACCTCAACAATATAACTTGTTTTAAAGATTTCTGGTTCAACATTATACGTTATGTAGTTCAATCAATGCTTTAAATTGTGAATATCAGCTTGGCAGTAAATGTTATTGGTTTTGAAAATAAACTGGACTTGTTGATAACTAGTATTCCAATTATTTGCAACTCAACCAAATTGCTTGTGCTGGGCCAGAAGATTTTTGCAATGTGACTATTGCTAAAATGTCTGACCACTCAGTGTCCAACACCGCAAGTTACAGTTTAGATACTACGGATCCTACTGATACTACCAGTTGGGGGCACCAACATCGTACACCTTCAAGTTGTACATGTTTCATTCCATTTGTAAAGCAGTATCAACATGTGGCAATAGGAAAAAGCAATCAAATGAAGTGTTATATATTTATATTTGACCTGCTTTATTAACTAAAATATATGGACATGTAAGCTGCATATTAAACTAATGTGTGGCAGAAGAGCATGAACATAGACCAGGAAAGTGACAAGATAACAGACGACAGTTTAGGCATAAAAAGATTGAACAAACCAACAGCTGAACAAAGAGGACACATGCTATATTATACATATATAAATAAACAACTCTTAAGATTAAGAAAAAGTAATGACAGAGGAAATGGTATACACAATTGATTGGAAGAAGTTGACAGTGATATGGGAATACCAGAGCAAATTTAGAATATGGCTGTTTGCAATGATTAGCTGATAAGAGGTTTGTTCCGCTTGTCTTTTTGGCGAGCCTTGTCTTAGCCTTTTTGGGGATGGTTGGCATCAAATCTGGCTGAGCGCAGTCCGTGTAACTGTGGACATGCCGTCGACAAACTTTGTCTTGAACAGGACATTGGCGTTGGTGAACATGCCGTCCTTTAGGGACACCACCACAAACTGCAGGGAGAGAAACGTAAAAAAGGTCAATTCAGTATGTTTTGCTATTTAATGCACTCATAACATGAATAAGAATATGGCGAATGTGTACATGAGCACACTAGTTTATTTCACGTTTGAAGTACTCTTCTGCACAACAGTTTACGGCTTTGTGAGGGTATTTAGAACATGTGTTTCAACATACCTGGGAGTGTCTGAAATGTGTGCGCAACATCTGTCCAATGTTCTGTGTGTGCGAGAGATCCAGGGCAGCGTCCACCTCGTCTAAGATGTAGATGGGAGCTGGTTTGAACAGCAGCATGGCCAGGATGAGCGACAAGGCCACCAGTGATCTGGAAACACAGACATAAAGAGGGTGCTCAATAAAAAGGGACTTACTTCATTATAATCAATGGAAACCTTTATGTTCATAATCATACTGCTAAAATAGACAAAATAATTCCCCCAATGACCATTAAAGTGCTTTTGCTGACCTTTGTCCACCGCTAAGCTCAGTGAGGTTCTCCTTCCAGGTATTGCCCAAGGCCACCTTGAACTCAAGCCCTTCCAAGACACCGCCGCCCTGGGGAGGAGCCAGCTTAGCGGTTGCCCCTGGCAGCAGAGTGGAGAAAATAGAGCCAAAGTCCTTGTTTACCTGCAGAGGAGGGCAACATTACAGACATTACAGTGAAGTCTAAATCCATGGGACAGATGATTTAACAGTGAGAATGCAAGCTTTAAGCAGATTCAAACAACATTGACACTGTTCAGTTTTACCTTTTAATCCTTCATTCTATAACAGTCATGTAGTCTAATGGCGTTTTTTCCACTGCATGGTACCTGCTCGACTCACCGCCACTCTACTAGCCATTTTTGGTTTTCCATTACGGAAAAAAGTCCCTGGTACCTGCTAACAGGTACTTTTTTTGTTTAGTATCACCTCCACGGTTGTCGGGTTTTTTTGCTGCCTCAAGCTTCTTTTGAAACTAAATTTGTCTTCAGCCGAGAATCAAAAGCAACACACCTTTGACGTTCTGTGTGTGTGTGTGTTCCATTAGGTCACGTCAGTTTCCTGCTATGATGACCAGCCACAACTCGCCTCATGCATGAGGCGGTGTTTATTGTCTATCAGTATAGTACATAGGTGAAAGCAATTCAAATACGCAAATAAAAGGGAAGAAAAAAAAAAATAATAATAAATAAAGATTTGTTGAAAGAGAGCAGACCTTCTGCCACGCCACATTAAGAGCCTCATTCTTCTTCTGGTCCAACTCCTCGATAGTCTGCAAGATTTTGGCTTTGTCGTTCTCCACAATCCTCTTCTTCTTCATCAGGTCATTGTACTGCAGGAAGGAAGACAATTGTGTGGGATAGAAGCAGATCCTTTTTCTGTTGCATTTGTTGACACAACAAACTCTTCCGTGTCTTAGTCCTTACCCTTTCCTCTGCCTCGTTCAGCATGTTCATGGCTCTCTTGTTGACGTTTCTCTCCAGCTTGGTGGTGGTCTCTTCCAGCTTCTTCAGCCGCTGACCAGCCTCGCGGGGGTTGTTGGTCTTGAAGTCATACGATGTGTTGGGCTTGCCAAAGAACTGATGCTCCGACTGGATCCAGTCATGTTCCTCCAGCATCCGAGACACCTGGAGGAAGAACAGATGAGTGAGTGAGTGAGAGAAAAATATGTGTAGAGGACCCGGATCCTATTAAACTTTCAGGGACATCATGGATTTCTACTATTGTACAGGACTAGGTGTCAGTACCTTGTCAGCAGCTTCCTGGCTGTCTTTGCGGTGCTTACTAATGTTGTGTTCCAGTTCCTTGATCTTCAGCTGGACTTCGTTGTTCTCCTCCCTTATTTTATTGACCTCTGTGGTCTTACCCTGGAACATTTAATTGGATTAATAAAAAATAAAAAAAAAGATCAAATCAAATACATACACCTACATACATAAATTAAAATTCCAAGCAGTGAAATTAGTTAGCACTAGACAATTAAGAAAGGGAAATATACAAATATGAGGAAAGTCAAACTGTTCCACGATTCTCTGCCACAATGTTTTTCTCACAAAGTGTAATGCTTATTGCACACATGAACCATGACAACAGAAAACAAATTGGGAGTACATATAGTTCATTGCGCATCACCACAAGACTGTAAACATAGAGGCTTCAATGAAGAGAAGGGAGAGCACTGCAGCGCTTTAAAACCTATTTTATACAGTCTGGGGCTGGGGGATGTAGAGAAAATCAAAGATCACCATATTCTTGACCAAATACGTTGATGTCGATATTGCAACGATATTGTATGGTTGACCATTGTTGCTTTGACAAAATGTTATTTACACAATGAGATTTTTGATAAATATTCTCCAGAAATGATTTAATGACTTAGTGGGTAAAGGTAAATAACAGTTCAGAAAATAACATCACTTTACTGTAATGCAGCCATTAAAACCAGGTAAAGACAACACTTACCCTATTATGATATGTCCAAAATCTAAGTCTGATATTGCAATATTGATAACATCGATATATTGCCCAGCCTTAATACCGTCTATGTTTAAAACTCACAGAAGAAAGTAGTAGTGCTTGTGATGCAGTTGGCTGGTAAAATTAAATGAGAATCAAAGTCATAAAAAAAGAAATCAAAGTTAATTAAAAATGAAATCGCTAACAGGGGTGAATGGAAATCGCGATTTTATAACGATTTATCGTGCAAACCTACTCAGCATTAAAAAAGGAGAAAAAGAAATGTATTAACCTTGAGCTCTTTGTCCTGAGCCATGATCACTTCCTTCTGTCTGGCCAGCTCCTCCTGCGCTTTACGTACTGCCTCCTTCACAGCAAGACAGAGAATGTGACGGGGGTTAAACAGGAACAGTAGAGTACATAAGCTCTTGGGGACAATTTCAAATTCTCTTTAAAGTACAACCTCTTAGCGTGACCATGAAACAGTTTTAGATATACACCTTGAAAATGATACAGATACCTTGTTCTGTGACACAGTGCAAGCCATGCTGTCTATCTGCTCCTGGATGGCCTTTGTGGCTTCATCTACAGCCTGAATCTGCTGCTCATAACCAGCCTGCTCCCTCCGGAGCTCCTCCAGCTCCAGGGCCACAGCCTCAGACTCCTGTACGCAAGGGCAATAAAAGGAAACACATGCACTGAATTAACAAGAAGTATCAGCAATGTGTGGAGAGGAAAACCGACTGTGTGTGTGTGTTATTGCATGTGTCAGGGTCAGTGTACCTGCTGCTTCTGCTTCAGCTTCTTATTGAAGGTGTCTGCTTTGGCCTTGGCTGCATTGAGTTTCTGCTGCGCGGCCTTTAGCTCTTTCTCTCTCTCTGCCTCAGCATTCTTCATCTTGTTCTCCAACACCTTGAACTTTTCTTCTGCCCGTTTCTGCACCTCTTTGGTGACACGCAAAGTCTCCTCACTCTCCTCTGTTTAAGCAAACACACCACACAATAAAGTTAGCAAAAAAATAATATCAAGTACATTGTTTTAGTTTACATTTTCTATCAGACCTGTACACATGTAGGCCCTGGTGGAATTACACATCTAATGTCTGTTTTATACCCTTTGCACAAACTGCCTTGATGAAGCCAAATATTGTACATTTTGTTATATACACATTTGTGCATATTCCAGCATTCTCACCAATGGCCTTGCGCAGCCTCTCCAGCTCCTCCTGCTGCTGGTGGAAGGAGCTCTGCTGCAGCTTGGCCTGCAGAATCTGCTCCTCTTCTACCTTCAGCTCTGACTGCTGCTTCAGCTGACGGTACCTGGAGGTTGGGAGGAAACATTCAACGGATGAAGACGAAAATGCAGGAGGAAAAAAATTGTGATAATAAAATCCAGAATGCACTAGGAAGATGAGAAAACACACGGTGATGACAGTGGTGGGATTTATTTAGTGAATTAAAATGTGTGTACTAACTCAAGCAACACAATTTCAAAATGTCTTAATCCCAACCACCAGCAGACTCACTATAATTTTCTCCACAGGACTTATTTGATTCCTCGTAGGCTGTGCCTAATGAAACTTATTGGTGATGCATGCACATTTCAAACATAAACAAACTCATCTAGATATGGATCCCTTGGATTGGAAGTCTGACCAAGGTACGTACTGAGAATATTTTGCAGTATAAAAATCAAATTGTCAGTGCTCTCTGGTGGACAAACTATTTGGAAAGGTGACACCGTTTCTTGCTCCTGATCGGCACCAACACAGATACATCTCAGCTGGGCCAATGTATTTCTTTACTAGCTCCAATCAGCAAATATTTCATTCATGCGGGTATTTCATGTGTGTATGTAATTGCATACTTCTCTGCAGTTCCTTTAAGGCTGGCCAGTTGTGTTTCAGTATCCTGAAGCTGGGCCTCCTTGTTCTTCAAGTTATCCCGAACTTCCTTCAGTTCCTGTAGGCTGGACAAGACGGATGCTGACTGGGAGCGAGAGCCTGGCAGGGAAAAAGAAAGTATATTGAAAGGTCCATTGTACTGTGTGTGTGTGTGTAAGTCAAAGCGGTTATTCCAGGTATAATGTTTAGAATCTAGAAGCAAACACAATCTAAATAAAGCAATAGATATTTGCATGTAGAGGATAACAAGATGTGGTGCGTTTCAAGGCACCCTTACATACTGCAGATGACTCACACAGTGACATACACATGAATCCCCGTTGTTCTCACCTCCGGTCAGAGTTCCCTGTGGGTCAAAGATGTCCCCCCCAAGAGTGACAGTCTTGGTCATCACTTGCTTATCAAAAGCCACTTTTTTGGCGTTGTCCAGGGTGTCACACACCAGTGTGGAGCCAAAGACGTACTCCATGGCCTTACGCAGGTCAGATTCATAGCCTACCAGGGACAGAGCAGTGTGGACGTTGTCATCTCCAACCTGACAGAAGAGGAAGACATGGCAAGTCAACAAAGGGACTGTGTCATGTTTCAAGATCAGACAGGAATGACAATTTGATTTCCTAACGAGGCGGTCTTTAGATCGCTTACCAGGCGCTTGGCAGTGTTCACCACTCTGTCATTGAGTGTCTTGGCAGAGATCTTGTTCAGTGGGATGATGGTGTACCTCCGCTGCAGCTCTCCCTTCTCCAACAGCTTTTTACCCGTCACCTGGCAAAGGCAAAAAAAAAAAATCACATCACCAACTCCAGTTACACTGCCTCACTGGTCTGCAAATTAAATAACATTAAAACACGATTGCACACTGCCCACTCACACACACACTCACCTCTGTGTCAACTATAATGTTATAGAGCCGTCCTCCTGCAACAACCTCCAGTCCTGTTGCATACGAGACGTCACGGATTGTTATGAGGTTGGCTAGCAGCCCCTTTACTTTGTTACGGTCCCATCCTCGCTCTGGGTCCCTAGAAAACAGAAAACATACAAAACTTTACAAATGTTGAATGCTGAAACTGTTCAGGCTGCAAATTGATTATTCAGACAAACACTCAGATCTGACCAAATCTTTTACTTCATTGAATCAATAGGCTTATTTCCACCTCAGAAAGTATTCACTCAAGCTCAGATCTACCCAACAAATGTAAAGCAAGTCATGATAGCGTGACAAATTAGTGGAGCCGGCATGTACAATACCAAGACCTGTAGTTACAAAATACACCAACACATTTAGTATGTTGAACATTTTTAGTGTTCTAACCAAGCAGCAACCCCTGGTGCTAAAAAAATGAAGCCAATGTAGAAGTGCCAAAAACTGCAATTCATCAAATTGCCACTTGAGGCTGGTACACATAGAATTATGAATCCTTTGGAAAATATAATTTTGTTTAAAAAATGGGTTATTATGAGGGGCAAACTAAACAAAATTAGGAACATATAGATTTAAAAAAAAAAAAAAAAAAAAAACATACTCTACAGCAGTGTTTCCAATACATTTATTCTCTCTCCCTCTAAGTACAATTAATATAAGAATTCTGCACCTCTTTCCGTGCATGAACCCTCCGCCCATCACCAGGTTGCAAATAGAATCAAATTCTGTGGGAAACACTTTACAGTTAAGGAGATGAGTATATTAATTTAGGAAATCCTTACTTGTAGTCAAAGCGCAAGTTGGGGAAGCGCGACACAAGACGCTCATAGGTCTCTTTGAGTTTAGCAACCTCTCTGGACAGCTGCCTTCTTTTGTCCAGCAGATTCTCCTCTTTCCCATCTGCATACAGACATAAATAAATATACAGACCCTAAACACTAATACAAAATGTATAACTATAACTAACACACACACACACACACACACACACACACACACACCTAATAAAAACCACTAAATTAAAACAATCAGAATTTACCAAAGACCACATAAATACCTTCATAGTTGAGTTTAGCTAGCTCAGCCTGTAGTTTCTCTCTGCTGCTTCTGACAACCTGCAGGCTGTCCTGGTCCTTCTTGTAGCCACTGTCCATCTTTTTCACCTCTGCCTGTTTGGTCTTCAGCTCAGCCTGGGCATGCTTCAGGGTCATCTGGGCCTGGACCGAAAGGAGGACAGAGACAAGATAGATAAACATACTCTGAAAACAAGTATTTTCAGCAGGCCTGAGATGTATATTCATGCTACAGAGCATAAATGGTTGTATTGAAAACTTTCTATTAAATATGAACTGGCAACCTGAAAACCCAAACCTGAAACATCACATCTCCGGCAGATATGTCCTTTCCTCACCTGCTTGGCTTCAGTATCTGCTTTGCTCATGTCATTCTTGCAGGTCATCATCTGCCCAGCTAGTGTGGCCTCCTCTCCATCCTCATTGGTAGAAAGGCCAGCTGACACAGCCCTAAAATGCTGTTCAGCTGTCTGGAGGGCTATGCTGTCCTTCTGTCCCTCCTCCTGTAGAGCCTGAAGCTGCTCTGTCAACTTAGAAACCTCCTTTTCTTTTACCACAAGCATTTTCTTGTCCTGAGGATGAAGGAAAAAAAAACACTGATCAATAATTCAGTTGTGAAAATTGCACTCACTGTATTTGAATTTCATTTAAAAGTTTTTGTTTTGACAAGAGATTTTCTAAGTCATGTAGGCACACATTAGCAAAATGTATTGCCCCGTTACCTCCTCCATACTCTTGACAAGCTCCCCCCTCTTCTTGGTTTCATCTTTGACATTCTGTTTTTTCAGGTCAAGCGCACTCTGAGCTTTGGCGTCGACACGTTGCACATCAGCTAGAGTCTCTTCCAGGGATTTTAAAACTCCACTCACCTCCTACAGATGAGCAGGTGAACATCAAAAGCCAAGCAACATAATAGTATAATAATATATGATAAGATTTCTTTTTCTTGTTGTGGTTTCATAAAAACATTCAAAACATTAAATTGTGATGTCTACAGATCATTTCAAAATGTTTCTTTGAAGCCAAGCGGGTCATCCAGGGGCAAGAATTCAAATTTTTAGACAAAATTAACTTCAGAAGTACGAGGAAATACAGTCTTCCAGTGTACCTGGTCTTTTTCTTCTGCAGCTCCTGAATCTGGGCTGACAGCTCCTGGACTTTGCTCTCATTCTCGGCCATGCTTGCTTGCATCTTGGTGATGTTATTCTGCATCACCTTCAGGTTATCTGCTGACTTCAGCTTGGTTTCCTCTGCACACACAAACAGCCAGGCCACATACAGCCGTGACAAGTGCTGGATTTCACGCATCAGCTTCTGGTACTCCAAGTATGATGATCGTTCCTGCAGAGGGAGGAAGGGGAAAAAAATGACTAAGTGAAATGTATCAATGATAATTCTTGCCATGTCAGTCATAGCGGTAAATGAGTAAGTTTTGATTTTGCAGGGAACCTACCTCTTGGAGTTTATGCATAGTTGGAGTAATTTCCTCATTTAAAATCTTAAAGAGTAAATAAAGAGAAACAGTTAACTAGTTACAGTTTATATATTTTAACAATAGCCTTCGTATTTCTGGCAGATGCCCCCTGGAGAATGAACAGAGATAAAATGTCTAACATACTGTCTGAATCTCCTTCAGCTTGGCCTCCTTTTTCTCAATGGTTTTCTGAGCGCTAATCTTTTTACACTCATACATCCTGGTTCCCGCTGCCTCCTCAATCATGGCAAGGATCTGGAAGAAAAGAAGAAGTCATTAGAAGACTTGTAAAAGGGCAGGACAATTGTATGAAACAGGTGGTGAGGAGATGGACAACATGTGTATGCTATACCTCAGGTGGCTTCATGTTCAGAACTTTGGTGATCCTCCCCTAAAGTATTGGAAACAGCACACTGTGTAAAATCTCCAAACACAAACAGCACACTGCTGCAGACACAAGACTGACCTGCATAATGAGGAAATGCGGGTTGTTGACGTTGAGGCCAACTGAGCAGAACAAGTCTTGCACCCTGGTGTTGTTTGCATTAACTCCGTTGATTAGGTACTTGTTCCTGCCACCAATTACCACCTTAAAAAAAAATATAACGTTAGTCGTAGTATTGGCATTGCATACACTAACCTTGTACACCAATGTCCGAGCCTTCTTTATCTATTTCTTTGCCAACCTGTCTGGTGACGGTGATCTCATCATGGGTTTCAAAACCCAGAGGACTCTGGCTTTTGTTGGAGTTATCAAAGGTAATAGACACAGTGGCCTTGGTGATACCACCTTGTCCGTTTTTGTAAACCAAGTCCTGGAGGTTGGAGGCTCGCACCTTTCAAGTGCAAATGAAACAAAGAGATACAAGTTTAAAGAGTGAGCCGTTTTCTTAAGATACTTCTAGCTATAAGCTTACTCTGTTCTGACCATACCAAACTCTACAACTAGACAACTTTCAGCATAGAGCTTAATGACATTATAGCCAATTACACACTTACATGGCTGAGGTTGGAAATGCCCAAAAGGAAACATATCGAATCCAAAATATTGGACTTGCCACTGCCGTTAAGTCCTGTGATGGCGTTAAACAGCGGGTCAAAGCAGTTGATCTCCGTCCTCTGTGCGTAGGATTTGAATCCTTCTATAATAATAGACTTGATGTACATCTTTAGGCTGTGTCCGAATCCAGAGGAAAGATTTGCGGTGTTTGAATTCCAATTCGGTAACTTAAAAGCTGAAGCACTATAGGTTTACAGACCAGTGTTTACTACCTCCGACAACAGGAAACCTCGTTCTTGTCTCTCTAACTTGAATTTTGGCGGCAGGCATGGAGCCATAGACAGTTAAAGAAGCTGCTATCGGTCCGTCCCCTCTATGCCTGCTGGGGACGGAAGGAACTGGAAGAAATTTAAAGTATCTGTGTATCTTAACACCATGTTTGCACATGTTTAGACTGACTCTAAATTAAAAAATTAATTGGCAAAGAACACCGTTTCAAACATATTATGTATATTTTATTTATATATTTGTTTTCCTTTGGTCAGGCACATTTTAAGGGTACTAACTCCTCCTTGTCGCCTGCAATTTCTGTGAATGTTCTGGCGCCACCTGTAGGTATCAGGTAGGTATAAACAAAGATCCTCTGGTTGCTGAACCACAAATGAAAGAAAATATAGCTCAACACAAAACATAAAAAGATAGAGGAAGAATCAATATTTACAGTCTATGGGAAGGATGCAGAAAAACTGTTTACCATCAGCGATGGGTAAGAGTTATACACTGGGGTATTATCTAGTGCAAATATTCCAATAATAATAGCATGTAGCTATTTTATCATTTTAAATGATGATTCAACCATATTAAATAATAAAAAACATATTCACAAACAAAAGAAAGGCATAGCATTATTGTTAATGAAAGGGCCATAGGCTTGAGTCCAAGTCCCCTGTGCTCCTTTAACTTTGACCTTAATATAAAATGTATTACTTGTTTTTTTCTAAAATTGTATTCATCAGCAAACTGTGAATTTAGTATTACATTGTTGTTGTTATAATGAATAATAATATTTTCTGTAAATTTTGTTTCAATATGAAGGCCTAAATGCAAATATTTCCTAGCCTACTGTTTTAAAAACCTTCTCAACAAAGCAAGGAATAAAAAGAAAACAATTATTTTTTGTGGTCAAAAATGGGTATCAATATATATTGAAATCAGCCTATTAAAAATCTACACCAAATATTAATATATTTGAAGTGTTATAGAATGTTATATAATGTAAAGTCCCAGGATGTTAAATTCCAACTGTATGGATAGGGCCCAAACTGAAGTTGTAAGCTACCATTGGTTAGCCTATGGCACCACAGACAAGCTTCTATAGGAATAATCAAAATTAAACAAATAATAAATAATCAAAGAAAGTGGATTACTAAATTGATGCCACATTTGATGATTCTACTTTTAAGAAGGCTGAGGCAGAGAGGGGCAAGACATGTGTAGTAGTTTTATTTGTTCTCCATTTGAAATTCACATTTTTACAGTAGCGCACAGGATAGAATAGTTTTAGGAATAAGTCATTAAAATATCACGAAAGTAGATTATACAGTTAACAAATACCAATCTGCTTAAAACTTGCATTTGCCATGAAGATACATTCAGCAGAGTATTAATGCAAAAGATATTTCATGGTGAATAAGCCTATTAGTGTAACAGAAGCTACACGCCTACACTATTTTCACACCTCATCACACAAGTTAACAGTAAACCTATACAGTTGTCCAACACACACACACACACACACATACACACACACACACAATCATTGTGTCATTCCATTATGCATCCAGAGGCACGGGACACATGGACAGACATACCAAGTTGAATGCATAGAAGCATATCTGTGAAAGAACAACACAGTCTCCTCTATTAGAGTAAAAGGAGGTGGGCTTGATGTAGGCCCAGTCAAAGTTCCGCAGGTTCAGTGACATCGGGCAGTGCTTGTCGCTGAGAGCAACCAGGGCACGCACAAACGTGTATTTGGCTGAGCAACTGATGGCCGTCACCGTACGCACCTTGTCAAAGTGCAACAGGAAACAGGGGTCATCCTGGAGCCGCACAGACACAGAATGAGATAGCATTACTTATATAAAGCTGCCACAATGATTCAACATTAATGTAAAATTACACAATATTCACCCAATTCCAATTATTTTTAAATCTGACAAGGAACCACTGAAGATATGCCAGATGAAAGCATATATATAAAATAATCTTTGATAAAAACATGAATTACTGTAATATGTATCTGTTTCACCTTCTTACAATGGCTTCCTGAGGGATCTCAATGATTAATTCCCAACTGAGAAACTTCTATTGTTTGACTGAAAAATAGAGCTTTCATAATTATAAGAGTAAAAGTGTGACTACGATTTTAGTTATTAGAAAACATTATATTTTAATACTCATATTGTATGTGTCAATTATGCTTTAGAAAACTATAGGAAATAATGCAATAATAAGTAACTAAATTGAAAATAAAATTTGGTTATTTACCACATCAGGGTCCCGTCCGTCAACAAGAGTCAGGTCTTGCAGGGACCAGACCTCCGTCCTCCTGTAGCACTCCTGTATGCTGGAGCGTTTGGTGTGGGACCTCTTGGATCCAGCCTTTAGGGACGTCTGAGATATCTGACATCGAACTATAGATAACTGCACCACTTTGCTTTTTGAAACTACAGAAAAAGGGAGTAATAATGTTTTTCTTTTCAAATAAATAGGCACACTGCAACACCAGACATTTCATCTGCAGTAAAAGTAAAACCTTGACACTTTTAAGGCCTCATAGACATTTCATACAACAGTACAAGGGCATGTTCTGCACATTTCCTACAGATTCTCTACACCGAGATAATATTCTGTACTACCTAAAGGAAAATTCCAATGAGCATCTTGAAAGCCTAAAACTGCTTTCAAATGACTACTTGATCAACAAGAAAACTGTTTACCTGAGACACAGATAAAATGTCTTCCGTGCGTCGGCTCTTCAATCTCAATAAACTCAATCAATCTCTGTTTATCAGGTCGGAATAAAACTCTCTGCATCTCCTCCCTCAGAAGAGACGACATCACTGGAGAGAGGAAAAAAATATTGAGATCAGGTAGGAGCAGTAAGGCAAAAAGACAACGGGAGAGAGACAAGAGAAGAACAAATCCAAGAGAGAAAAAGAGAGAGATGGCAACACAGAAACCTGGCAGTGGTTGGGATGTTTCCTCTTGTCAGATTGCGTTAAAAGTATGTGGTTGTGTGTGAGATGAGCTCTTACTCTGTCACACACACTTCACTCTGAGGCGGTCCATATGTTAATGCTTTTATTAAAGTACTGCCTTCATACCAACTCACCCAAGAGGGATTTAGTAGATAGGGAGCAATTAAAGGCCAATCTCTTCATATGTTTAGCCTTTCATTGCTTCAATTAAGATCCATTATGATGCTGATCCCGACTGCAAATATGGATTTCACTCTTAGATTTGTATTTACCTCAGTGAAGTGTGTCTCCCAAAGCATATAGACACATACAGTAGCCTACTTTACCCTGGTTGTATGTGGATATATGTTTCCTCACAATACACATAGTAGACAGTCTCTTGCTTTCTTTCCGTGGTCCTTTTTTTGTCTCCACTCACTCATATATAGATGTTAAATGATAATGTGGCAAAGTGCCCAATGTTCATCTGTGATTAAAAGGTTGTTGTGTGGGAAAAGGATGTCCCACAGCACTCTGCATGGTTTCCATTACCCTGTAGTAATTCAATCTATGAGAACAGGTACAAACGGGATGAAGCACTTAAATGGAGGAATTTTACAAGCACATAAAGGATGCTACACTTTTTTAGGGACCATGGCACCATGAGACAATTTGCTAGATGTATTGATAAACAGAACATAACAGTCCAGTATTTTTTTGTTTTACTTTTTTTTTTTATATAGTTCCAGTTCATGACAGGCAGGAGGACTTTTCCATAAATGCACCACCCCAGAATGAACAAGACCAAAGCTCTGATTTGATTTGTTAGCAGGAAAGAGTGTGGCTCCATTGGATTTGTCACATTTTGTGAAAACAAAGATGGGTCATTCAACGGCTAAGTGCTTTATTGTTGTTGTTGTTGATGATGGTTTTGTGGGTGTTCACTTGAAAGGCTTTTTGCCTTTGAGATGGAAAAATGAGTAGATGGACAGGAAGTAGAGAGGAAAGGAAATATACAAGTGTTGAATCTCATGAATAACACATGAGGTTTATTGTACTTACTTATCATAAACTTCACCCCCAGTATGTCTGTTCATGTGTGTTGAAAGGATTATTTGTACAATAACTGGAGAAACCCCAAGATGGGCACAAGTTGGTAGCTTTTGTAATAAATGGTGAAATTCACAAGAATAAATGCTGCAATGATTTTCCCATTCAATGGAAATACTTCATCAATGTGTCTATATCTGTATTTGAAAGACAATTGAGCTTGTCCTGAAGCATTCCCATTAACTCCTACTTCGTTGAAACAGAATATAAACATAAAGCAATTTTAATGCTGTTATGGCTATATTGGAGGAGTTTGGAAAGAGAGGAATGCATGATTAAAGAGGATTAAGAGGAGGTGTAGGAGCAAAGGCAGCACTAGCAAGGATGAGGAGAAGATCTGTGTAACACCGGAAGGACAGATGAAGTGAATGAAGTTGAGGGATAAAAGAAAGGAAGAAGAGGCTGCTAAACAAGGAAGGAAAGGCTAACAAGAAGTATTAATATTTTTTTTCAAGAAACAGGAAAGTAGGGAAGACATGAAGGATGCAGAGGAATAAGACAATACAACAATGAAAAAAAGCAAAGAAAGAAAACAACAGAGGCTCTGCAGAAGAGAAAACAGAGAAGGTGAATGTGACAGAAGATCCAGATTGTGGAGATTAAGGAATGAATAAAACAGATAATCCAGTTAGGGGTGGTGAGTGAAAGAATGGTGAGAAAATAATAGATAGGAAATGGGGGAAAATCCTTAAGAAGCAGATAACGACTTATCTGAAACAAACCTGAAGAGACCTGAAAATGATGACAGAGAAATGAGGAATAGCAAGAAGGCAAGCTGAGTTTGCAGAGAGAAAGGATATTGGAGAAAAAATGAATGAGAGTAAGGGAAAACATTCTAATAAGGTGCATAGGTATAATGAGTGACAATGCAGGAGGAAAACATTAATGGGGTTGGCAGAGCTAATGAAAACTTTTCTGCTAAAGCTGGAATTTGAAAGTGTGAGAACGTTGTTTTCATTAAACATAGATTCTGTTTTTGACAATTAGCAATTTTTGTGATGATTTCGTATTCAGAGTTTAATGTTATTTGTACAAAATAAAAAATATTGATTAGGTTTGCTTCGTGCAATTGTTGCACACATTTTGTCTTTCTGGTAATTCAGCCTTTTGTCTCTTCGTGCTTGTTTTGCATGTGAAAAGCTGTAATTTGAGCATTTTAGATTCAGGTCTTTGCCATAAGTTACACCGATGTTGAAACTATTTTTGATGGTATCATATCATGATTTTCCTCTGCGATTGTCACCCCTTAGAGGACAGATGTAAAGACAGTCATGTTTTAAGTAGTCAGCTCCAGGAGCTTATCAGAGAGGTGACCTTTGCAGCAGTCATTCTATGTTGAAACAGAGTTTAGCAAAGACTCATGGTTAAACCCATGATTAAATTCCAACAGCTGTTTTTTTAATAACATTACACAAAATGAGTCACACAGGCAACCAGGCTTATAAAAAATGATGCTCATGTTTTAATATGCCAGAAATGTCTAACTTTCCAAGTCTTGAAGTTATGAATATATATATATATATATATGACTTGATAGGTCTTGATAACATACTATTCCCTTGTCCATTAAGACAATGAACAATACAATAGGGTATTGCCATATATACCCAATAAGTCTCTGTTTTAAGCATTACTTTTGTGTATCATTTTATGTTATGCCAAAAAAGTAGGCCTATGTCAATTAAAATTACATGGGCGTTTGGAGATAATGTAAAATAAACATCTAATCCCACATTATGCATCATAAAACAAAGGTTTCTAAATTCAAAATGCCGGTAATACCGGTATGTATTTAGGGGGACCTCGACACAACGTCACGGTCTTTAGATCTTCTGATTGGATGTTGATAAAAGGGGAAACCCCTTGCCATCCGCCAGGGCCATTCCTACCTTGCGCTGCACCCTCCTCCTGGCGACCGTCCAATGTCACATCTAGAGCACATTCACTCTTGTTTTCCTGAAATTTATATGGTGGTGTTAATGCATATTAATATAACTGTTAAAATATTTAAACAGGGTGGCATTTTCTTTCTAAGTTTGAGTATTAAGGCGAGACTAATTAAAAGGACCGTTATTCTTAATCCGCGTTTTAAATGCATTTCTTTGCAAGTCAGTATGCAAAATTGCTACCTCTTACTGTAGCCTACTGTTACTTTCTATCATATCAATAACTAGATGGTACTGACGGACAGGTCTGGCTAGAAAAGCCACAAAACCACGCGGAGTCATTTCTCCTCTGAAGATCACTAGAGACGATTAAGAGGATCTTGAGTACACTCAGCGATCCCCAGTTTTGCTACTACTGTACTTGCAAAATAGTGCGCCCTACTGTCTCTATTGCGCATGACTGTACGACGTAATATGAAGTAGGCCTCCTGTTTTTCTCCCCAACCCGGAGTCCTCCTGGCCCCCACCGACTCGATGCAACGTTCAAGTTAGCAAAACACGGAGGCTGCCTACGATAATTCGGAAAGGTAAGTTTTTTTTTTAATGCATATCTAAAGCCAGCGGTGGTCGCCGAATGTAAAATAGCACGGGCGTTGTGGTCGGTAAACGATGTTTTTTTTAGCGTGCGGAAGCGGTCGGACTGCAGAGGAGGCTTCAGGACTGTTCCCTCACGCTCGAGGGAGAGCAAGGCCCAGTGACCCACATTCAGAGCTGCCAGTGTCTATGTGTACGAGTGGGCGAGCGTGCGCGCGTATCCGTGTCAATGTGTGTGCCCAGGGACCGTGAGTGTGTGCGTGTGTGTGTGTACATACATCTGCCGCGAAAATGTTTCCACCGTCGCTGGTTTTAGACATTTCTCCGCGGCCGACATTTATGTTTTTGTCGGCTTTAACGAAGATCTTTACCCGCGCGGATGTTAAGGCTCAGTTTCCTCGCGGCGTTTGAAGACCATCGGTGACATTTTAGAGATTATTTTGTCTTCAATGTCAGTTGTTGCGTGACATCTTGAGGCTTGATATCCATCCTGTTTATTGCACGAACGTGAAAGGCTTTACCTGTCATAAGTGTGTCATTCAGTATTTGTACGGTTAAGTGTAGCGGGAGGAAACGGGGGCAGTAGAGCATGTAATCTCTGAGTTATAAGGGCAGTTTTCGGTAGCAAGCTTAGTTAGCCTGCCAGCTAGCTATATGGGTTGCGCTTTTTCGGTTGTATAACTAACACCTGTGGCATCAAAAGGTATATTAAAATTCTTACCGTTTAACGTTATATCTGATAGCTATGGCTGTTTTGGTTGACTGCATTACATCTACCATATTGCTAATATCAGTGTTTATGACAATGGTGTACAGTAGGCAGAATCATCCAATGAAGAAGCTCTGTCTAATGAGGCTTCACTTACTGGCCATCAGGAATACATGCCGGTAACGTTAGGTCAGGCCATTGCTTCCCAAAGCAGAGGAACACATGGGGTCCTTAAGACGGTTTAACAAAATGCCTACATCTCACACTTATCTCACACTAAAATTAGTGCAATCCATCCATAGATTTTACTGTACCCACTCTGGCCTCCCAATGTCATATTTTACTGCGAAATCCTCTTGGATCATTGGAACACGATATTCACAAATGTTGTCTGATTGGTGTTAGGTCTGCTTGATAAGTTTGTCAACTTCATTGTTAGACTACTCACCCAGACAAGACATCACAAAAACATTGAATCGATTTTTGAATTGACATCGTGTTTCAAGGAAAAAATGTCAGCATTTCCCAGTTACAGTAGCTTCTCAGTTGAGAGGATTTGCAGCTTTTCTTTATGTTATGTGATAGTAATATGAATACTTAGATTTTAGACTGCTTGTCGGACATAACAAGCACTTTGAAAATGCCACCTTGGCATGTTGCACTATTTTCTGACATTTTGTAGATCAAATGATTAATTGAGAAAGTAATCAGCTGGTCAATAGATGGTGAAAATAATAGAACTGAAAAGGTTGATTGACAGAAAATTATCAACTATTTTGATCATTGATTATATCATGGAATTGTAAGGATATTAACTACAATACATTTCTGTGTTTTACAAACAGTAAACTGAATGTGACATTTAATTTGACCAAATGATTGATCGGTTAATAATTATATTAATAATTGACAGATGTACTGATAATGAACACGATCAACAGTTGCTGCCCTAATCTTATATAAGTATGGTTATTTTTTAGTTTAGTTGTTAGGTGATTGCAGCACTAATAGACTATAATTAAACTACATATTTGCATGCTTAGTAAATAGTAAACACAGGCCCCCTGGTATGTTTGTGAATTAGTATGTTTTTTTTTGTGTTGCAGGTGAGGCTTACTCATGAAGATTTGTCAGTGCCTGGTAGGATAGGATCTAAAACAGCTAGCTTTGTCTGCAAAGAGACATTCCAGAAAGTAAGTTGGAAAATACTTTATCACCACTTTTTCATGATTGGGTTACAGATTTTCATAAGATTCTCAAGTATCAATAATGTAAGCATAATAATTGATTTATTCCAGGTTTTCTCTTGCTGCACTGATGTAGGTTATTTGCACTTTAAAGACTTTGTGCAGCAATAACTGGGATTTCAAGACCTTTCAACGGTCTTATTCAGATAATTTGTTTTTGAGTTTTTAGGTCGTAATAGGTTGCAATCAAGTTGTTTTCTTTCTGTATAGGACTATAGCTTTTATTTTAGTTTTTATTGTAATTTGTTGGCTGCAGTATCAAAGAGTGAATTTTCCTTACTATCCCTATGCCAGTAAATATGAATACTTACTTAAAGTTGCCCTCAGAATGACCTAATGACCCCTCATGACCCTAGTTTTCTGCTCTGATTTCTCCCGCAGGTTTGGTTGATGACCATGCCTTTTCTGTGGTCTGTTGCCCTCTCGTTACCCCAATGACCTCAACGGCAGTTTTGACCATAGAGTCAGCTTTATCCCCCAACCCTTTCTACGACCCCTAAGAAAATACATTAACTGACCACGTGCGTAAGCTGCATTGGAGTGAGTCATGCATCTTTTATAACCGATCAAATATATGTACAATATAATGAGACATGTTCCCTAACACATGTTGCAACATAGATCACAAATATGGTCTTTTTCTGACATTTGTGCCATAATTCAGGAATCAGTCAAGTTGACGCTAAAATATCAGTCTGTTATATATTAAAGTATAAAAGGATAGTAATCCAGTTATCTGAAGCCCCCGGGAATGCTAGTAATTGTGATTAGTGTTGAAGAATGACATACTGGGTGAAACATTAAATGTGCCTGTCTATTTATAAACACCTATACAGATACTTGTTTTTGTATCACATCTATCAAACAAGGACTTCTATCTAGTTTACATAATTCTTTAACATATGTCCTGAAGCTAATCAGAATGTTTTCTTAATTCAAAATTGATTAATGATTTAATAGATAGAAAAATAATGCAGTATGCTGTGTGCCAACATGTTCAATCATGTTTTTAGTCAGCTTAATTGCAATATATGCAAATCACAACTAGCACTTACCTAAGCTAATACAATACTTGTTTTTCGGTTTCTCCAGGTGGTCTTCCAAATGCCTACCTCACGCCTAAAGAGCAAATCGTTGCAGCCACAGCCCTGATCAGCAGCCACCATGACATCAAGCGTAGGGTACGCTTCAACAAATGCACGCACACACGCACGCACACACACACAATATATCAACTCATTAGAAATGACATTCATACACACATACTGTAAACATGCATGTACTTTAAGTACATGCATTATAAGTAAAACAAATTGTAATTTAAAATAATAATATTGATAACAATTATGATTAGAATTGTTGTTATTATTATGAAATGGCATGCCACAATAATAATCTTACGAAAAAAGTGATTTTCCTGCCCTTTTGGCATGAAAAGAGTCACATTTTCAAGATCTTTAATATCAACTCGTAATATCACCGTCAGTAAAAAGTGAAAGTATTGGTATACCGCCCATATTAGTTGAAATGTGGGCAAGAACACGCCCTGTTTCACAAATGCACTCGTAACGTTCTTGGCAAGTACAACACATTCCTTCTCAGTCACTTTTTTTGTGTGACCTGAAAATAAACCTGCTTCTGGCATGTAGGAATCCTCTCATTAGTGAGCATCCGTCAATTCTTATTATTAACAGTACATATCTGCTTTCAAGCTGCCAACAAACGTGCACACACCGAAAAACACAAAGTGAAACAGGAAAGAACTGCAGTAATTTTCCTCTCCTTTTGTAGGGATGATTGTAGCATCTTTGATGGGTTGATGGAAGAAGATGAAAAGGACAAAGCAAAACGGTAAGCTAGATAGGAAGATGAACACACTAGAAGGATGCTACTTGTAGTATGTGTTAAATATTAATACACTAATCCTTTTCATAAAACATCAGATGGTATTTAAAGGATTGTGTATTGACCAAACCAACACTTAAAGATTGTAATGAGTACTTGTTTAGCTCCTGTAGGGAATATACTGTGTCGAAACTGACTTTATGGCACACATTTCTATCGTACACAGCAGTCATACTGTCTTAACTTAAAAAATTATAGGGTCACAGGACTAAAAGGTTACACTTGCTCAGATTTATTTATAATTTCATATTCAGGGTCATTGTGTTTTTTTCTGGATGTCAAAATGGTGAATCTGGACAAAAAACACAAACAAATATTTCTTCAAAATATTTGTCAAAAAGGAACTATGGTTACATTACATTTAGAATCTAATTTATAACTGTGGTTTTGATTGTAGTGTGTCTCGTAACAAGTCTGAGAAGAAACGGAGAGACCAGTTCAATGTCCTCATCAAGGAACTGGGCACAATGTTGCCGGGCAACACCAGGAAGATGGACAAGTCCACCATCCTGCAGAAAAGCATTGACTTCCTGTGTAAACACAAAGGTCAGGGCGACGTACATACTGCCTTCTGCTACAGCCAAATATTTAAAATTTTGACTCATCAGTCCAGAGCACCTGCTAACTACCTTGTGTCTTGTTGTTGTGCTCAGTCTTGCCATAGTGTATGACCTGTGACATGAAACTGTCTTCCACAACCTCACATTGGTAGCAGAGTTT
This sequence comes from Percina caprodes, assembly GCA_013375575.1. Lineage (NCBI taxonomy): Eukaryota > Metazoa > Chordata > Actinopteri > Perciformes > Percidae > Percina > Percina caprodes. The sequence continues at coordinate 397,487 of JABXJD010000107.1, read as the reverse complement.
GGCTGTTCCTCACCCAGTTTTAAGCCTCCTACACAGCTCTTTCTGTTTCAGTTTATTACTGTGTTACAACCTACATGTGACATTGAAGCGCATTAGCACCCGTTTGGTATAATTGGTTGATCATACACCTGACTACAATCCTACAAAATCCCTGACTTTTTGCAGGTGTACCTATGAGAATTGATCTGGTTGGAAGGCAAAGGGTAGTAACACCAAAGCTTGATTTTTTTTTTATTTTTTTATTTGTTCGCTCACTTTGCATTTTCTAAATTGATAATAAACAATCATTATTTATTGATTTTTGAAAACATTCTTAGTTTACATTTTCCCACACCTGCCTAAGACTTTTGCACAGTACTAGTTAACAATTATGCCATACTTAATGACTGCCTTTTCTGTGGTTGAGCTACTTTACACCTCCAGTATGATGTACGTAAGTTGATCACCATTTGAATACTGTGATTATATTTTGCTGAAATATTCAATTACTGCTCAGCTACTATTTTAATAGCTACTATTGTTTTTAATCCTAGTGCTTGTCATTGCCGTGCATGATAGTAAATTGCCATTTCACTGGTGCACTGTGTTATCTCTTGGTCTGTTTAACTGCCTAATTGTCACTGTTGTAAGCATATTTTTCTACTGTGTTCTGCATTATTGTGTGCTTTCTTTTTGTGTTGTCTCTTGTATGTCAGGTTGCCTCATCGTGTTTTCCTCACTTTTTCCTGAAAGACTTGATTTTTCTTGTTACAAATTCCATGTTTCCTCCATCAGAAATCGCAGCCCAGTCGGAGTCGAGTGAGATCAGGCAAGACTGGAAGCCTCCATTTCTTAGCAATGAGGAGTTCACCCAGCTCATGCTGGAGGTCAGAAATCTCAATTCTTTTTTACTGTAATTCTGTTGTTTAGGTGTTAAATCAACTGTTATTTTTTACTCATGTGGCAGGTTTTTTATGACCAGGGTCATTAATTCTATTCTCTAGATTAATTCTAATTTACCTCAACAAATCCAATTTGTTTTGAATTATAATTCTATTTCTAAAGGTATCATTTCTACATGTCTGTTACATCTACTGCTGTAGACCAACATTTATGGGTGTTCTCTTTATATTTCTTTGTATTATCAGGCTCTGGATGGGTTCTTTATAGCAATAATGACTGATGGGAACATCCTCTATGTCTCTGAGAGTGTCACCTCACTACTGGAACATCTACCGGTGAGTTACATTGGTTTGTTATTATACCTGGTATGTAATAGTCATCCACTGTATTGTAGAATAAGTTTTAACCAGATAGTGTGTGCACACTGAGAAAAGGTTTTAGCCATTCTTCTGATGTGTGTGTGTGTGTGTGTGTGTGTGTGTGTGTGTGTGTGTGTGTGTGTGTGTGTGTGTGTGTGTGTGTGTGTGTGTGTGTGTGTGTGTGTGTGTGTGTGTGTGTGTCTCTCTCAGACGGACTTGGTGGACCAGAACATGTTAAACTTCCTGCCAATTGGGGAACACTCTGATGTGTACAAGGCTCTGTCCACTCACCCCACCGACCACGAGAACCTTAGCTCTGATTACCTGAAGAGTCAGTAACACAGCAAGTCTTATTACACCCTACTTGCTTTTTGTTTCATCTATCTAATAATATAGTACTGTCTTCTGTGTTTGGTGATTAAATAGGTATATTATTCAGTGTAACATTTACTTACTGTATGTACTTCACGATGCACAGCTTGCTGCTGTTTTCAGATTTTTGAATATGCAGTATATCTGAAAATATTAAATAAAAGACAATTTAAAGAAACACTATGTAACTTTTTGTAACTTAAAATAATGTTTCCAAAATCGTTTAAGTGGTTTATCAACAGGGTAAACGGCACTTCTGCATTTGCTTTGTGGCTCTCTACCGGCGATAATTGCACTATGCAAGTTTTCTTGATTGGGTAGCAGATCTGTAGATTTTATGAGACATAATGGAACATAATGGGACAATTCTGCTTCCAACCTGTAGGGGGACCAAAGTGGGAAAGGTTCTCTAGTGTTTGAAGTTTTTTATAACGCTACCTGATTTTATAAGTTTATGAAACATTTTAAATGCATTAACAATTTAATTACTGGATATTACAACAATTACATTACTGACTTAAGCTGACTTTGTATTTTTTGTCTCCAGCTAAGAATCACCTGGAGTTCTGCTGCCATTTGCTGCGAGGCGCCATTGACCCCAAAGAACCACCTGTCTACGAATATGTAAAGTTCATTGGCAACTTCAAGTCACTCAACAATGGTATGTCACTTAGTTCAGTGTTTCAGTGTTATTGATATCACCATATGTCATGCATAAAATAATAATGTAATTCAATAAGTGTTTTTCAGTTACAATCTTGTTGTTTGGTAAATCAGACAATGATTGTGCAGCTCTGTATTGTGCCTCTTTATAAAGCTATGCTTTTTTTTCTACCAAAACATAAAAAAATATTTTAAGTGGGGGTACATTATTGAAAAACTTTTAAAAAACACTGACTTAGATAGCATTGTAAATGGCGCTTTTCTAGTATAGGCAACTACTCAAAGCGCTTTTACAGGAACCATTCAACATTCACACACATTCATGTACTGTGGCTGAGGCTGCCGTACAAGGTTCCACCTGCTCATCAGATAAACATTCACACACATTTACACTCTGATGAGGCAGCATCAGGAGCAACTCAGGGTTTAGTGACTTGCCCAAGGAGATTTCAACATGGGACTGCAAGGCCAGGGATTGAACTACCGATTGGCAGGCGGTTGCTCTACCACGGAGCCATAGTCACACCTACATTGAACACAGTAATATGTGTATTCCTTGAGTGACATATTCCTTGAGCAAATAACCTTTTCAATGGCAATTTATGCTCTGTTTTGTGCAGTTCCCAACGTGACGAGGAATGGTCTAGCAGGGGTGTTACAGCGGTCACTACAACCTGCGTTTGATGACCAGGTGTGCTTTGTAGCCACTGTTCGGCTGGCTAAACCTCAGTTTATCAAGGTAGCCTTGGACACGTATACACACACTCACACATAAAAATAAAATTCCACTGAGGCGTTCATTAATGAATGTATCAAATATGCTTCTCATATCTCTTCTGTTGTTTTTATATTCATAGGAAATGTGTACAGTGGAGGAGCTCAATGAAGAATTCACCTCAAGGCACAGTCTAGAATGGAAGTTCCTCTTCTTAGACCATAGGTAAACACACATTTAATTGTTGCAAATGTATATGCTGTCAGAAATGCTTGTCGGGTGGTTGCATATTTCACGTAGGATTGGTGGACAACAAAATCTGACATTCATACCTGCTTTACACTGTGATTAGCCAGCTGTGTGAAAGTGAGAAAGGAGCCAGGGTTTGACCTTTCTCTTTTTTATTTTTCACAAAACCTTTTTTTTTTTCCACTTTTCATGTGAAAAACCAAGTGCAACACTATAAGTGACTTTCAGTAGAGACTGTCTTAAAAATGTGCGCTGTATTTAAAAAAATGACGTCTCCCCATATTTAAACAATATCACGTCTCCCCCCCTCTCTATGGCAGCCAGCTTTTCACTCCACCCTCCGGTCTGGCTGTTCAGAACAAATTCCACTTTTATTTTCCAATGTGGCTGGACAACACGTTGTACAAATTAGTTCTCTTCAAGCATAATACTAGTTTCTTTGAGATTCAGGGCCCTATCTTGCTCTTGTCTTTGCTAGTTTCAATTTCCTGTTCCGCATCCACGTTGTTTAAATAGCAAATGCAACTGCGCAGATCTTTGCGCCCATGGGCGTGCTGGCCCAAAAACTTGTTTCTAATGTAAAAGAAAGAACTTACGCTGAGCTACATTTCTCCTTTTTAGAGCTCCACCAATCATAGGCTACCTGCCTTTTGAAGTTCTGGGAACATCAGGGTACGACTATTACCATGTGGACGACCTGGAGACACTAGCCAAGTGTCACGAACACTGTAAGGGCTCATATTTATACACTATCAGTTAAGACCTGTTTTAAAAGGCTTTTTTTGCTTGATGATTCCAACAACTCTGCTTTTGTCTGCCTCTGTCTCTCCTGTTCAGTAATGCAGTATGGTAAAGGAAAGTCTTGCTACTATCGTTTCCTGACTAAAGGTCAACAGTGGATCTGGCTTCAGACGCACTACTACATCACCTATCATCAGTGGAACTCTCGACCTGAGTTTATTGTCTGTACCCACACAGTAGTCAGGTAGCTTCCCCGTACCTTTTCAGTGATGTTACAATTATTAATGCTAGTTTTTGGTTCTGATCATTAAACATTTCCAAACCATTGTTAAGAGTCTGTGATAATAAACGACTCCTGGGTGTCTCAATTGGTGGAGCATGCGCCCATGTGTTAAGAAAATGCCCAAAAAATAATCTTTCAAAAATAAATGGCTCCTCATATGCATCTTTTAGGATCTATTTTTGGTGACACAGAATTTCACAAACTTTTCTTCATATCTCTTATACAAACAACTTTGCTGGTTCTTCACGGGGTTGTCTCTAAAACCTTCTTTATTGTCTTAAATGCAGCTATGCAGAGGTGAGGGCAGAACATCGCAGAGAGCTTGGCATTGAGGAGTCTAACCCAGAAGTTACGAATAAGGTGAGAAATCTGTTGTCATCAATGCATGAGCTGAATAATTAAAAGTATCACAATATATCAAGTATGGAGGAGAAGTTGTAAAAAAACAAACCAACATATTATGGTTGAATTTGTAGTTTAAGCCTGAGTGACAAATTTTAAAAATCGGTAGTGTAACAACTTTTATTAAGTCATTGACTGAAATTCTCTAGTGACAATGTATTAAACACAAAATATATATTCCGCTTTATTAAATCATATTGTAAAATATGTCAAAAGGCTCACCAAATAAAGCCCAAAAACTTGTTTCTAATGTAAACTGTAAACAGGAAGCCAAAAGCCTATTTTTTCCCACATGTATTAACCATTAACTTCTGTCACTGAGTTTCTAATATCAGTGAGTATTTCTCACACTATCTACAAATCTCTTGACAAATTGACTGTTGTTTTTTCTGATATTATCTCAATCCCTTTGGTAAGTGATTACATCAAGATGACAGCAACATATTTATCATAAATCAAAATTTGGATGGAATTCACAAACAGATAGCACACCAGAATAATGGTTGTTAATCTCACATTGATTCACATATATTTGTTAATAAATTACCCTTTTGGGTTGTCTTTCTAATAGCCGCTAATTATTATCTATTGGTGGGATGGCAGGCTAAAGCACATGCAGTGTATTTTATCCTGAATGATCCTTTGGCACTTACCCATCAGCCCTGTCATTTTCACCTGTTTGCAGTCTGACTTTTTTTCTTTTTTTGAGAGGACTGGATGTCAAGTGTGTTTTTCCTCTGCTTATTTTTAGAGTCAGGACTCTGGCTCAGAGTCACAGCTGAATACGTCCAGCCTCAAGGAGGCTCTGGAGCGATTTGACCGCAGCCGAACACACTCAACCTCCTCACAGAGTTCTCACAAGTCCTCATCACATGTCTCTGACAACACCTGCACTTGTAAGGACACACACAGTTGCATGTACATACATAATATTAATTCATTATACCCTGACGTAATACCCTAATGACGAGTCAATGATGCATCAATTCTGGAGTTTAATGGGATGGGAAGCCCTGCAGTAAGATGATAAAATATCATCCGCACGGTCCGGATATGACTCCTAATCATCAATGATTCTCTCTCTCTCTCTCTGTAGCAACAGCCTCCAAGCTACACATGGACACGGCCACACCTCCTCGGCAGTCACTGGGCTCCACCATGGAGATGACATCAGAGCGTCGCTCATCCATCAGCAGTCAGGTGAGATTCGATTGGTCAGCACCAAGTAACTAGGACTTCTTGTTTTGACAGATACGGATTTTTGTGGCCACAAGTAATGCAAATACAGATTTCATTTTATTCATTCAATGCTGTTTTGTAATGCAGTTTGGTTATGGAAATTTAATAAAAATGTACAAATTCTTACACATCAGTTGTCATAATTCTCTTGATTATCTGTTTATTTGCAGTCTATGAGCTCTCAGACCACAGGCCAGAGTGTAACTCCAGGCATGATCACTCAGAAGCAACAACAACAACAACAACAACAACAGCAGCAACAACAACAGCAGCAGCAACAACAACAGCAGCAGCAGCAGCAGCAACAACAACAACAACAACAACAACAGCTACAAGTACAACAACAACAACAACAGCTACAGACAAACGTACAGGTGAGAATGGTGCCACTACACCATTCTTCATCACATCACAATGTGCTGTGAAGTAGAGCTGAGGCCTGTACTGTGAATCAAGATCAACATGCCCTGGATTTCTTTCAGTTACCCGGCTTCACCTGACCTAACAACCGCATAATGTGTGTCACGACAGTGATTGAACAACTTGTTCAATCAACCGAGGGTTTCCCATGACGACATGATGACCAAACTTCTACTGGAGCTGCATATGTCACATAAGAAGCGCAAACTATAATTCTACACAGATATAAAGAACACAGACATGGTTTTACAGGCAAAACGCAATACAGTCACTGCTTCCTATAACAGGAAGGAAGCTGGCAACAAAATAGCCAACGCTGTAAATGCGTAAATCACAACGCTTATCAATATCACTTCCCCATCAGTTATGCACAAGATCTGCCCATAATTACAGTTGTGCTTTCCATAAACTGTCGTTGGCTTTAGCCAATTATTTCGGTTTCACCCCTGGCAGTGGGTAGTCATTGTGAGAGCAAATAAAAAATATAAAAACATAATTCAAACCGATGTGAGACACACGGCTCAAGAAGCCAACCTACAGTGAGGGGAAAAAAGTATTTGATCGCCTGCTGATTTTGTACATTTGCCCATTGACAAAGAAATGATCAGCTCAGATTTATTTGAACATTAAGAGATAGAATAACATAGAATAACAACAAAAAAATACAGAAAACCCATGTAAAAAATGTTATGAATTGATTTGCATTTTAATGAGGGAAATATGTATTTGACCCCTCTGCAAAACATGACTCAGTACTTGGTGGCAAAACCCTTGTTGGCAATCAAAGAGGTCAGACGTTTCTTGTAGTTGGCCACCAAGTTTGCACACATCTCAGGAGGGATTTTGTCCCACTCCTCTTTGCAGATCTTCTCCAAGTCATTAAGGCTTTGAGGCTGACGTTTGGCAACTCAAACCTTCAGCTCCCTCCACAGATTTTCAATGGGATTAAGGTCTGGAGACTGGCTAGGCCACTCCAGGACCTTAATGTGCTTCTTCTTGAGCCAATCCTTGAGCCAATCCGTTGCCTTGGCCGTGTGTTTTGGGTCATTGTCATGCTGGAATACCCATCCACAACCCATTTTCAATGCCCTGGCTGAGGGAAGGAGGTTCTTACCCAAGATTTGACGGTACATGGCCCCATCCATTGTCCCTTTGATGAGGGGAAGTTGTCCTGTCCCCTTAGCAGAAAAACACCCCCAAAGCATAATGCTTCCATCTCCATGTTTGGCGGTGGGGATGGTGTTCTTGGGGTCATAGGCAGCAAATCCCGTAGGCTAATCTCACCCATCCAACATGTAAATGTTTTTATGTGATATCTTTCATAAAAATACCCATCAGGGAATGTTAACGGGGTTCTCGGTCTCTAAATGTTTTATGAGCGCACCTATCTCTCTCTCTCTATTTGCGCATCGAGCGGCAGTGGATCTTCTAAGAACGGTAACGCCGTTATCAGTAGAGTATTGACTGGTCAGTAAGCGGTGCTTTGACATAGGTTGAGCTAGCCTGGTCCCGACCTAGTTAGGTGTTCACGGCCCTTTAGACCGTGATGCACAAAACCCTGGGTTGAACCTGAAGTTACCTCGTTAACGCCAAATCTTGCTTTGTAGTACAGGCCTCAGAAACGGTTTGTTGGTTATTTCGCAGTCGATCGACATTAGATTAATTTTTAAACAGATTAAGTGTTGTTAGTTTTTTTGAAAAATTGGTCAGACAAAAAAAATGGGTTCTGCAGCACCACTGTTGACTTTGTGATATTCATTTGCAAGTGTTTGGTTTTGAGCATTAGAACATCTGTTTCTGCTAACTGCACATACACACTTGAAGTAAGTGACTGGCCGGTTCTTTTTCTCTCCACCCACAGCCGGTGATGGAATTCTCAGCGCAGGTGAATGCCATGCAGCATCTAAAGGAGCAGCTAGAACAGAGGACAAGACTGATCCAAGCCAACATCCAGCGGCAGCAAGACGAGCTGAGACACATCCAAGACCAGCTGCAGAAAGTCCAGGGACAGGGCATACAGGTAAAATGTACACTAACACACGATAGCTTTTAGAATTTTAAAATGTAACCTTTTCATACAAACGGCGTTAAAATGTAGGTCCAGTTTGCTCATTGTGTATGTAAATTTAGTCTATAGTTTATTGTCTTGTATTGTTAATGTGACAACAGTTTTTTTTTATTTTGCTGTGTTGTACCTTTTACAGCAAAATAAAACAAACTATATTCAAACAACAAACCAGAGAGCTACTTCAGTTTACTGAAAGGGTTAGGGTTAGTTGAAATTCAGGTCTGAGTCCATGACTACACCGAGATTTCTGACTTTGTCTTTTGTTTTTAACATTGTTGTTTGAAGCTGAGCGCAGACTTTTCTCCCTAAAATAACCACCTCAGTTTTTTCTTCTTTTAATTTAAGAAAATTCTGGCACATCCAGTCATTAATTTGTTCAATGCACTTAGTTTTTGTATTGGACTATAGTCACCTGGCAATAAGGTTATGTAAATTTGTGTGTCGTTCGCATAACTATGGTAACTTATTTTGTTGTTTTCCATAATCTGAGCCAGTGGAAGCATGTAGATATTAAACAGAAGAGGCCCCAGGAGGGAGCCTTGGGGAACACGGCACGTCATATTTGTATGCTCAGATGTATAATTACCTATAGACACAAAGTAGTCCCTATTCTTTAAGTAGGATTCAAACCAGTTTAGTACTGAGCCAGAAAGGCCAACCCAGTTTCCCAGCCAGTCTAGTAATGGTCGTGGTCGACCGTATCAAATGCAACACTGAGATCAAGTAATACTAACACTGAAATTTTGCCACTATCTGCGTTTAAGTGGATGTCATTAAAGATTTTAACAAGAGCCGTCTCAGTGCTGTGGTGTGGTTGAAAACCCGATTGGAAGGCATCAAAACCATTGTTTAGTGACAAGAAAAGGTTGAGTTGTTGAAAAAACGCTTTTTCAATGATTTCACTTAAAAACAGAAGGTTTGATAATGGCCTATAACTGCTCATTAGTGATGTGTCTAGATTGTTCTTTTTTAATAGTGGCTTGATGACTGCAGTTTTTAAGGCGTGTGGGAAGATACCTAAGAAAAGAGACGTGTTTACAATCTGTAAAAGATCTGAAGCCAAGCAATTCAAAACATTTTTGAAAACGCCTGTTGGTAGAATATCAAGGCAACTGTAGATATTTTGAAATATAGCTCGAGAGGAGGACCTTAGCTGAAGAGCCACATATTCAAAAGAAGCAAAATTTCCGCAAGATATTTGCGTACATTGCAATTTGTCTTTAAATGTAAATGGTCTAGTCTTAACGACTACTCAAAGCACTTTTACATACAACCATTCATACACTGGTGGCCAAGGCTGCTGTACAAGGTGCCACCTGCTCATCAGATAAACACTCACACACATTTACAATCAGATGGCGCAGCAACTCAGGGTTTAGCATCTTGCCCAAGTACACTTCGACATGGGACTGCAGGGCCAGAGGACTCCACCTCCTTTCTTATTCACTCTATTCTCACTCATAAAACTGAAGTTAGGGGGAGCTGACTCGATAAGGACAGCAGCACTGTTATGGTCTAACCAGGTTTTAGTTAAAAACATAAAATTAAGATTGTGCTTAATAATAAAATCATTGATTAAAATTATTAGCTGTAATTGTTAGCTTAGGCTTAGCCTGGCGTTTCACATGGGAGAAGGAAATGGAAAAACCTGGCAACAGTATCCACCAGCTCCCGCATCTTACCACTAAACTCTAACATAAGGATCGGGGAAGGAGGAGAAAGGGTAAGGGAGTTTGAGGAGTGTTGATCGGGTAAAGAGGGGGGTTGAGATTTCTCGTATCTCCCATGGTTAAATCTCTGCTCAGGTGGGGGCTGTGGTAGATCACTGCCATGCTTTGTTATGTTTTCCTCTTGTTTAGATTCCTCTTGTCTTGTGTCCTTGGCAGAGGGAGAAGATTTGTTGCTCAGAAATTAAAGTAGGTTAGAGGTGAACAGCTTTACTCCTGGCTTGTTAAGGAAAAGTCCATCTGATTTGAAAAGATGTCTGCGGTCCCAGAAAATGTTAAAATTGTTAGTGAATTGTAGAGAATGGACAGTACATGCAGTTGAAAGCCATTTGTTCATTGCCAAAACTCTGCTGAATCTCTCAGCTCCTCTTCTCACTGGCAGTATGGGGCCACTGATAAAACACCTCCACGTTTAGGGAGCTGACTATGTTCAGCAGACCTGTAAAGTGCCGTTTATGAATTTACAACATCATGTTGTCAAGGTGTGCTGCCGCGATATCTGGGATTCTTTGGGTCAAGTCAGACACCATGTCTTTGGGAAAACAGGGTATTTTGGTGTTTTGCTGCTTTTTAAATCTTTTACAACAGAATCACCCACAATCAGAGTTTGAGGCCCAGTCATTAGCTTTCCCTGTAGATTTTTACTTTTTGAATTGCTCTTCTTTTTACAACTATCTGTAGGTGTATTGTGCTTTGTCTTCTACTGTTGTCTTCTACCTGGCTGTGCCTGACCTACTTCAGAACAAGAATCATGCATTATGTATTCATTTTGTTCTATTCAGAGCTATTTCACTAGCTGATTGTGTACCCTATAAAGATACTTTACTCTCATTAAATCATTCTGTTCTGTTATAACAATATTGCTATTGTGTGCTTATTGGTGAATACATATGCAAATATAAACGGAGTGTAAACCTAGACACACAGAGCACTGATGCCTGACATTTGGTGTTTCCATCCCGACAGATGTTGCTGCAGCAGGCGGGTGGAGCGATGAACGTGCAGCTTCCCCATGTGGGGTCGGTCCCACAAGCAACTACTTTGAACAGTCAAGTCCAGCAAACAACAATTAACCCCGCCCATTCAGGAACTCAGCAGCTCACCATCCAGCAGCAGGCACCACCACCCCAGCAAAACCTACAGCAGCAGCAGACCAACGCCCTCACACAGGTGGGGCGCACAAACACACACACACACACAACCTTTGTTCTTTTAATTTTGAATAAGCTGGCAGTATCTGTAACTTCAGGTCCAACAATGATTATGTTATATTTGCTGTACTGTGAGAATTCTAAGCTCGTGTGAACTTTTGACATTATTGGTCATTCATGTGGAGAATTTCACCAACTACACAAACACGGTACTGTTCTGCGACGTTGTAATGTTTACATCACATTTAGAAGACCGGAAGAGCCACAGGGCATGCTGTTAGTGGTAATCATGTGAAAACTCAGTGACAGTGGGGTACTGTAAAACACACAAACCATCATCTTTACCACCAGAGACACCCTCCACACTGGAATATTGAGTAACGCTGGTCTCAGTTATCTTGTCAAGTACAAAAGTAAGCATACTGTAACCCAATAGTGTCTATTTGGGTCTCTTTCCAAATCTTGAAGTAGCTTTATTACAACCTCCCATTCCACCTCCTTTTTATGTAGACACTGAATGAAAATGTGCATATTGTGCTATAAGTTTTAAATCTTCAATTTTGTTTTCTATGTATATATTTACATCTTCATGATCTGTTTAATTTATTTTTGGCATGTTTAAATTTGACATACCTAAAATAATGAAATTAAATTAACACTGGAGATAAAAGGAGACAAATGAAAAGAAAGACCCTGAGTCCGTTTGCTCTGTTTTTAAAGGAATTCATATCATGTCCCTCCCTCCTTCCCCACATTACTACTCTCCAGCCCCAGCGTCAACCCCAGCAACCTCCCCAGGCTCAGACCCAGGGCTCTGTATCTGCTCCACTATACAACACCATGATGATTTCTCAGCCAGGGCAGCCCAACGTGCTGCAGATCAGCACCAGCCTGCCACAGACCAACACACAGCAAGGCACCGCAGTGGCCACCTTCACACAGGACCGACAGATCCGGTAGGTTGACAACAACCAAACCTGATACCTATACTACCCTCATTCCCACCAAACCAAACTTCCTTTGAGTATATACAAATTTGTATATGTAAGTGTATTGTTTTATTTTATATCATTCTATTATAATTTAAATATTTGTATAAATGTTCTATGTGTATTTAGCGTGACAGGGCTACAACTTAGAATTTGTTGCACAACCCTGGGTTGTAAAATGGCAAATAAATGAACCATGTAACTAATCTTGTAAAGCACTGCTACTTAAGCTGCGCTTTGACACTAGGTTCTAGGGTCTTATAAGTCCCCAGAACCATTCAGCCCATTGTGTTTCCTCTCCGGTACAGAGACACATGAAGATTAGGCAACCTAGGCCACTGACATATAAAGCAAAGCAACATGACAAGATAAGGGCTGCTGGTGGTCGCAGGGGTAAACACTCTGCAGCTTGCAGTTCAGTCCACCTGTTTTATCTTAAAATAAAAATAGATTTTGTCTCACTGTGCTTTAGATCATAACCCGAAAGAAACCATCAAAAAATGTGCTCTTGTTTGCTGCAGACTGCAGTTCAGTGTGGCTTCTAGCTCACCGTCTTTTTAAATTAGTCGAGAAGCCAACAGCAAAGCCTAAATTTACTTTTAATGTTATCAAATAAAAAGAAATGTTCTCCCTTTGTCCTGAAATGGTCATAAATCGATATGAAAGTACTTCCTTGTTTCATGAAGTGGTTGGTGAGGTGGAGCAGCTTTGTGTGTTTTACCAATCAGCGACGGTCATCCCTGAAAACCCCATCCTGAAGGTTGATGTACTTTCAGAAAGTACTACGATCAGCTTTTGGGTAGGTAAAATGTCCCAGTAAAGTGTCCCCAGAACTAAATTTAGACCCTGGTCCCTGCAGTCTAAACCTTTCAAGTTCCTCAGAAGGTTCCTTGTTCCAGGGAAAAATTCCTGCGCTCAAAACATGGCTTTAGTAGGGAGGATTCTCATCTGAAATCAAGCTGCTTGAAGATTTAAGTAGTAGACATCTAGTAGTAATTCATGGTTACTGTAATTTATTTTATCTTCCTGTTTCTTATCCCATTACTCCATTTCATTCTCTCCAGGTTCCCAGCAGGGCAGCAGCTGGTGACTAAGCTTGTGACAGCTCCAATGGCATGTGGAGCAGTCATGGTACCTACCTCCATGTTCATGGGACAGGTGGTCACTGCGTACAACCCCTTTGGTGGGCAACAGGTATGAACAAAGCCCTATGAGTCACATAGCAACTAATGAAACTGTATCTAAGACCATAAGAAGAGCAATATGTTAATAGAGTCCATCCAAGTAACCACGTGTGAGGCACATAACTACCCAGCTGTTGAATAAAATAGAATAAAAACCATGGCATTGGTGGTTGAAAATTGTCTTGTTTGCTTATCAAATCTCCCCTATTTAAATGAATTAATGAAAAAAAATATTTTGTATTTGATGCTGATATTTTGCAATGAAAAGAAGGTAATGGAAATTGAGAAATTGTTGATGTTGTTGAAGTTGTTAAACATTTGTCATGTCCCTGAAGCCTAAAGATAGTAGTAGAAGTAGATTATTTTGTCAAAAAACGTGTTATATTGTTGTTACATTAACTTATATAGCCTCCTCCTTTATATAGACTCCTTTTTTTTCCCCCAGTTTAAAAAATATCTTGAAAAGTTCCTAAAAGAATCCATTGAGAGAGTCCATAAGGAGTTGTAGAGGTGATGCTAATAACGCCTAATTTGAGGGATCTTCTTAAAGCAGTAAATGGCCTATATATAATAATAATAATAATAATAATAATATTCCAAACAAAACTTACTTTCTTCAATAATTAACTTATATGACTAAATCCCTTTGTTCTGTGTCAACTTCTGTGTCGTTTCAGCAGGGAGGGCAAACCCAGACCCTGACATTGCAACCAGCCCAACCACCCCAAGGTCAGGCCGACCAAAACCAGACTGCCGTAGTGTCTCAGGGTGGCCAGCAGGGGCAGCAGCAACAACAGCCATTTATACAGGTATCAATAGAGGGCAGCAAATTGCATTTATTTCAATAGACATCTTGACAAAATATTAAAACTTTAGTGTGTGCGTAACTTTACAAAGCTAATCAAGACTCACCTCCACACAACTCTTTGTATTTCTCAGTATGGCTGTGCTCAGAACACGGTGTCGTCTGTCTACTTTCGTGCATAGTATGTTTTGTGTAATATGTTTTATTTTGTTGAAAAGTGTTGTTGTGTTTATCCTGCAGTGAGTCATGAGTGAAATAATATAACTACTGTTTACATAATCTAATCATTTTAAGTATTGATTTAAACTCCAAGGTGTGCATTCACTTTACTTGCAGAATGGGTGAGAAGAGAAAGATGCTATTTTTATTGACTAGTTAAAGAACGGCTTCATTTTGTAATGTTCTTGCATTTATTTTCTCTCAGGGCACTCGTCTTCTCCATAGTAACCAGTCTACCCAGCTGATTCTACAGGCAGCTTTCCCACTCCAACAGCAGGGCACCTTCACGCAGGCAACACACCAACAGCAACCGCAGCTACAATCTCACCACCAGAGGCACCAGCAGCAGCTAAAACCACAGCCCCAGAAACAGCCAAAAACGCCGTCATCACACAGGACTGACAGTGTCAGCAGCCAACCACAGTAAAGTCTGGAGGAAAACGTGTTAAGCTAGAAAACCTGGAGAATTAAAACTCTAAGGGATGCATTTGTTTTGGGCTTGTGGCTGTCGCAAACGTCCTTTTCCTCGAAATCGTTGCCCTCCCTTCTTCCATCAGAAAGAAATAAATCATAGGAAAGAGGAAAGCCTGTGAGTCCCCAAGGAACTCACAAGGATTGTCATCATGACAACAGGATGGATTAAAAAAAACCTTCTCTCACCAGAATCGGAATTGTGAGGGAGCTGACCTTGTACAGATTTACTGTATGATAAAAAAAAACAAAAAACTTGTAAATATCCAATATAGTCTAACAGGAACCAGAAATGTAGTATTTTATATGATTGCATGGAAAGAATAACTGTGTAAGCTTTTATTAGTCGCTTTTGAAAAATGAATTTTTACTTTGTTCAAGTGTTTCCTGGTCAAAGATGGAGTAATGGCGTGCTGTCTCAGTCTTCTCTCCTCCTTCTCTAAAAGAAATACAGTCCATAATAAGGCTTTACAGTTTTGTCAGTTTGGGGCTTGGGTTTTCTTGTGGAATTTGTGTTTTTAAACACTGAAAATAGCTCTTTTTAACTTTGTAAGTACAAATTATGTTTGGCAAGAAACTAGATCACAGTTTAACTGAAATCTTTGCGGAATGATCACTGTACGTATAACGGGTTTAGTGATTCCAAGTGCCAATAACAGTAAATTTTCATTGTTTTATTTTGAGCAGACTATTCAAAGGCATATATATATATTTTCCAACAAGATATTACCCCTAATAAAGTTAATGTGTGTGTATATAGTAGGGATTATTTTTTAACAGTCAGAGAGCCCTATACGTAACAAACAGTATATCCTCAACCTCCTGAAACTTTAGCACTTGATGTGGTTGTGTACAGTAAATCACTGTCAAGACCTAGTTGTTTGTAATCTGTGGTGTGATTCTGTGGGCTAGTGTGTGTTTTTGGGAATACAATATTGGCGTGCATGAGTGTGCATGAGAGTGTCTGTAATTTGTGTGTGTGTGTGTGTGTGCGTGTGTGCGCACGCGCTTGTTGCCCCTTGTGTCTTACAATAATTGACTTAGTAAGGGTTTGAAGTTGCTGGTTGGTACTTGTATTCTCAGGAATGTGGAAAGTTTTTTGCTTCTGCCTCAGTCTGGAACCAGACCAGGAAGGGTTAGACAGTGATGCTGCAAAGACCAGAGAAAGAAATGTTAGTGTGAAGGGTGTGTGGTTGGTGACTAAATCAAATTTGACCCAGATCTCTTAGAGCTTTACTTGTTATTTCCTTATCAAAATAGGATTAAGGGAGAAGTCTCCAAAGACAAAAAAAAATGATGCTGTTATTTTAGTAAAGGGAGGAGGACAAGATGTGATGGAGTAGAAATATGGAAAAATTATTTTCAGATATTTACCCAGATTGGAATAGATTGACCTCACTGTACCAGCGAACCTGTATTTCTTCTCACTGTCTCATGGTCTTCTGTATCGTCAGTGTCTCATCCTTCTATCTCTTTCTAGGCCTCAGAAAGCCTCATGCAGTTCAGTTCACTTGTCTCTTAGTTCTCAAATTGCAGTTTAAACAAGGGCTGGGCCCAAGTCCATTTCAAATACATAGATGGAAATGGGCTCAACCCCTCTACTACAGTTGTAAGCCATATCAAACAGAAAAGCCTTTGGTTGGAGGAAACATAATGGTGGGCAAAAAGTGTTTAGAATGTGTTGTATTGTTGAGTGTAGTTAAGACTGTGTGCGTGCATGTGCGTTTGTGTGAATGAAGTGTCTCCTCTTCTTGATCCTACTTGTATCACTTGGGGGTCAGTATTGGTTGCCCCTGGCGATAGCCAATCAGTTCTTGCGTTGCAGTATAAAGAAAAAATTGTAATATTCAAGAAACTTCCTCTCCGGTTGGGCTCAGTAATCTGCAAGCCTGTGTGTGGGACAGCGCAACTTGAATTCATGTTTGTGTGAGATAGTTTGTATGCATGCTAACTGTCACTGTAACCCGTTATATAGAAACAGATGTGCGACTGGAAAAGAATGGATGTTAGGCAATGCAAAGCATTGATAACCTGGCAGGTTATGAAGAAGATGGGCAGTGTTATTGTTTTACAATGACAAACTGCTCAACTAACACTTATCACCAACTACACAGAGCAGTCCCTCTGATATATGGTTTTCATTGAGATTGACAATTTGTGCAACTAAATATGGACACATCTTTTTGTGAGGGTCTTACTATTTGGTCTTCCACCCCTCACGTAACAAATGTAGATCCTATAATAGAGTAGTTTGTGTATAAGGCATTACTCTAAAGGGTAATGTTGAAAAATGTTTATAGTTTGTGTCACTGATACCCAGCCCAAAGAATGTAAAGGTGTTTTAAAGAGACTAATGGATGTTGTAACTGTTGATTATGGAGAACCTTTGGCTTTGTGATGAAGGAAAACTACACAGATCCACATATAGAATCATAAATACAATCCTATTTACAGGCTTTGCATTATAAAAGAACCTCCTGAATGTTTCACCATTACAAAATCTTTGTTTCTGTTTTTTGGCAATAATAATTTTCTGGTTAGAAAGAAAAGTTTAACGGTGCGGAAAGTTGAGTTGAAGGATATTTGAAATGGGACATCATAGACAAGACAGCGGGCCCCCTCTCCACACAGATCACCTTTCCATTACACAATCTGGTTCTAAAGAGTCCTAGTTCTAGTATAATACTGTACACAAACACAAAGCGAAGAACACCAGTATTCAGTGTAAAACGGTGCTATGCTTCCCTGTACTGTATGTATGTATATCTCTTCTTCTGCTCTTGAACTGTGCTCCTTTTATCTACCCCAAAGTCAAATATAACAATAATCAATATTTTGAAGCAAAAATGTTTGCTATTATAATAACCCCTTTTCCCCTCTTGGTCAATTTGAAAATAAAAACAGTTGCAAATATTATATGTGACACATGTTTGCAGCAATTTTGTTGTGTGTTTGTCTTTTTTTTTTTTTAGCCACGCTAGTAGTGTACCTCCAGAGATGGAAATGTCAGTCCACCACTGAAATTTTTTTTTTTTTAAATGTTCAATGGATTAAGTTTTGTTGCTAATTGTAAAAAAAACTTTGGTGTTCCCCTGACTTTTCATCTTGTGACATGATCACATGTCAATTTGTACCATCTAAATATCTGCAAAACTAATACAATTCTCATCAGGCCAGGCTGTACTTAGGGTTTAGTGCAAATTAACAAATATTAGCATGCTAACATGCTAAACTAAAATGATGAGCATGATAAACAATACACCTGCAAAACATCATGTTAGCATTATAACAGTGAGCATGTTAGGATTTAGCTCAAAGCTCCACGTTGCCTAGTACAGCCTCACAGAGTTGCCTTCTCCTGTTTTACAGAATTAGGAACATGGACACTTTCCAGTTGGTTCAACCATCACAGGTACTTTCTTTATTATTACAAGGCAACCAACTGTATCAAAACGGCATGATTCTCAAAACCAACATACAGAAACTCTTCTGACTATCAACAATAACTAAGTCACAATCAAATGCATTCAGAATTAAAAAAAAAAAATCTAAAGGCACATCTCTATTGTATTTACATTGCATAAATGTTTTACATAAATTAAGTAAAGAAAACACAATTAGTCCTAAAGGCCTGGCCACAGACTAAGCTTATGCTAAGCCTAAAATACGTACAGCAATACACCAGTTAGTCTTTCATAAGTCACAGTATTCAAAGCTACAACGCACAGGTGGGAATCAGTGTTTCTGTAACTTATGGCTTTATGTTTTATTAGGAGTTATCACTTGCATGCCACCTTGCTATATGGCTTATTTGTTATAATTTAAAAGAGATTTCAGGTCTTTTATCAGAAGATATTTTTTTGTAAGCCCTATTACAGTGACACCAGTTTGCTGACAAAAACTCAGTATTTGTTAATCTAGTGACGCTTGCAGTAAATTAAGATTTTGAATAGTTTTGGGAATACAGAAGAATGACTGTCCATTCAGTATGAAGGTTCAGCCAGCAGCCAGTTTGCTTAGGTGAGCATTAATACTAAAAACGGGGAAACCGCTAACCTGGCTCGATTAAGACTAACTGTACATGTAGAAGAACAAGACGTGCAAACTTGTATTAATTCCCAAGAATAATAGAAAAAAAGTCAAAACAAGTTCATGTCAAATAAGGTTGTCAGGTAACCTGCAGAGACTCCTGGAAATCACAGCTCCTAGCCAAATAAAATAAATAAATAAAATAGTCCCACACACAAGTCCCCATTGAATCCACAAATTCTACTTTTTTGTAAGTAATTAATATAAAGAGATATAATGTGGTTGTTTGTAAACTGCTGGTAGACAGAATTTATCACTATTGGACAAAGCCAGGCTAGCTGTTTGCCCGTTTCCAGCTTTAATGCTAAACTAAGCGGCTTGCTTTACCTCCATCCTTAATGCACATATACTGTGTAATCAATCTTCTAATCTAACTCTTTGCAAGAATGCGGTATTTATTTATATTTCCCAAAAAGGCAAAAATGTTCCTTATAAAAGGGAAACAAATCTGACACAAAAAGTCCACACATCACAGCATCAACTGTGCTTATCTATTCCTCAGTCAAAGGTCTCTGTTTTCCCCAAAGCATCTTAAGATGCAAGCTAAGGCTGAATGTGAGCCAAAACTCCTCCCGGTGCTGATGGGGGATGTTGTATCTGATGGGCGGTTAGTGCTGGAGTCTGCTTTATATAGACGTACACTTTAAATACCTACCACAGACATCAATAAGCCAATAGGGAGATAAGATAGAGGCCAATTCTGAGAGCCCGGTGTAGGGTCGTATACATACAGAGTGTGTTTTGTGTGTGTGTGTGTGTGTGTGTGTGTGTTTGCGCGCGTGCGTGCATGCGTGCATGCGTGCGTGCGTGCGTGTGTGTGTGAGTGATGCAGGAAGGCCAGCGTTTGAGTGTTAGTTTAAGTGAATTTGTTGTTAGTAGTCTAAAGAGTGTATTTGGCTCTTGTAGTGTGTGCAAAGAATGATATATGCATATGTGTGTGTGTGTGTGTCTCAGACATAGTCCAGGAAGACGTCAGCCGTGCTTTGCAGTAAAGGCTGGGTGGGGGCTGTCGTGCTGCAGTCTGAGCTGAGCCTCCGTGATGGCGTCCTCTGCTGCTCTGGATGACCTGGAGCATTGCTCAGTGTCAGGTACACCTGATGAACAACACACATTAGTGGTTTATGGAAGTTTTAATGATACTACTTTTTCCCCCAAAACATACATAGCCCAGCAGTGTGAGAACTCTAAGAAGCCAAATCACAATGTCATATGCACAGTTATTGCATACATTCAGTGAGACGTTGTGGCTTCTTCTTTTTTTCTTTATTAGGTAATGACACTAGAGGGCTGATCGAAATGAGGGGACCTTTAAGTCAACAGGACGCCATTGCAACCCAAATTTGATCGACCAATAAAATGTTCCCAAAATGTCTCCAAGGCTATTGCTGTAGTTATAAGTAAGATTTATATTAAATGATAAAACTAATTTGTCAAAATCAACGCAGGCCAAGGATCACAAGCAGACATGACTTTGCATTAAGGTACCACAAGCAAATAAAGTTCAGAACCACTGGTCTATAGTATGGATGACATTTAAAAAATACTGGATCCTACATTTCCCATAATTCAACTTGACAGCGACTTTAGTTAGAACCTCCCTGCCTGATAAATGCCCATTTTCTCTCAAACTTCTTGCTCTTGGTTTGTAATGCAGGCTTTTTGTGGTAAATTTATAATCTATATATAATCCATATATCCACCCAAACATAAAATACAAATTTCAGTCATGTCGTGGTACCATCTACTCACATTCCTGGTATTTTCTGACAGCATTAGCTCAGTCCTCTCCACCAGTTTCCTAAAGGAAGGCCTTTTCAAAGGGTCTTGGTTCCAACAAGACAACATCATGTCATATCTACAGAAGGGAGACTGAGATTAGTTTCAACATGAAGGAAGGGTAAATGAACAACAGATCCTAGTGTGTTTATCATCAATATAAAAGAGACAATATAATTTGAGGTGAAACAATTTGCAGATTGAAGATTTGCTGCTTTTGTCTGATTTTGATGTCTTGTTAACACAATATTTTTAGATTTTGGACAGTTGGTTGAACAAAACAAGAAATTTGATGATGCCACACCTTATTTTATCATTTCTGACATTTTATAGACAAAACAATGAATCAATTAATTGAAAATAATATTGGCAGATTAATCATTAGTTGCAGTCTAGTACTACTACTAATGAGAACATTCACTCTCACACACTTACATCTCAATAGGAGCAAACTCGGGCCTGCTCATCCTGTGGCCATCTTGAATCATCCTATAAAATACTGAGCCCACCTGCATCCCAGGATAAGGGCTGTTACCTGCAACACAGACATATAGGTTGCACACACTTTGAAAAATGTGTGTCATTTGTATCTCATTTTTGCATGGGGAAAAAAATTAATAAAATTATACTGGTTTCTGGACCCACATTGTACATGTATCACAAGCAATAGGATTTTGTGCAATTCACCCAGCTAAGAGACATTGCTGCTTTGGAGAGTCATCAAAGCCTCTAATAAGGCCCAAGTCAGCTGAATTGGAAGTTAATATTGGCTGAAACAGATGCAACAGCACAGCGCTAACTGGAAATCTTACCCAGAGAGAAGATTTCCCAGAGCAGGATGCCATAGGACCACACGTCACTCTCAAAGGTGTAGACACAATCAAAAATGCTCTCGGGAGACATCCACTTGACTGGCAGACGAGCCTGCAGGAGCGAGAGCAATCATTACAAGAGCGGTATGGATCATGTTCCCTTTTTTTTGCTTCCTAAAAACATACAATATCTTTTCTCTAAAGTGATACCAACCTTTTATTATGGGGTGTTGTAGAGTAATTCTGTCTTTTCTTTGTAATACTCGAATACATTCTAAATTTGATTACTTGATTGCTGTGTTGACAGTAAAATAAACGGCAGCTATTTTTTATAACTGATTAATCATTCATTGTAATTTTTCAAGCAAAAATGGCAAACATTAAACAAACTTTAATACGTGACATTAATACGAGGCACTAAATTCTGAGATTTTTTTAGTTTGCAGACAGACTCACATTTCCCCGAAGCACATAGCTGGCGTCAGTTGTGATGTCTCGTGCCAACCCAAAGTCACAGATCTTCGCCACCCTGCCGTGAGTCAGCAGAATGTTTCTGGCTGCAAGATCCCTGTGGATACACTACACACACACAAACACGCACACGCACATGCACACACACGCACACAGAAATGAGTATTGATATTGTAACCGGTTCCTGCGGTGAATAACTGACACACAGTACACGTGTAAAAATCAGGCCGGGCCAGTTCAACTTGTTACAAACCTCACAAACACAAGAGGCAAACTGACAGTCCTTCCCACAATACATACTGTAAATGCTCTAAAACTATATATTTGGCAAATAAAATCACAATTTAATCAATTATATAAAATGAATGGCAATTACAGTCCAGACAATGCATAAATAGTGCCTGATCTAATAAAAGCAACAAAAGTGCAGTAAGAGAAACTGAATCAGGGAAACAGGATTGGCTTTTAATTCAATTTTAAAGTGTCTAAGTTGGAGTTTATTTAAGATCATGAAGAAGCTGGTTCCTTGTGTGTGCAGTACATGATCTACTGTAAATGCAGCTTCAACATGTTTAGTTGTATTGCACGGGCACTATTAGCTGACAGCAAAGCCATAACATGATTCATAAAGTAGCAGCAGCACTTTAAAGCCTTAAAGCCTTAAAGCCGGTCTGTAAAGCCTTACGTTTTTGGAAGTAATGTATTCCATTCCTTTAGCCACCTGGTAGGAAAAGCTGAGGAGATCTTCGGTGTCCAGAGACAGCTCCTCTACATCAACTGGATAAAGATTACACTGTCAGACTTCTACAGTAGGTGAGTCAGCGTGTTGTTGAAATGTATGATAAGAAATATAGACGGAGAGACCTGCTACCTGATTGGGAAGACCTTTCTTTCTCAGAGGGAAGCATGGGCACATACCCTGGAGCAGTCACCTCTCCGCTGCACACACGCACACAAACACACGCATAAGCATTCAATGATGACAAGGTAACCGTTTTGCAATCACAATTTTAATATACGCACACATACACACCTTGTTGAAGGCTCCGTTTGGTTTGAGATGTTGCGATGGTAACCATCACCAACTTGGGAGTTTAAAAAGGACTCTCTTTTTTTTCGCAGGAAGTTGAGGAGGTCGCCATAGCAACAGTACTCTGTGATCACCAAAATTGGGCCTGGCAGGATGCAGAGATGAAAAAAACCCTCACTCTCTGATTTTGAAACCATATGACAGCATATAACAATGAGAAGAGAAGCAGAAACCAAATGCTCTAATAATGACCCAGTACGTGTTTAAAAGCCCAAATCAATATTTATCTGTTCAAGCATAGTGAACAAATGTGTGTCAATAGCTTAAAATTTGTATTTTTCATGCATGAGTGTTCAGCGTTTTTGTCCCTAATAACATACTTGCGCATACTTTCATGGAATCCAATCTAAATACTGCATTATAATCAATGTTTAGACGGGTAGATAATATTGATCGACTGAACAGTACATTTGTGACAACTCAAGCTGCATCAGGTTTTCATATTGGAGCTGGCTGGTATTGATTGTCCAATGTCTGATTTTTAATAAGAGGTCAATATTGGCTGGGCAATATTGAACCTCTTAAAACAAAATAAGTCGATAAATATATTTAAACATGCAAATGCAAGAGGATTATAGTTTATGCACCCAACAAAATCCAGATTTAAATTTCCTATGAGTGAACTAAGTGTGGTGTCTATGGTGAAGCTGCTCCTCTCA
Organism: Percina caprodes; assembly: GCA_013375575.1. NCBI lineage: Eukaryota > Metazoa > Chordata > Actinopteri > Perciformes > Percidae > Percina > Percina caprodes. The sequence goes on along the minus strand of JABXJD010000107.1, from coordinate 373,651 downwards.
CCTCCGACAGTGCAGGCCCCCAGCAGGTTAACAATGTTCACGTGGTTTCCAAGGTAACTGAGCACTTTCAGCTCTGACATCAGTGCCTCCTTCTCCGTAGCATGAGCATTAGCTGTGATGACATCATCAGGACATTTATAACCTGTTACAGTGTCTTATGTTGCTACAACACGCCAACTATGTCCGAAACCACTCCCTATTTACTATATTTACTATATCTGTTGTCCAATGTTTAATGAGTGTCTAAGTAATTTTAGAAATATAAGTAATATAAATGTTATTTTCCTTATTTATTTAAATGTATGCCATCTAGCAAATAATGAATTATTATGGTTATAATGCTTTTACTGACAATGCTAGTATACAAAAAAAGACAGAATTGATTGTTTTTAGTTATACACAAAAAATCCTTTAAACTATGTTGTTTTGTTTATATTATTACTACTAAGAGCCCTGTGTTTTACTACATTATCTTTGATTGAGGTTCACTTATATAGTCTATTTACGAGAATTATCTGTAAATAAAAACAGCAACAAAAAAGATTTTACTCGAAAAATGCAAAGGAGTAACTTTACCAGCCCTGAGTACTGAATGTCTTATGATGATGTCTGCAGACATACGTACATCATATGTACATGGGTTAGAAGTTACAAACTGCGACTGAAAACTGAAAGTAATAAAAAAAGAAGTTTGCACATCACTCGCTACTGCTTGTAAAGCTTAAATGCTGCGAGACATCATATCAACTACATGTGTACTTTACAAAACAAGCACTGGGCGACTCTAGTATTAATATTAAGACAAGGTTATGTAGTTATACAGGGATTGAGGAATGAGTGAACAAGGAGTGGTTTTGGACACAGCCACAGAAAAAGAGATAAAAAACACACGCTTACGTTTGAGCATCTTAACAGCAACGGTTGTAATGGTATCTGCAGAGCAGAGTCCATATGCTGTGGCCCTAACTACCTTTCCAAAAGCCCCAGAGCCCAACGTTTTACCTGTGAAAAGACACAAACACACACACATACACACACACACACACACACACACACACACACACACACACACACTCACACGCACACATAGAAATGATTTAAGGAATTTAAATGCGTTGCTAATACTCTGCTTTGAATAATATCTGTCATATAGTTTTTTCACAGAAAAGTTTACAAATCTACTCCAAATTACATATTTGCCTTTTTTCAACAGATGAATGAGAAAACAATCTTCTACTGCACAGTGAAGCTCAAACAGCCAAAAATAAGAATAAGAGGGTGACGGGCTTCAAATGAAAACCCAATAATCACTACACTTGCATCATGGCCTGTAGATGTGCTTTCTCACAAATGTAAACATACAGTATACATAGCCATACAAACATGGACGCCGTCATACCAAAACGTAGTTTCTGTCGAGGAAACTCCCATTTGGAGTCATATGGCAGCTGGGTGGGGTCAATATATATGTAGTTGTTGCCATGGATACTCTCAATGACCTTCCACTGGATTTGGAACTTTGGTTTCTGTTAAAGTTTTGAAATGAAAGAGGGCATTTAAACAGAGAAAGTAACTCTGTTCAATTTTATATTACTCAATGCACATTAGATGTTAAGGCTGATGATCTCATTGCAAATTCATGAGCTCAAGGAGTCTGACTCATCTTAGTGCAATAATAGCAGCATGCTGTGGGAGGTACATTCCTGTAATGGCTTGATCAGAGTGTCAAAAAGCCTTAAATCACAGCATGTTTATACTCTGAAAGGTTGATTGATTCATTTCAAATTGATTAAGACACATTCAACGATTAAAAGGATATACTTCCACTCTTATCTGCTGAATATCATAACCAAATGCAGTAAGAAAAGTAGTCTGATCGCAAAAAGATGCTTCTAACTTTTACGTACAATAATCAAGATTAATTTATTTTTCTGTGATGCAAACTGCATATTAATGGTGGTAGACAAAGTTGATTTCACATTGAAGTCTTTTCATTTTAAACAAGGTTTGAATGGCTGTGATGGCAATAGATTTATGTGATTTACGAGAGATTTTTGACCGTACTCCCACCAGATTGAATAAAGTCTTCATTGCAGTAATGGTATTGCAATGTATGATTTATTTCCCGATCTTACCTGCATGTATTTATAGAGCAGCACCACTAGAGTGAGGCAGAGGAAGACGCCAGTGGCCACCATGCCAGTTAGAAGAGGAGTGAAGAGTCTATGGGGGACGGTGCGTTCTGTTAGGAAACACACACCAGGGTAATCAGAAATTACATGAGGCATTGAAGTATACGTTTTACCAGCAATAACGCGCAAATCATCTTCGTTGGTGTTAGATACAACAGACAGCTGTAGCAGTGCTGTTTATTTATGTGACAAATATAAGTGGTTCTACACCATTTCATCCCAGCCTGCATAGTCAGCATTCACTAATCTTATTCCATCTGCACCCAGTAACCTCACAACTGGCCTCAGCAGGGTCAATGGGTATGTGTGTGTGTGTGTGTGTGTGTGTGTGTGTGTGTGTGTGTGTGTGTGTGTGTGTGTGTGTGTGTTGTACCACTAATGAAGAACAGCGTGTAGGCCTCTTCCCCCTCCGTACTCGCTACACACTCCAGGGTGTGAAAGTGTGCGTGCTCCTTGCTCACATTCAGTCGGCTCACTACCTCAGTCCTACCGAAGGTTGACTCTTTCACCATGGCAACATCCGTAGTCTCCCATTGGGTGGTGTTGGGCAGGTGTGAGCACCTGTTGAGGGGTTATAAAGTTGTTCAAGGTTACATTTTCCTCTTCTGGTTCTACATCTGAGCAAGTTTTAGCATAATGATAACATATCACAACTATGGCCATTCTGAGCTTCTGTACTACTTTTTTGGCAATAAATCAATTTATGTTTTAGCATATAAAATGTCAAAAATAAGTGAAATACGGAGCTCTAATTGTCTTAAAATGCTTATATTGTATTGATCAACAGTTGAAATACAGGTAGCTCATTTGTCTGATTATTACTGAGACTATAAGATGACATAAACCAACTTCTTTAGCTCCCATGAGCCTCTCTTGCTCTCAGAGGAACTGCTAGACACAACAACAGAAGGTGTTGTAGATTATTGTGAGTAAAATGATCTAGAAGTCCCACTGCTGTCCGATTTCAGCTTTTAATACGAGCAGGATAAAAGCCCAGGAGTCCCAGGTTTTTGGATATGTACATTTAAATGCATAAAACATAATTTCTTATTCCTATATCTTTTTATTTATATTACAAAATTGACATAAAACTGAACTATAAAACTTAAAAAAAAAAATAAAGATTTGTGAATAAAGACAGTCTATCAGTCTCTCCATAGATAAATAAATAAGGAAACAGTGCTGCTGGTGGAACAGCAAGTTAAAACATTTAAGATGTCAAAGGTCCATATCAAGATCATGATAATACACTTGCTGTGTCTTATTCATGTAAGCAATAAAGTCACTCAAACACTATTTGGATGAAAGTATTGCAATATATTTTAGGCATACCTCGTGTGGGGCAGCTCACAGAAGTACCAGCTTATTTTAGGGACTGGGTAACCAGCGGCAATGCACCGCACTTGTCCATCAACAGGGCCTTCCTGGGCGATGATAACCGGCTTGCCTTGTAGGGAAAAGGTGAGCATATTGATAGGAAAGAGACATATATTTAACATAAAAACATATAGATACAAAGGTACATGAGTGCAATGTAATAATATGTGCAATAATAAGTGAGAGCAACTTACTGATGACGTACACGTGAAATGAATAATCCTCAGATGCATCCTCGTGGCTGGCTGAGAACTTATAGATCCCGCCTTCCGAGCCGAGGACCCTCACTAGTCTGAGGTTGCTGATGATTCTGATAAAACAAACATACGTTCTCTGCATGTGGACATGCACATGTACTCACAGTGAAATACATACTGTAAACTTACTTTACCTGTATTTGTGGCGGTGGATGGTGATAACGTGCTCTGTGGTGTTGAGGATCTGTAGGCCGTTGTAAGACCAGGACAGGGAGCTGGGTGCAGGATAGGCATCAAATTCGACTCTGAGGGTCAAGCTCTCCCCCTCTTTAACGTCAGCCTGGACTGGACCTGGGGGGCCTAAAATGGTGATGAACCCCTGATCTGGAGGACATCAGAAACATAAATAGTTAAAGGAAAAATCCACCTGTATACTTTAAACTGTAGTTCATCTATGTGTTGTGGTAGTAGTGTCGTAAGTGTTGTAGATAAGCAAAGGTTATAATGTAAATGCTATATGTCATCAGTGTATTCAGTAAGTATTCAATATCTGCATTAAAATAAATAATAATAGTAATAATAATAATAATATAGTTAATATATTATTTGATGTTCAATGCCTTGCAGATACCTTGTTGTTTTTCTCCAACCTGCTGTCTACCTTTATTTCAGTTAGTGATTTACTAAATCCTTCAAAATGCCTGATGAAAATGTGCCTGAACCTTTCTGCAGATTTATGAGGGGTATGAGGGCGTGCCATGCAAGCAGCTGGGCGAGAATTATAACGCGTGTTACGAAGTGATGCACGTTCGTCACGGAAGTAAAGGCTGGACTGCAATAGAGCTGTTTGAAGCAGTTTGTGAACAGTGTTTTCTGTTGGAGATGGTAAGTCCCTTTGGGGTGAACTTTGGGCTTTTTCATTTTGTAAACCTATAACGTGCACAAAAAAGATATACAACACGATAAGGAAAGGGAAAAGCCCTAAGGTATTATATGATATTATTATATTTTCCACCCGGATTCTTCCTCAAAGTCCAAGTATTTTAATGCTAATTGTAAATTACACTTCAAAAAAAGTGCAAAAATCAGGTCATTGTATGTTACACACAGTAAACAGCAGATGAGCACTACTCAAAACCAGTGAGTTCAGCTTGTTGTGGTTTTTGTTGTAACATTACTCTCGTTTTATGGTCTGACAAGTGTGTCTTGCCTAGATCAGGTCTAGTGCAATCTCAGACACACTTTGAATAATGCTGTTTTATTGAGTCACTGTTATACTAATGTGCATACTATACAAATTAACGAAATTAAAAATGTAAAACCTAAAAAAATGTAACTTTAGAAGTGAACACTGATATAGTGGAGAAGTGTTAGTTGAGAGTTATTTTTTGTATTTGACCAACAGTGAACATTCCTGTGAATACTATGAAGGAGAGGTGGTGGTGGAGTTTTAGAGGAGCCCAGACAATGTTTGTTAGAGCCAGTTGGTAGCGTTAGGTGTGTCTGTACTGACTGTCTGCAGGCACCGACGCATGCACGAAAAACCAGTAAACAATCTTCAACACTCACCTCGGACATCAAGCTGCAGTGCTGTGGCACTGGTGCCTCTCTCATTCTGTGCATGGCAGCGGTAAGTGCCCGAGTCTGATTGGTTGACAGCTGTGATCAAGAGTGAGGTGGCACGCTGGTAACCGTGGCCACCAGACAGGATGCGGGAGGTCTGGGATATTTCGGGATGCTGCGGGGCATCAGGGGCAAAGGTGAGCAGCACACTATCAACAGGTGCAACGTCACACAGATCCACTGTTTTCAAGGTGTCATGCTTCACACAGGTCAGTTTTTCAAATGAGTGTACACACAGCTGTATTTACTGTTTATCTCAAGCAGAAAACTAAACATTATAAAAATCCTAGCAGCAATCAAAAAAACTCCTGCCAACAATCAAACTCAATATAATGTTCAGAATATTTGAAGAAATTACAATATGTCACATATAATTTATTCATTAAACTATTCAATTACATTTTATGTAGAGTATATCTCCTTAAATGATGTTTCAAAGCCTTCTCTGCACTGTCAGGTTTTATTTATGGACTATAATTTGCTAAAAATTAGTTATATCATGTAAGAAGTTTAAGAAACATTAGACTCACAAACCCCAACATGTGTAAAATGTAAACTGCTTTTTGTTTCATTAACCCCCTATTTCCCATAAATATTACTAAGAATATGACTTCAGTGTCCTCTATAGTAGCTACAGGCCTGGAAAAGTAAAGGTCTGGCGGTTTGGTTTGGTAAGGGTAAATGCTCTTAGAAAGCCAGTCAGCCAGACGGAAACAGAGAGTTTCACAACCTGACAGTCAGTTGCTCGGTCACAGAGACAGGAGAAGCCAGTTAAACCCTTCATCAATCTCACCGCTGTTGAAGGGAAATTCCACTTGACACTTAAGTCCGGGTTGACGTTGACGGAGCTGCAGGTAATCTCAAACTGCTCTCCTTTCCTCAGAATAACAGGGTCTTTCTGGGACAATGTGATTACTGGAGGCACCTCTGGCACTAGATCAAGAGATGCAAATGCAATATTATCATGACTGAGCTCATGTACACTTACTATTGGTTGCATGTGTGATATTATTTTATCTGTATTCTTTTATAAAAGAAGGGTATGTGACTCCTATTTGCATATGCAGACACTTGTGCAGATGTAAACCAGATAATTAATTTACAGCATTAAACGCCTGTTGACGTCACTTCAGTGGCAGTGTTTGACAAAGATTGACTTCTATTTACCTCAAACAGCCTTCATGCACCATTTTTGTTCAGTGTGGGACTCTAACCCCTCTGCTCCCCCATCTCATTTCTCACTCTCTCTCTATCAGTCATAAGGACACTATGACCTGGCTCCTCCCAGCTCATCTTGATGTAGACATCTTTCCACTGCAGACCAAACTGAAAATGCTGATGCAGTCCAAGGATGAATAGAAACATGATCAGTTTCCACTGATGTACACTTAAAAATGCTTTTATGGTACATTGTCTATTAATATAGCTCATAAGAAAAATGACGATCTTATCGTATTTCGCCAAAACACATCTGCAATGTGGATAGTTTATGTGACTACCACTGATCTCTTATGTTATTTGTAGCCATGCTAGTAGCTCTGCTGGTGTACTACACCACCACTTTGTTACAAAATGAAATTGCTTAACAATTATTTGAAGTTTTGTACTGGCATTAATGGTCCTCAGAGGATGAATCCTACTGACTTTGATGATCAATTTTCAAATTGCCCAAATATATTTTATAACCAAACACATGCAAAACAAATGTCATCCCTTCCTCTTTCCTTTGTACTTACTGCTAATTTAGTCTTGTTAACATATATCATCTGTCTATCAATCACAAGTCTAGCACTACAAAGCAACTACTCTTTAGAGTTATACTGTGCAATAAACATCAAGAAGCCGACTTCTGACATGATTTGCCCTTTCTTAAGTCATATGATGATGAGGCTTCTGCTATATCGAATATCAATATCATATCTTCGGATATCAGAAGATATCCTATTAGCAATTAGCCTATATATCGACTACTTCTTCCTCACATTGAACAGCAATTTTTTTTAACCATTTGTGTTTACTTTGACACAAGTATTGGGACATTTAATTACATTATGGTTTCCCACGGCATTAGCAGAGGCAAATGCTTTGGCCTTACCTTCCACTGACTAGTTGCTGGACTACAAGAGGGTTAACTTGATGCACACACAACATTCACTTTTACCTCTATTTACCCTTTTAGTTTACTTATCACAATGAAGAATCCAGTAAAGCTATGCCACATGGAGCCATTAAACACAGGTATGAAACCCTTTTACCGTCTATTATAGTTATATTATAGTTTGGGTACAAGAATATTACTAATCACCCTTGTCCATCATAGCTCTCACTTACCAAGTCGTACATCCACAGTGTATTGGCTCGACATCACTTTGACTCCATCAAGCTGTCCCACACATACGAAACAGCCATCATATTCCTTTCTCACATTGCTGATGATGACACCTTGCTGGAGGTTGCTTCGGTAACTCATACTGGAGGGCAAAGGTTGTCCATCGCAGCGCTCCAATGCCACAAGGGTGACATCGGGTCAGTCACAAGACAGGGGATGGTGCAGTTCTCACCTGAACGCACCAGGATGTTATTCACCATGGTGCGCTGGAAGACATTCTGGGGGTCTGAAGAAATGCAAGAGATTGGATTGACAGATGTTATTAGAGGGATACACACAACCAAACACATGCCTTTCCCCCCGACCTCAAACACCCACCTTTCACATATACATAGATGGAGCTGTGTTCCAGTGTGCTGTTGTTGACACACACATAACGACCCATGTGGTAGGCCTGTGCTGCTGACACCTTAACATAAGCCACTCCACCCTCCTCTACCTCTCCCTCCAGCCTGCGAGGCCTCTCCCTCTGCCACCTCAACTTGGACGGGACACCAGACGTTGTCACATTGTCCCGGCAATGCAGCTCCAGCTTTCCCCTCTTGGGTACTACTATGTAAGGCTCTTTGGGGGAGATGACTGGCTGGCACCAAACTGAAACAGAGCACATATAATTTGGTTGACATATGGTGGACCTGCTATTTTTGAAGGCTGTACATGCATCGGTAAAGATCCAGCACAAAAGAAAAAAACTGCTGCTTTTAGTAATACAGATAAATAACCAGCTTTGGGAAGAAATGCAAGTAAGAGATGTACATCTATGAAAAGAGCAAAAACAGGACAGATCAACTAAAGCTTAGCCTACTTTCATTACTGATTAATATTCAGATTAATGTGTTGATTAATCCATTAATTGTCTAGTGTATATGAAAAATTCCCAACACAATTTCTTAAAACCAAAGATGTTTATAATGTGTGACGTCAAATGGGATGTTGTGATTGGCACAGAGTTCCTTAAGACACAAACCACCACGGCTCAATTGAACAATCAATAATTATGAACTGTCTACAAGCTGAGTAATCATGCATTAAGGCCCCATATATGTATTCCCTTAAGATGAGTAAACAAAACTATAACATTCTATCCCTAGTTTAACCCCCTAAACGCAGACCCCCTCCTTTTTTTTCAGATTTCTATGATAGGCTTCTTTTGAAGAACAGGCTTTTCATGTGACTGTTGTCCCTTCAGGGATGAGGGGGGGGGGCGTCCTCTGGCTCAACCCAGGGGGGAACCCAAAAATAATAATTAAAAAGCAACAGGGCTGAGAAAGCAAGAAGGATAAGCATGCAAATAGGCTACCCTTCAAACAATATCAATATCTGTGTGTTTGCAAGCTGTACTTGCATGTTTTATATCAGCTATCTGTTAGAATTGGTGCTCTGCAGTTGGTGTTAGGGTAAGCGAAAGGTTAAAACGAATCCTCAGGCTGAATGACTAAAAACAAAGCTATCATCACAGCAGTACCAGCGGTTGAATGCCAAGGTGCTGCTGGGTGTGCTTGTGTGTTTTTGTTAAAAGATGCGTTATTTCTGGCTCTTTGTTCCTTCTGCTGCCGTGCTAAAGGCGCACAACCTAATCCCCTTTATTTCGGGGCGATAAATAATTAATCGTCCTCAAACAGTGGTCGAAACTCTCTCGGTCACACACAGGTCACGCACACAGGTGTCTCACACACACACACACGCACGCACGCACGCACACACACACACACACACACACACACACACACACACACACACACACACACACACACACACACACTTGTTGCCTGCTGGGAGAGACATCCCAATGGATTCTCCTACGTATCTACCTTGTAAATGATGGATGTTATCTGCAATGAGGTTGATCACACTGCACCGTTAAACGCCACTTGTGTGGGTTATAAAAGTCAAACTCGTAGCCAGAAACAATGTGGATATATAATAATGTGGATGTAAATAAGCTCTTCGTATCCGGAACACGTCAGATGAACACCCGCAATGATAGGCTACAGCTTGTCTCGGTCGTTCACACCTTGACTAGTCTAATTAAGATGGGCGAAAAGACCTTAAATGGTGACACTAAACAGTGACTACTATAACAACGTGGGGCAATAATTTGTAGAAAGAACAGTTGCCTACTTGATCTGAAAAGACAGAGTCTACAAATAAGAGAAAAAATGTGGGTATATCAATTTTATACGAATAAAGTAGGCTACAACACGATTATTAACTCTTTACTAAAGGCATCCTTTGGAATATGATGACATTGCAATATAATAAATTATGAAACTATTTTGAGGTAAAAAGACAAACTGAGGTCACTAAAGTAGGCCTAATTATTAAGAACACAGACACACTAAAGCAATTTTGAAGCAACATTTCAATGGTTTTCTTACCTGTTAGTGGCAGCAAAACAAAATGTGAGACAAAAACAACCCAGTGGCATCTCATGATTATGGGGGGGTTGAAGCTTTTTACTCTACTCCATACGTTTCAAGTGCAGGAATAACCATCCCTTAAAAACACCAGATCTGATCCACAACACAGAGCAGGTCTCTCCACAGTAGCTTATGGGGCGCACAGACAATGATCCAGTAGACACTTTCTTTTACTGTAGACGTGTAGACTGCCCCTGATGGATTTCATTGGAGCTTAAAGACACAGTGCAGCGCCTCTCCTCCCTGCTCTGGATCCAGCTGCCACTCCTTTCTATCCCGCATTGGCTGGAGACCGGCCAAGGTGATTACTGGAAGAAGAAAACACACACACGGCATTTTCACCGTTATGATTGAAATATGTAATAACAACAACAAAAACTCTCCAGTAATGGAAGAGCTGGCTAATATAAAAAATATATATTTTCAATAAGATTACTGTAAATGTTTATCTCAGACATAAATATAGGATCGTTATGGTGACGGCCTGTTCACAGACTTCTTATTCTGCTGTGATGAGGACAGCTCTCCCTTGGCAGGAGTTTCTCTACAAGACTCATTCAGTTTGTAATGCACTTCAGTCTCACGTTTCCCAGCTCTAATCAGAATAGTGGTCTCAGTTTTCCCTAGATGTAATCAACTTCATATCCCAATAGGAGTCAATAAATGCTCATAATGTGGTGGTGTGCAGGACCAAACATTTTCAAGCCCCTATCACTACACATCAAAATTGTATTTAAAATGTGTGGTATCAGTCCTAACGTCAGCCTGTTTAATAAATGTTTTGGACAGTGTAATTCTTATGGAAAGTGAAGATTTTAAAAAAGTAGATGTAGAATAAAAACTCTAACTGATTTTGTTGTAGTGCCCCCAATTAATTAAAATGAAACAAGTTGGACAACTCTTTATTAACATACATGTACACTTTATTTGCCAAATGTTTTGTAATAGTTTCCCAACTGCTCACTTGAACTCTCTTTGTTTGGTTACTCTGGTCACACAAGATTAACCTGTGAAGGGTTTTCCCAGGCAAAAAGGATTTTACCATTTTATTGCTTAATTGTGGATTACTGGTGCATATAACCAAATCATACTTAATCAAAAACATTGCTACGCAAACAACCCAGGGCCTTCAGGGGTTCCAGGCAAATTGCTTGCATTGCCCAGTTTGGTGATCCAGTTTTAACATTGTGAGGTAAATTAAGTAGTTACAACTACAAAACATTAGTGCTCAGGATTTCTCATTCCTTCTTTGTCATAATCTCAAAGAGAGCCATCAAAAACAGATTAATATGGACAAGTGGAACATTTTATATCTTATATCACAACAAAAAACGCTTGTCAGAGAAACATAAAGTCATTTTCAGGGCCTCCTGGTGTCTGAGCCACTTCATTCACTTTATGCTCTGCATGTGTGTGTGTTTGTGTTGGTTTGGTAATGTGTGTTTTTATCTTTTGGTCTGCATGTGTGTGTTTCCTTTTGCTATAAAGGAATATGTGAGAGGACACTGGGACCGTTGTGTTTTTTTTTCTTACACACATGATTAATGTCTAACTTGATCGCCCCGTGACTAATAATGCCTTTCTCAGCACATGATGGCAGGATGAGGCTAAACAAACTAGAACAGAAGCAGAACTTCACTTTAATTGATTTTTTTACTTCATTAGGTTGTCTTTTTAAACATAATCCTCTGGAACAATTGGCTAATAATGGTTTTAGTTAGAATATTACCAGAAATAAAACTGTGCGGGAATTTAACTTCTGCAAACACACCAATTTAGACTGGGGCTCAGTTTTACAATTTTTGGACAGTTTTTCTTCCTGATGTCTATGCATAAAAGAACAACTGCCTGCTTTTTAATTGAGCTTTAGAACTATTTTTCAAGTGGAAATTGTGCCAAATAGATTTGTGGAGGTCGTTAGAAACTGGGATTAGGATTAAATAATCTGAGACATGCACCCTTTGGGGAGTAAGGATGACAGAGGGGGAGGAGGAGGGTTTTGACTGAAAAGCCTGGGGGGAGAGAGAGCAGTCACAGCCCAACCATGTGCTTGACAAAAATGTTTTGGCAGACAGTGATGCCTCAAAGGGGTATTTCACATTTACACCACAAAATGTTTAGTTGTTTCTCACCCAAAACTGGGTCGCACAACTCATAAGAACATGCAGCCTGAGAGCTTAAAACAAATATTTGTCATCATAGTCTTGGCCACATTAAAATGAACATTAAATGGATAGTTTAACATTTTTGGAAAGGGGCTTGTTTATGTTCTGGTGGAGGGTTAGAGTGACACCACTCCCCCTGTGTTGAAATTAAGGCTACAGCGGCTAGTGTATCTTAGCACAAAGACTGGAAACAAACGGAAACAGCTAGATTACAACCGTAAAAATGGCAAATTATCCTTTTTACACTTCTGTTTTTGTCGAATTATGCAAACAAGATATTACGTGTTAATGGTAAACTTCATAGGTGATTGTAGGTGAATTTTTTTAACTTTAGCCAGGCTAGCTGTTTCCCCGTTTTTTTTTTTTTTTTGCTAAACTAAGCTAACCAGCTGCAATCTTTTTATCAACCTACCAAAAGTAAATAAGCCCATATCCCAAAATGTTGAATTTCTGCTTCAAGTACAGGTTTTCTCAGCAACAGACCTTCTGTTGAATATTCTGACAAAGGAAACTTGCACCTCAAGGTGCCAAAGTACAATCCACCTGTTCACCCATAGTCCAGCTGCCCATATGCTCTATGAAGATGTCCCTGTGTTTGTTTGTGCATAAGTGTGCATCCATCAGGATCATCCATATGTCTACCGTCCACTGAGTTCACGTGTCATCTGAGCAGTTTATATGCCTTTACCTATTACATTATTCATCATTGAGGTGAGCGTGCATAGCAGATCATGGCTGAGTCACTATGACTGTGTGTGTGTGTGTGTGTGTGTGTGTGTGTGTGTGTGTGTGCGTGTGTGTGTGTGTCGACCCACAGAATGACTCACTCAGTGCTTTTAGACAGATGAGGACAGTGGTCTCATAGAGGGCAATGGAGGTTTTATACTAGAAAAAGCCACTTAGATTAGATTATGTGATGATAAACATTCCTCTCTTGCTCTTCATTCCCTCTCTCGTTCTTTTTACCTTTCCCTTTCTCCACTCTTTCTCCTCTGTCTCCCTTTTCCTTTTTAGTGACGCACACAAACACACACACACACACACACACACACACACACACACACACATCCTAACTCAATCACCTACAAATGCATCTTCACACCCTCAGGCAGGCACGTACACCTTGTTTGGCTGTTTCAACAAACCCACAGGAGACAGACAGGAAAATGCACACTAACACTTGGGCACACACACGTTTAAACTCAAAGAATATCGTTTCTTATTTCAATGATTGGCCAGAAGCTCAGCATAACCTTTTTTTTCCTGATGCAATCCAACACTGTTCTCTATCTGCTGACTGGGCATTATAAACCTAATATCTGTGTCCATTTGTCTTCCCTCTCCTTTAATACAATCAGTGTAGTGGAGGTTTTTTTTCTTTTCAACCCACTCTGTGTGGTTGTTAAGTGTCCATCTATGGTTCAATTGTGGTGTTTCAATTATGACCATTGAACAGATCGGTCTAAGAGGTGGGTCAAAAAATAAAAAGAGTTTCCTCAGAGAAACAGGGAATGGCCTTAGAGTCACTTTGATATACTTTACTTTGATTGACTCCAGTGATGTACATTTATAACCTGAAGAATAGTTCTACATTTGGTGAAATATGCGTATCTGCTTTCTGTTAGAGTTAGATGGAAGATTGATACCACTGTCTCACCATATGTTTCTATTTTTGTAATCTGAACAAAAAACATAAATAAGGAAAAAGACAATTTTACCTTTTCAGGTGGTCATGTGTTGGACTTTTTCTTTCAGTTACATCCTAGAGTCACTGGTTGGCTGGCAGCCGCTCAGAGCCAAGAAATAGTTGATCAAACAACCCCCCTATTAGTACTGTGAGTTTTTAACACTTCAGTTTTTGTACAGATTTAACAAACAAGATACAACGTGCTTATTAGTTAACTTTAGATGAGCTGGTAGGTAGATTGTGTTACCTTTGGACAGAGCTAAGACAGCTGTCTCCCTGTTTCCACTCTTTGTGCTAAGCTAAGCAAAGCGGCTGCAGGCTGTAGCTTCATGTTGACTGCACAGACAGTGGTATCTAGAGTGGTATCAACCGTCTCATCTAAATCTGCATAAATCAAATAAGCATTACGTTTGCTTTAAACATTATCATATAGGAAAATTATGAGCTTGTTTAAATTGCTGTTTTACAGTAAACTTCTGATGCAAAACCAGTTATGTTTTTATCTTACAACTTAATTGCACATCAATAGAAATATTACAGTTTCTGTAATTATATTTTCAACAATTATCTCTTATTTTGCAGCCTTTGCATTAAAAAAATTAATTCTCACAACAGGTGTTTTTCTGTGTTGTCAAACAAAAGAGAAAAACTGCCGTGTTAAGCTGTCATGTATGGCATCACACTGTTGAGGTAACCATATGTCTGATCCAAAGAGATGATGTGGATTAAAAATATGCCAGGGCACATATCTGAGTAAGCTAATATCAGTGTGTGTAATTACTGCCCAATGATCGCCCTCTGTCCGGATAAACCTGATTACCATTGACTAGGCTGTAAAATGTCCAAATCCACTGTAAGGAGAGAGGGATGGACATAGGGATGGAGGGAGTGGGGAGCCCACTAGAGACAAAATGATAGGGAGGGTGAAGGGGAAAAGAACTAGTAAGCTGAAATAAAGGCAAATATGGTGCAAGAGGATGGAGAGCAGAAGGGTAAAAGATAGGAGTGGAGGGAGGAAAAGGTCACAAAAAAAGCAAGTGAAGAGAGGCAGCAAACTACGTCAGAGTAGGTCACAGCCTGAGGGAAAACCAGAGCAACACATGAAACTCTACTAAACTCCTTCATATTCTGCCTCCTCTTTTAATTTCATCTCTTTCTTATTGTTCTCACTGTTACCATGACATTAAATTGTTGTACTGGACTGTACGGTTCTGTTGTTATGTAGACCAGGGGTCTCCAATGCTTTTTAAGCCAAGGACCCATTAATTGAAAGAGAGATGGAGCATGACCCCCTACTACATATATTATATAATATAAATATAAATAACAATATATTATATATTATATAAAGTTGCATATTAAACTGGTCCTTCCTTTTTTCCATTAAATACTAAGCTTATAAAAATGCCTCATAATTGTAGCCATCATTTTATAAATCATATACAGTATATGACATGTGGCACAGTGAATCTTCAGGATGAACTGTATCTGTGTATGGCTACCTTAATGACCACTTTACATATAGACTAGTAAACCTATCCTCAGTGGGGATTTATATTTCCCAATAACAAATTGGATGCATTGGAAAAACTTTCAAAAATTACACAATTATTTGGAGGCTCCCTTACATTAACTTTGCGGAACCCCCAGGGGACCTGGACCCCCTGTTGAATATCCGTGATTTAGACAATTTATTAGGTACACCTCACAAAAACTACTACAGTCTATTCCAAAAGTCCAGCAATAAATGTTACATATATGAAGATTGTAATGTTCAATTTATGTTAAATGTTTTAACTGTATTGCATTATACAGAGAGGAGTTTGTGGTTCTGAGTTTTTATTCTTTTCATTTATTTCAACGATTTTTTTTGCAAAAAAACTGTTTTTTTTCATTATAATATACTTTGCGGTGATTGTTGTATAATGTAGTGTGTATTGTTGCTGTCTTGTGAAAAATATCTAGCCCATATGTATGTTAACTTTTCATCAGCTAATAATCCACTTTCCATGGTTTTCATCAGTCTAATGTGTTGTCTGAATTATAATAGTTATTAGTAAACCTTGTACCAAAAATCCAATTGCAATTATGCCAACCAAGCGAATTTCAATTAGAAACAACACAGAATGAAATAGTGAGAGTGAGGAAAAAATATAATATATGTGTCAATGTGTGTTTTTTTCAACCCCTTTGGTTTTGTTTATTTTGCTTTTCAGGGAGCCCATCATATCATCTGGCCAGGGACTGCAGATGAAAACTAGCCTTTTAGCTAAATCTGACATATTTACAGAAATGTTTATTACTGTAATATGCACTGGCCCCTATCAAATAAAATAAAGAGAAAGATAATAAGGGAAAAGATGTGCAGAAAAAAGGGGAGGACTGCGATCAGAAAGCAGATGGGGTAAAAGACAGGGAGGAGTGAAATGTGGTCAATGGAGACAAAGAAAAATGTAATTTATATGCTTATTTACTGTTTGTGTGTGTGTTTTGTGTCTGTGTGTGTGTATACGTGTGTGTGTGCTGTGAACATACAGAGATTGACACAAAAGCTCAAATGTAATGTATGATATGGTACAGTAGATGCTTGTGATATTAGCCCCTGTGTGGTTCTGGGAAAAAAATTAATATATTCCCAAACATAAATTCACCACAAGCATGCTTGCGTCCATATCCATGTGTAGGCTACTGTACGTGCAAATTTCCTTATTGATTTCCTTTCAACATCAGAGTATGTGTAATTGGTGTCCACGCCTCTGTATAATCACCACTGTAAAGAAGTGATGATAGCTAAAGTGGTGGTGGTGAGAGAATCCACAGATTTCCTTCCTTTGTCGTTTATTGACAAATCTAATGTGGCTTCCACTTAACTGGTCAAAGGCTATAAAAGCATTAACAGTCCTCTTTGCAGTAACATAGGGCAACTTCTTGTGCAAACAGAACCTAAACAACAATCATTTAGTTCATGATGAGCTTGCAGCTGCTGCTTGATTTCATAAATGTGTAAAAGAAGCAGAACTTCTCACTCTCTGTGAGTGAGAACAAAAGAAATCATCTATTTAAACCTCAGGCAGGGTGGTAGAATGTTTGGACTTTGTGGAAAAACTGGTAGAAAAGTTCAAAGAAATTAAATTGAGAATTACTCATAAGGCAATAAATGGATTGGTTCCAAAGTCCATAACATACCAAGCCAATACATGCAAGAACGGGTAGAAACATCTCCTCTCACAAGTCTGGTATTGTAACCAGAGGTTGACCTTGCATTTGTTGTTGTGCCACCTAAACTATCACTCACAAGTCAACCTATTCTAGTTTCTTTTAAAACACAGCTAAAATATATATATGTATTTTTAAGCTGGCTTTTAGTTGACTTGCATTATTTTGCATCTCTTGCATTTTTATTTGTTATTTCATCTCATTCAATCTTATCTCTTTTGTCATTGTATAATTGTAATACTGTCAGTCGCTTAATCACTTTGTTACTGTGTTATAAAGAAGTTGTATACAAATAATGTAATAAAAAGCAATTTATTATATATTGACGATGTTTTCTGTTTTCCAGTAATGCCCTGGTTTAAATCAACACAGCTATAGTTTTAGAGTTACAGTCCATATAGGTTACTACACCCTATTACTGCTCAATGAATCCAACAACCACAGTCCTAATGCTGGCCACTGGAGCAGGGTGGAGTGCCTTGTTAATTTTCTTGGCAGTCTAACAATATAACACTGCAACTTTTCACTCACAACTGCACTTCTCTAACTCTGTTATATTTACAACTTCATTGCATATCTCTACACTTTATAGCCAAACTGCTCATGACCATGGCCAGATTAAATTCACTTAGGGGCCATGGGGGAATAATGAGCTGTGGGCCCCAGTACTTTAAGTGAAATTTTGAGGTACTTTACTTGAGTATTTCCATTTTATGGTACATTTTACTTTTACTCCACTACATTTTAGAGGGAAATATTGTACTTTTTACTCTACCACATTTAGTTGACTGCTTTAGGTACTAATTACTTTGCAAATTTAGATCATAATATAAATTTAAATCAACAAATACATTTCCATATATTATTGAGCTACCCAGCAGTAGCCTATATAAAGTAATCATCAATAGCTCCCCCTTTACCAGCTGCAACATTACAGTTATGAACACATTAATGCATTAATAATTATAGCCCAGTAATATAATGTGCAAGATTCCAAAATGGAACATTCTGCATAATAAGTACTTTTACATTTGGTACTTGAAGTATATATTGATGCTAATACTTTTGTACTACTTTAATTCCAAAGATTTTCATTTAAATAAATGTCTGAAGGAAGTAACACATTGGTGATCGAGCCAATGGCCTACTGATGTTAGTTTTGCAACAATTAGGCTATTTATTTATTCAGGATAGTCTGGATCTATATGCATGACATCTCCCGGAGAAAAGACTGTATTACAGTTTTTCTCCATTTTATACACACACAAAAATTGGAACTGTGCACACAATTCTGAAAACTAAAGTATCAACAACAAGACTCCAGACCATGGAATTGTGCTGAGAGTTTAGCAGTCTGGAGCATAGCCTAATAAACCATAGAACTACAATAGATGGATGGATGGATGGATGGATGGATGGATGGATGGATGGATGGATGGATGGATGGATGGATGGATGGATGGATGGATGGATGGATGGATGGATGGATGGATGGATGGATTTTATTTAAATGTGATAAACACTCAGCACAATTTCATTGGTTTCACTCAAATAGAAACAGTCACATTTTTAATGCAAGACTTTTACTTGTAACAGAGTATTTGTGGACTGTTATCACAGTAGTATAATGAAGGCCCATGAAGCACCACCTGAATAAAGCGTGATGTGTCTCGGCCGCCAGGGGGCGCTGTGTTATCTGCACTGACACGTTCCCCTTAGCGGGACGTCAACAATCTCTTCCGGGTTTACTCACTCACTCGCAGAGGTTGAAGATGAATCTAATGAAGGCATAATTTTGTACATAACCGCGTTTCCCCGTTGAAATTGTACGTGTATTTCTGCATTCAGAAGATTTATTATACATTATTTCTGTGACGCTGCTGTTGGTTGAGCTTGTAGCTCCGTGTTAGCTGAACATGTCTGCGGAGGAAGCGGACAAAACAACCACCACTGATGCCAGCGCTGGGGATGAGGAGGAGGAATGGCTATATGGAGGTAAAAAACAACAACCACATGCTGTCCGCAAACATAACTCCTCTTGGCCGAAAGAGTCATTAATCACTGTGTGTGCCGCCCTGTTAATGAACTGCTAACTAACAACACTGTCTGCCACTATGAGAAGATGGATGTAACGTTTAGCTACGCTGTATGGTATAAGAAGATTAGAAAGTTAGCCTGAAAGCTAAGCTAGCAGCGACGGTTTGTTTTTCCCGACCGTTTGCAGCCGTATTACTTTAGAAATAAAGCGATTAAATGTGTCTCTGTCACATATTTGGCTAGTATCAAACCTTAAAATGTGATAAATGCTTATTCTGTCACTCTCTGTTGGATTTTGTGCATAGGCTAAACATGAGAAGCTAATGAATGGCCTTTTGAGCTAGCTACTAGTTTTTGTTCAAATAAATCTTTTTTGTTGTTGCATTTTTCATCTTTTAGATGAGTCTGAGAGCAAAGATGAGGACGAAGAAGCCAAACTGAATGCTGCTGTCAGGTATTTAACATGCATGTTCACCCATACAATCACCTTTGATTTGTGTAAGTGATTTTAAAACTTGAAAAACCCATGTTTACATCCAGAGAAGGAGAAGCTATTTACAGAACCACAAAGAAAAACCACAAAGAAGCATAACTTGCATGAGCATAGCTTTTCTTTGTATCCACATCTATAGGTTTGCATTCATAGGTTTCAAAGAAAATGCATACATAATGAGGGTTTTATTAGCCATTTTTGCAGGGCATTTCATTTACCTTATTTGAGGATCTTTAGAATATTTGGTTGGTTATGTCCTGCTATCTGTAATTTAAAATAAAATTTATTAATATTTAAATTTTATATTTTATCTACAGTGCACCTGCTGATGCTTCAACAGAGGATGATGCTGCTGTACACGCTACAGGAAATGGAGTGGCCTCAGAGGTAGGTAGCGTGCATGCACTCAATCACAGTATGTGTTGTGACGTGTGCCGTGCTATTTGTCTGTTTTTGAATATTTGATCACCTCACAGTTTTGATTGTTTTCACAGCTGTTTTCTGTTCTAAGAAAAGTTTCTTATCCTACTTTTGTCTGTGGTCTGTCAGGCGACAGGTGAAGGGGCAGGTGAAGGGGCAGGCGAGGACGTTGACAGTGACAGCGACAGTGATGATGATGATGATGATGTCCGCGTCACCATTGGCGACATTAAAACTGGAGCACCACAATACACGTAGGTTTTGACCAACTGCCACTTTGCTTGTATGAAAGTCTTGATGTCTCTCTCTTTCTCATGGGCAGGCTAGATTCTCTGGGCGGACAAAGCAGAGAAAGGGGAGGTGACCTTGCTCCTTTTGACCTCATAAGGAGCAAGATTCCAGATAGGCCCAACTGAGCTTTAATTTTCTCAAAGGCAGAGCAAGATAGGGCTCGGTTTACACCTATCACCATTTCTAGCCACTGGGGGACCACAGGCAGGCTAGGGGAATGCATATTAATGTTAAAAACCTCATCAAGTGACATTTTAATGCCATGGGACCTTTTAATATTAGTTGTAACAAAACAAAAATTCTTTCTTAACTGATTGTACTTAATAAGCTTGTTTGTGCTTAGATATGAGGCAAAAATCGCTTGTCTGGTCCACAAACAAACTGAGGATGCTAAAGCTTTGGAGTACAATATATAAAAGCAACTGAAACAGGCATTGATCTTGTCATTTTACACTATTAGCAGATCATGAAGCTTATTTACCACATAATTGACTGTTCCTATTCATTACTTGCATATGGTATTATATATTGTGTATATGGCAGCTAAATGAAAGGGGACCTTGGGATGTCAATAACTGGATTTATTTATTTTTCCTCCCAGAACTTATGGTGCTCCACCTGTCAATCTCAACATAAAGACAACAGGCTCCAGACCTTATGGACAAGGTTTTTATTTTTTTAAATTCAATGAATTGATGCATTGACTGGAGAGCACTTGAAATTTTGTTGTACCTGTGAAAATGACAATAAAGATCTATTCCATTTTATTGGAGGTATCACCCTCTATTCTTGAACTGCCCTCTGTTTTGACATAAAGAAAACATATTTTTCTTTTCTGTACTATTTGGCACTGTTCTGTTCAAAACACAGACATACTTTATATTATACACAGAGAGTTAAGAGTTTGGACAGAATGTCTGTGTCCAGTTTCCATGTTATGTTGTTTATTTTCTGTAGCCTCCAAGATAAAGGGAGTGGATCTGGATGCTCCTGGAAACATTAACGGGGTCCCAGTGCTGGAGGCGGACATGGAGTCCTTTGAGGAGAAACCCTGGAGGAAGCCAGGTGTGTGTGTGTGTTTCCTTTCTTTTAAGTACCCCAGTCACATGTGCATTTTCAGAATGGTTTGGTGTTATTGACAATGGCATGTCATGCCTAGCATGTACTGTACATTTTTTCACAAGTTTTGTGTGTGTGTAGGAGCGGATCTGTCAGACTACTTTAACTACGGCTTTAATGAAGACTCATGGAAGGCTTACTGTGAAAAACAAAAGAGACTGCGGATGGGCCTGGAGGTCTCTACTGTTGGCTCGGTGACGAGCAAGATCACTGTGAGTGACCAGTGCTTACTGTTTTTTTTTTTTTTTCTGTCAACGCCCTCTACATTTCACTGCCTTTTTGTTTTCATCATAAGCCTCTCCTCATCAGTTAGTTGGAATCAGAGGCGTTCCCTGCGTGGTTTAACTGGAAACTTCACATTATGAGAGATTATGAATGATTATGAATTATAGAAATGCTTTGCCTCTTTTCCTTAAGTCATAGGACCATTAACACAAGTAAACATTACAGATTACTAGATAGATATTTATTGATTTTTATTTATTTTATATTATATATAATATTTTACTATATTTATTCAATTCATAATGATTTTTTTCAATATGAATTAGGCAAAAAAAAATGCATCAGCTACTCTCTACTATGATTAATGCAGGAAATATATTAACAAATGTATTGTGGATCTTTCTCAGGTTCAACAAGGCAGGACAGGTAATGAGAAGGACATATCCACTTTGCCTGTTCACACCTCCAAGCCAGACTTCACATCTCCTATCAGCTTGTACAAGCCTGCTGTCAGTCAGGTCCCCAGGTAACACTTCTGCTTTTATCTTCACTTATTAAGATATCCGTGATAAAACACATCTGCAGTTTCCACTTGATACATAACATAACTAAATTTCAATATCCATCACGTTCATTTGAGGTTTGACAGGTATTCTTTTAATTAAGCATTACATCAATTTGTTGCACCCTCTTCTTCAGCAATGTTTATTGGCACCCAACTCTAAAATTAGAGCCATCAGAGTCTTTTGCTGATTTTCTAGAAATTGGTTTAAAATTTACACTACATTTGGATGGAAACTTAGCTTATGTGTGTAGACAAGGGAGGGCTGGAAGACGAGACTTAATACAAGAGTAAAGGGAAACTGCACAGTGAAATATTTCTTGTAGGGATGCATGATATATCGGCAATCATATTGGTATCGGCTGATGTCAGTCAATGTTCCAATGTGAACAACCGTTAAGTATTTCCGTCTTGCTGGTGCGTGCGTGTGTGCGTGCGAGACAGAGAGATAGAGGAATAAAGATGTTTGATTTGGCCATGCAGAGTTTATGACGCAGCACAGGATTTAAGAAGAAGCATTGTCCACTGTCTGGACGTTTATCACACAGATTGCAGTATACAATCCTTGCCATGTCACAATTATGTGAGTGGGATGCCATGTCAAATCCTTCAACACCATAACACTCAAATAAAGAGTCGCCATTCAGAAGTTCATAAACAATATCAGGAACAAGCTTCTAGCAAGCAGTCTAAACGCAAACAGCTGCAGCGCACACGTTAGCGAGTGTGCAGTGGAAAGACAAGGAGACAGGGAGGTGTGTGTGTGTGTGTGGGTGAATATGAAGTAAGCTGTTACGTTATAACTTTGAATATAGCAGTGCAGTCTGTGCAGTCAGTGAAAAAGTGAATAACTTCTCAAGACCCAAGGCCAGCTCCCATGTCTTGCTTGCTACCTGCTGGTTAAAGAAGGTGAAGGGGGTTAGTGTCAGCCATGGAACTAGCTAGAACTTTAGCACAGGCTTACTAACTTAAGATGGGCTGTCTTTAAGGTGGACTAGCAATTTTCATCTTAGTGACAAGCCCCTCCTTCAAGGTTTGCTTTAACACCTATATTGTTTTCATTTTTGGGACCCTCTCGTATTCCTTGGGTCAGATTGACCCGTGACTTATTTGGGGTTTTAAAAACAATTCTGAAATAAAATGTTACTTCATAATCTATTATCATATATTGTCTTTATCTCAACTTCAAACAATTGAGATAGCATATATGTTTAGGGAATGCAATCAGTCTCTACTAGAACACAATTAAAAATGGAAGTGTGATTCGTTTTTTTGTCATAAGGTTATAATTCATGTTTAAAATCCACTATGGAAAAAACATGAGTGGTCATATCCAGAATAATTTTCTTAATTGAGTCAGGAATACATGTTTATCACAGAAAATAAGGTAAAGCCTTGATTTTCAGGTAGAAAAAATGGAAATTACCATTTTTCTTCTTGTAAAAATTTAAAATGGGTCAATTTGACCCGAATACCGTACAAGGGTTAATTATCTCTCCGTAGCCAACCCAGGGACAACGCTGATTAGTCCTAAAACCTAAACAGGATATTTTGTTTTATCACCCAAGTTGATGATTTAAGGATGTATGTTGAACTGGATTTTCATAAAGTGATACACTTGCTACAAGTTATAAAAGTAGCCTAAAACTAACACTGTTCACTTGTTTTTTCATGGTGGCCCTGTAACTTGTTGAGAGAAAATAATGCGGTAAATCTGTGATTTATGAGCTTTTCCAAATGTTTTGCAAATAAAAATAACACATTTATCAGTTTGTAAAAAATATGATTATCATAGTTTTATACAGATCATATCGGTATGTATCCATTATCGACCATAACAGCAATTTTATTATTGGTTATCATATCGGCCAAACGTTTTGTATCAGTGCATCCCTAATTTCTTGTGTTTAACTTTTTAAGATGTAACCTGCCCTGTGGTTAGAATAGGTCTTCCCATGGGTTGTACGTGTGTGTCTAGGCCAATGTTACTCTCCTCGCCTTTACCACTGTCCTTTGTTTCAAAATGTTAGGATCTCTCCCCCACAATGGCCTGGCCCGCCTCTTCAGGACATGTCCTATTATACGTAAGTTGGCATGTCCTTGTCCGTACAAGGTTAATGGGCCTGATGGGAAATGTGTAAAAGTGTTACATGTTAATATGTTGAAAGAGGGCCTTGCGTTTTTTCTTAACCATGAAACGTGACCACAGAAAAACTGCTGGTGCTAATTCCAAGGCCCCAAACATACGTTCTTCTTCCTTTTTGGGTGGGTGATGTACATGTGTCAAAGTGAACGTAAGTTAGAGCTTTATTGTTAAAACGATCCCCATTAGCTGTCACCAAAGTGGGACAAGCTAATCTTCCTTGAGTCCAACAAAATGAAAAGGAAAAATCACTTAACAATGATACTCTAAAAACAGTAAAACGTTGTAGTCATCATTATAAACATCATCAGAAATTCATCAGAATAGGTTATTGAAGTATTACATTATTACGTTCATACAGTAAATATGTCCATTCCCTACTCACAATTTTAAATTCTCAGATTGTACTTGACAGAGACTTGGCTATTCATTTCACGTATATTCAGTGGGCAATTATTCCAATGATTGATGGCATGATAAATAACGGAGCTTTAGAAAGAGACAATAGAATATAATCATTTTAACACAGCTCATTTCTCTGGGGGCCTGTTAATAAGAATAACTCGCTCCCAATTAAAAAAAAAATGTAGAGATTAGGAATATCATTAATTCATCATCCCGCTTTTCTTAAAGTTGCAACCTTAACAGTAGGGTCGTAATTCATTTGTTAAAGGTAAAACCTGTCAAAGGCCACCGACTGGTGCAACACAAAGTCTTTGGAAGATGCATAGTTTTCTCAAGACACCATCAGTGTATATGTTGGATGATAAGTAATAAACTGCTGTACAGAAATGCTAAAGTAGTTCTGAGGTAATTTAGAAACCGTGACACCATTACATATTTTGTCAACCAGAGAGCTCTGACAAGTTGAGAAGTAATTACATTGAAGTGTGTGTGCGTGCGTGTGCAATTATTCATACCCCTGGCAAATTCTGACTTAAAGTTACTTTTATTCAAATGCTTGCTGACCAGCTTTTTGCATGTCTCCACTGGTATTTTTGACCCTCCAACCTCAAAGAGTTGGAGGGTCTCCTGGCCATCACCCTGATTTAGCTCCCTCCACAGACTCTCAATGGGATTTAAGTCAGGGCTCTGGCTGGGCCGCTGCAAAATGGTAATGTTTTTGTCTGCTAACTAGTCACCACTTTTGCTGTTTTGGGTTGTTATCGTGCTGAAATGTCCACTGGTTCCCAAGGCCAAGTTTCTCTGCGTCCGTTGAACCCAGCGGTGTGCAGTGTCCGTTGGACTGTCTGCCTTGAGATGTTGCCACCAGCAGAGCCCATATTCATCAGGATGGCCTTGGTGGTGATCCTTGGATTATTTTTACTTCTCTCACTATCCTCCTGGCCAGCACAGGTGTCACTTTTGGCTTCTGACCACATTCTTTGAGATTTTTCATTGTGTGGAATTGTCTTACATTTTATAATAATACTTATAGCCCTTTCCTGACTTGTGAGCAGCCACAATGCACACTTTTTGTTTAAATGTAAATAAAAGATGAGTCATAATTTTTTTTCTACAATGATGCCTCTTGTACATCGTCTTATCTTCTGGGAGACACCTGTGTCATTTCTAATCAAGAAAAAACTTGCTGGTCGAATAAAAATAACTTTAAGTCAGAATTTGCCAGGGCTATGAATAATTTTGGGCTTGACTGTGTGTGTGTATGTATGTATGTGTGTGTGTATATATATATATATATATATATATATATATATATATATATATATATATATATATATATATATATATATGAGATGGTGTGTATGCTCAGTGCCTTGATGTTTTTATTGTTTATATTCTCCTCCCAGGAAGACGAGTGGTACTATAGACGTGATAGGTGGAGGGACGGCCACCATCAGCAGGGTTGAAGGGCGACGCAGACACAATCTAGAAGGAAACAATATCCAGGTACACAGAAGCAACACAGACAGTCACTCTCAATCAAAACACTTTCTTTTCTTTTTTATTTTTCCTGGTGAAAATGTTGTAAGCTGAGCTCTGACTAAACTAGAGTTAGAAGTTAAAAGACACTGCGCTGAGTGTGTGTGTTGTCCTCTCAACTTCCTCCTGTCTGTTGTCGTGCAGGTGATCGCTGAACAATCAGACGCTGAGCCGACTCAAGCTAAGATTCCCACCTTCTTCCCTCCTGGACCACTTCCTCCAAACATACCCCCACCTCCTTTCCTCCCTCCGCCACCCAATGTCAACACGGCACCCCCACTCATTCCCCCACCCAGTAAGTTTATTATTATTATCATCATCATCATCTTTCATTTTAGCTGGTCTCTTGTGTATTTGATTTAAAGCAACCATCCTATTTTATCCTGTATTTTCTTTTTATTTTTTATTGTGTTCACTGTGCTTATTCTCTCTTTCTCACTCGTAGGGTTGCCCATTACTGTCCCTCCCCCTGGTTTTCCTCCTCCACCTAGCGGACCCCCTCCTTCTATCATGCCCACTATGGACAGGTAACACACACATGAAAACAAACATACAAACGTCACACACACACTCTCACACACTCACTAGCTGCTGTTAGTCAGCCACAAACACCAACATACCCCTCCAGCCAACTGAGACAAAAATAATCAATTAATGATATTGAAGACACTTTTTAGTTATTTGTTTTACAACTATTAACAATACATTTGAAAAAAATAACATGTTGACATTATTTTTGACCGCAAAAGGGGCTAAATATGACAAACTAGTGAAAAAATTATTTTTCATGCTTTTTGGGTTTTAACATCTTGCACACTGCCATCATTGTAGATATTTTGAACATGAGGACAAAGTTCTTTATTTATCGCATTAAAAACAAAATGTGTTCCTCGCAATGATAGAAGATCATGAGCTTATAGACATAGACGCACACTGTAACATTTTGCCTTTCCTCTGTTTCCACAGTGGCCACCCTGGAGGTTATGATGGACGCTCTGTCCCTCCCTACCCTTTCCCTCAAGGTATGAAGATTTATAATGTAATTTGTCTGAGTAATCATCAGCATAGTCTCAACATAGGTCAGCAGAAATACATTTCCAGGATAATTGCCTGTCATCCCGTGGCCATTCTTAAACCGTTTGCTTTAGGAAAAAAAGGCAGGCCTCCTTGGTTCTTTAGGGAAATGATTTACAAAGAATATGTTTACGGCATTTACTCTTTAACTGGGACGTTTTGGAAAGATCGGAGAGGATTTCTGTGGACGAAGTACACACTGCGATACAAATAGAGAAAAATATCTCATTTAAATAGCTCAAGTTACTGTTTTGTGTGAGCAGTTCATTTCATTTAATATTTTATGTGGCGTTTTCTTTTGCGGGATGCAAATGAACAAAAAACAAGTTCCTTCCCGAGTCTATTTTGAGGAACCATCAGAGCTTAGTGCCACCTAAGATGATTGTGATTGGTTTAAATAAATGCAAACAACCCAGTGTGTGTGGTGTAACCAGATCTTACCCCACAGTGCAGTGGAGATAGGTATGGCAATGCGAGACTATCAGCAACCCATCAAATGTCAGAACTTGTTTTCAGTCCATCTGAGTAAGAGATCTGTTGTGGTATACATGGAAAAGAATCCCAGAAATGTGTTTAAAACCGTAAAACCAGCAATATTTTAACAGACGCAAATGTGTATTCCTAGATATTCATCTCGTTGGTTTTAATGTTGTTGGAAATACAGGTATGTTTAAATAGATTAATATGCATTATTCACTTTAACAAATTGCTAACTGGATTCAAACAAAGTCTTATTTCAAAGTAATAAGTCTTCTGCCCCCTTCCTTTTTACCTCTTCAGGTGCATACCCTCCACTCATGGCTGGAGGGGTGCCTCCTCCTTGGCCCCCCATGATGGACAACTCTAAACCCTGGGACTACTATTCCCGTCGAGACGACAAGAGAGAGAAGGAAAGAGAGAGGCCCAGAGAGAGAGAGAGGACACATGAGCGAGAAAGAGAGAGGGAGCACAGCCCTTCAGCTATGGGCTACACCAGGTGAGGGGGACAAAACACTTTCACAGGCACAGTTTTTTTCCGTGGGTGCACCAATCTGATATGCCAGATAGTTATCGACACCGATCCTAGTAAGTAGATAAGCTGGGGTTGAGGCATAAATTTAAAAAAGTACTCGAATTTAAACAGCAGATCAGGCGAGCACAGGCATGAACCGGCTTCATACATTAACATTTAACAGTACTCATGCCATTATATAGCGGCAATTCCAGGAGAAAGACCGTCCTGTATTCTATGTAAAGCACTTTAAGATGACATACTGTAACTTGAGGCTCTGGTTGACTAACTAAACATGGAATTAGCCGCAGCTTTGCTAGGATTATCAGAAAGATAACTGTTTACATTTCCTCTCACACCGCGTACAGCGTGTATTTGTTGGGATGTCAGCAATAAGTGGTGCTATTGCTTCGGCTTTGGTCGAAGCCTGATGCCGGTGTTCATGCTAGGCTTAAGGCTAACCCGAGCAGACCACCTCTGTTGACTGTTTTCACCGCAAATGTCCGCTCCATAGACAATAAACTGGACTACTGGATTTTTACAACAAAAAAATTTACTGTATATAGATGGATGACAATAAAGTTTTTTTATCCAATAGTTTAGCTTTGAATTACCTGCAGCCATGAGCCTTACGGTGAAAAGAACTTCCGCTAAAGGGACGTGACTGTGATTGGCTGAAGTCTCACGGCTAGATTGACTGAAACCTGAAAACGTAGCCAAGAAGGAGTTACAGAAGTCTAGTTTTCTCTCAGACCACTTGAATTAAATTATGCTGAAAGATTATTCTGAATGTTTTGCCCAATGACGGCAAAAATAAACTACCTACTGGAGCTTTAAATGTAGTGTCATCCAATTCGGTGCTTAGGATGCAATTTAGACATGATGAGGTTTGGGCTTTTGCTAGGAGGAAATTGGAGAAATTGGACCCCATTGAATTGTAATCGAATACCCCTGTTTAGGCAAACAGGATATGTTCATGCACTCATTGTAACAGACTTTAATATTGATGGTATACTCGGATTTGAGAAGGTCGAGAAACTCATATTACCCCAAGCTCAAAATCCAACATGGCTGCCCAACAGTAGTGAAAGCTGTAGTAATATACCATTTACTAGCACTTCTGTCTTAAACACAGTACTGTCCAACTGCTATCTGTGGACATGTTGTTATGCTGGTTGTGTGCACGAAAAACTGCCTAATGCGTTAACTGATATTGCTAACAATGGCCAACCTGGTTAGAGCAAACTCTCAATGAAATCCAACTTGTTTTAATGGAATGTGGTCAACATGGGTGTGCCGTCTTTCCCAGCTCCATTTTCCGACTTCTAAATGGATAAATGAATAAATGGAACGCACTACAATAATCTGTATTTTAATCAGAGAATGGGCTTGTTTTATATGCAAACATAACATAGTAAAGGGAAAGCTCTTGTTCTTTCAACCTTCATAGTGAAGAGGAGCGGTATCGTTACCGCGAGTACCAGGAGCGTGGTTATGCAGAGCGACATCGTGAGCGGTCGAGCCGAGAGAAAGAGGAAAGACACAGAGAGAGACGGCACCGAGAGAAAGAGGAGGGTCGCCACAAGTCCTCTCGCAGGTACGTAAAAACACAAAAGTACTAGGAAAAAATCTAGTTGGCTAAATCCCTCCCTCTGAATAGTTATTGTCCAATCATAGCTTAGAAACTGTAACTAAGCACAGCAGGCCTGTCAAGATTTGGATTTCTCCACATTTTCAGGCAGGGTGCAAGGAGCTGTAGTATAAGTCATACTCTGCATGTAAAGAGTTTAAAGTGTATTGTTAAAAAAGCCACATTGACAACTTGCACATCGACTGTATAGTATTTCCCCACTCAGAAGAAGTAGAGGCTATTGGAGTGTAGGCTAATGTCAACAGGTCTGTCTTGCTCTTTATTGAATTTGGGGGAAATTTCAACTCCTGAAACTCCAGCCAATGCTATCTGAGCTAATGTTGGGTTAGCAAAACACATCAGTTAGCCTTTTATCTTGTAATTCTTAAAGTGAGACTATACTTATATACTTTTTTCTATTTTTAAATATAAACTATTTCCGAACCATTTTAGTTTGTAATACTAAATACCTCTAAAATGCAATACAATGCAGTTTTTATTTTTATTTTTTTTATTTCTGTCTTTAGGGTGACATTGTGTATGTAGATATAAAGTGTCATTTCTAAATCCTTTTTAAATTCTCGTTTCAAAAAACAAATCAAATCAAAAAAATTACCAAGTCAGCTGGAGACAAAGTTGTCAACCAATTCATAGAGCTAAGGTTAGCTAGCTACAGCTCATAACATCTGCCAGCGATAGGTACAAAAGCAGGCTTCTAGTTTCTAGCCAGTGGACATGTGCTTTTGTCTTCCTCTAAAATCAATAGGCGGTTGTTATCATTTTAAACTGCATGCATGCGGGAACGGGAAGATCACCAGCCTTAACAACAGCAGCTAAGTGGGATAAGGGCTTAGCAAATGGTCAATTGACAAAACCTCCTTTATTCCAATTTGGCACCATGCTGCCTCTCTTATTTTCCTTACCCTTTTGTCCATCTCCATTTCACTTTGCCTTTTCTTTATTTCATCTATTGACCTTTTTGTCTCAATTTATCCCTTTCTCCTACCTACCTAATCTTTTATCTCCTTTCCCCTATTGCCTTACCTCCCTGCCCTTTACTCTCCCTCTAAACTCTTTCCTCTACCTCTCAAATCTCCCTTCTGTGCCCTTTCCACACTTTGGTCCTTCTCCTTCAATTAGCAGCAGTAGCAGGAGAAGGCACGACAGCGAGGAGGGCGACAGCCACCGGAGGCACAAACACAAGAAGAGCAAGAGGAGCAAGGAGGGCAAAGAGGCCAACGAAGAGATCAGCGCAGACCAGGAGAACCAGGAGGCCATGGAGTAGTGATCACCAACTCCTGTTTTTCCTTTCTCTGTCTGTCTGCGGTCCTGTCTGTCCCTCCGTGTCCCACTAAGATGAGAAAGAAGGAAAGGGAAAAGATGAGCACAGACCAACAAACCAGGAAGTTGCAGAGTGATCAATGCGCCCTGTCACTCCCCTCTCCATCAATCTCAATTCTCCTGCATCCTGCTGTCGTTCATCCTCACCATCACTTCAGGCAAAGAATGGATGGAGCAGAGGAGGTGGTAAAGGAGAGATGGTCGTCCTTTTTACTTTATCTGTCTTTCCATCACTAGCTGACATCAGACAGGACAACAGTCTGTCTTCACCCCCCACCTGCTCTCTTCTGCTCCCCATCACTCCTTTCAGAGCACTGCTGTAACAATAAGCTCGGAGAATTCACTGTATAGTCAGGACGATCTGCAGATTTAGCTCTTTTTTGTAATTTCTTTGTTTGTTCTTGTCCCATATGAAGACATCTATAGACAGCTGTCGGTTTGTTAAGTTCAATTAAAAACACTTTTGATAAGACATCTTTTTGTGACTTTTTTTGAATAAATCGATCAATAAGTTATCACATATTTGTTTAAATCTATATTTGTTTAGTCTAATAGTAATTCATACTAATCTTTCACAACATTGGTAACTGTATAGTCTACACATGCATTTTTTAAAATCACCTTTGAGGTCTGAAATGTTTTGTTTGTACCTAACATTTGTGTGATTTCAACACATTCTTAAACGGTCCCAGTGGTGATCAACTAGCAGAGTACAGCAGTGGTTATCGGGGGGAATTTGGACTTGTGACTTAGCTCATAGTATTATATGTTTGATTTAGGCTCTTGCAGCAGCTCATTGAGCTCAGTTGCACATTTAGGCCTTCTCAGCATGAATAGTTAATTATTGACTAAAGACAGTAGTTTAATTACTATTTTATTTTAGTTTTTAATATCCAATTGCCAGTACACTTTTACAGTCCTACTTTTTACACAATTTATAATAACACTCAACTTGCAAAATACTCTTTATGTAACTTAAACCTACATATACTTCTACAGTAAATGAGCTGAATACAACCTCTATCACAGCTGCTGGCAAAAAGAGTAAAATAAATACTGCCTATGATGGTGCATTTATTGGCTTTGATTAATAGCAAAATGTAAATTTAATATTTATAAAGTTTCAGTGACCGATCAGACAGGGTTTTTTTTTTTAAATTACATTAGCATACATATGGTATATAACAGCCTCTACTGTCATGTGTCGTTGGATCAAGACTCCATAAGTTCCTCAAACAGGTCAAAGTCCCCCCCCCCTTGCTGTTTGCTTGTTGTTACATCAGCTCACAGAAAGTAAATATATGCTGGTGAGATCTCCAAAGCATCCAGGAGGGAGACTTTATGGTAGGCAGTGACGAGACATCTGAAGACAAAATAAAAGAGTGAGTGTCGAAGACAAACTAGGAGGCACAGAGGAAAGCTTTAGAAAAACAACACAAGAGCCATCTAGAGGATGAAGAAGTGTGTTGCTGTAGTTGTGTTGCTGAGTCTCCACTCACTGGGACACTCGGCTCCTCTGAGCAGCTGTGACAGTCTGCTAAAACCCATCACTGTCAGCAATGAAGACGTAAGTCCACTTCTGCTTTACTTTGCTTTAGTATCTGTTTAATTTCAACCCACTTTTTGTCAACAAAAAATAGCATTCCAGGTTTCAATAGATACAATTCAATTACACATATCCTTTCTGCACAAGTACACAACCTCAACTGTAAAGTTTTGAACACTTACACATTCTTATTATTCTCAAACAGGTGTGAAAGTGGAACCATAACTTACTTAAACACAATTTTTATTTTGAGATTCTTAGCTACAGCCTTATCAGGGGAAACATTTTTATTTTAAAATGTGAGTCCTGTAACTATGCTTCACATATATATTATATATTTTATATAAAACTCGAAATAAAATTTGTTTTTCTTTTAAAGCAAAAAAAAAAAGCAGCTAGTCACTGCAACATTTTTATCTGTCTTAGATTATGGTGACATGGTGTATAGGACCGCCTCAGCACAATGTCTGCATAAGATTGACACTGTGTAACATGCGTCTCTGAGATTTATTACAAATTGTAAAAATCAAACCCATCATTGTGAATTGTATTCCAGAGTGGGATGGCCATCACTGTCAAACAGGAGATCAGGGCATTGGCATATTTTTATCTATAAGGCCATGCTAGGTCTGTTGCCATCCTACATCAGTAGTTTAATCACATGGAGAAGTGTTGGTTCAGATGATCTTTGTTCCATTTGCCCGTACAAATCTGGGAAAAAGGGCTTTTGTCTACTCCGCTCCTTCTGCATGGAACTCTTTGCAAAAAGACTTGAAATTATCTGAATTTATTTCCTTAAATGCTTTTAAATCCAGATTGAGAGAACCTGAAATGAGTTTACAATGTAAATGTTTTTCATTATCTGTATTGTACAACTTTTATAAATGTAATTGATTGTGTTTTTGCCTGCCTCTTGGCCAGGACTCCCTTGAAAAAGAGGTTTTTGACCTCAACAGGACTTTCCTGGTTAAATAAAGGTTCAATAAAAATAAAAATATTGATTTAATGTGTCAAATCTCCCTTCAGCCCAGAAGTTGAGAAATGTTGACATATATTGTGTGTTCTGTGTGTGTGCTTTAGATGTTGGGAAAGTGGCTGTACATTGGGGGGAGCTCTGACCTCCCAGGGAGCCGCTCACTGGGCCAACTGATGACCAGTGTCTGGCTGGACGTTACTGCAACCACCCAAAGCAACATCCTCAATCTCATCCAGACTCAGAGAATGTAAATCCCCCGATACGCTTTCACACCACAGGGCTGAGGGCTACATGTTTCTGCTGTTGGGGGGTGGGGGGGGGGATTCTTCAACTAATAGGCGTCCCATATCATCTCTAAAGATTAATTCTAATGGTTTCAGTGTGTTTCAATGTGTTTTTACAAAGCATATTTCCTGTTGCTATTGTAAAACAATGTTAAAAGAAGAAACTTGTATTGTTATAACTACATATAATTATATTTTAAAGATATTTCTGTATTAAATAGTTTTGCTTTTGTCACATGGCAACATCAACAGCACGCTATTAATTCCAAAATCCAACATGCATCATTAGCAGTTTCCAGTTTAAATGAAGTATTTTAGCTTTGTCAACAACAAGCAAAGGTAAATGTATATCATGCACATGTGCCTACTTTATATCACATCACTGGAAAGCTCTTCGGAATAAACATATTTTTGGCCACTTGGGGTAGTGCAAACAAGCTGTAAACACACCATTAATATGTTATCTGCTTATAAGGTTTTTATAGGCCTAGTGAACCTATTAGCAAACAGCTTATTTACATGTCAGATAGATAGGGAGCAACATTAGCATTCATTTGGAGTAGCAGCAGCTGAATGTGGGAAGATGCTAGATCATACCCACCGAACGAGTCAGCGAACAAATCTGGCATACTATGTAAGCGTCGTGTTGTCGTTCAGTGGGTACAATCTAGTATCTTTTTTATTTATTTTTATTTTACCTTTTCTTAACCAGACTCATTAAGATTAAAAATGTCTTTTTCAAGAGTGTCCTGGCCAAGACAGGCAGCAGTACAACCACACATACAAACAAAAACATAAAACAACCACAATCCTAAACACATCAGGCAAAACATCTACAGCCAAATATGGCTTCCTCCAAGTGAATCAACATCCTCTTAAAAGCGACGTTACTTTAACGCATACATTTTTACATTATATTTACCTAGAATCGTTTGCACCGTTGATAATATAAAAATGTTGATTATAGCTGCTTTAAAACAACACTAGAGAACTTTTCCTGCTTCGGTCCCCCTACAGGTTGGAAGCGGAATTGTCCCATCATGTCTCATTGGAACTGCTACCCAATCTGGCTTGCATAGTGCGGTTATAGCTGGTAGAGAGCCACAAAGCGAATACAGAAGTGCTGTTCTCCCTGTTGTGATAAATTGATGAACCATTGAAAAGATTTTGGAAACATTATTTTAAGTTACAAAAAGTTCTCTAGTCTTGCTTTAAGTGTGCCAAATTTAATACACGGGGTGCAGTAATTTATTGCTGTTCTTCTGGCTTACCAGTCTACCATGATATTATGTTCTGATGCAGCTTTTGTTGTTATTCTTAACAGATATGGCAAATGTTCCAGCTTAACATACAATGTGACCTTTGAAAACAGCACAATGTTAATTGGTGAGTGAGGATGAGCCACGTTGTATCAGATAGATTCTTTAGAGTGGAAGCAGCATTCAAACACTGACATTATTTTGTGTGTGTGTGTGTGCGTGTGTGCGTGTGCGTGCGTGCGCGTGCGTGCGTCACAGAGCAACCATTCTACCTCAAGGAAGTCTACCTGACAACCGACTGCTCCGACTGTCTGGTTGTCTATGAAACCGTTATTTCTGGCAAAGATACTTTCACCAGTCTTCTGCTTTTTAGTAAGTAACTCACTTATTCGTCCCTAAAACACTGACCCTTGACCCTTATTGAACATAATAAAGCAACTGACTATCTGACTATCTCTCTAAGGAAATGTTTCTAACTCTGACATCTTTATTTCCAGGCAGGAGACAGAGTGTCTCACCTGCTGTTGTGGAGACATTCAAGACACAAGCAGAATGTCTCCGGATGTCGTCGCCCATAATGATAGACACAAACTACGGTAAATCTTTTTTACTATTAATCTCCACATACTGTGCCTCCATGATGCCAAACTGATTTTTTGAGTTATTTCAAATGTGTATGTACACAGAAATCTGCCCAGACAACATCTCGCCCTCGGAGGGGATCAGCGCAATCAACTCCATATTACAGGCCAAGATGGGACATCAAGTTGCAAGACTCCTGGATGCTTTTTTTGATACATTTGTGAACTGATTTACAATTCGGTGTCAAGGTAATTATGTATGGGAAAGTGTAAATTTCCTATCCTGATATACATAATTAGGCCAAACTAAGAAAATGTAACAAAATTAAAATGGAGGA
Organism: Percina caprodes; assembly: GCA_013375575.1. Classification (NCBI taxonomy): domain Eukaryota; kingdom Metazoa; phylum Chordata; class Actinopteri; order Perciformes; family Percidae; genus Percina; species Percina caprodes. The sequence continues at coordinate 337,131 of JABXJD010000107.1, read as the reverse complement.
ACTGCCTTGTTTTCTCATTATTATAATTAGTGGTAGATACAATAAGAAGACAGTGATAAGTGAATATAGTTAAACAAAGAATGGGGTAAATAAATACAAAGAAGTAGACATTAACTGTGGAAGCAACTCTGAAACTATGAAAACAGTGTTGGATAAAACACAAAACATATGCAATAATAACGTTTCCAAATGAGTTTATTAGAGTTAGGCCAAAAAAACTGCACTAGCTTTATGGAACAGCTGTCGAATGTAATACCAGTGAAAAATCTACAATAAGTCCCCATAGAAAGTATGACAGAGCAATTAATGCAGGGAACATGCAAAGTCCAGGAAAAAGTTAAAATAAACTGAGTATAATACATCAAAAGTTAGACAACCAGTAAATTAACACTTAACTTGCTCACTCAGAAGTTTGTACTGGCAACACATTAGCTTTAGGCGGCTAATATAACTTTGTAAGCAGTACACTTTCAGCCAAAAAAGCAATTCTACTAAATCACCAATCAGAAACAAAAACAGGTATAATAAGAAGAGTAACTATAGATCAGTGGTTCTCAAACTTTTTTCAGTAATGTACTGTACCCCCTGTGAAATCTCTGTGCCAAGTACCCCCTGACCCGCGAAAAGAATTTGATTGGGAAAAAGCCTGTATGAAGAGTTACATTGCAGCACTGCACCACCCTTGTCTGATTGACTAAACAACAACAACAACTTTGTAACTGAAAAACATTTAAATGCTACTTTAAATGTTTAAAATCCATTACTAAATTAATTTACTATTATAGTATAATTTTTCAGGGAATTATGCACGACTGATATTTTTAAATTAACATATTTAAAAGAAATCTCACATAGCCCCTGCAGTGCTCCAAAGTACCCCTAGGGGTACGCATAACTCCCATTTGAGAAACACTGCTATAGATAATGCTCCAACTAGGGCATTTGTGGCATTGATAAAAGATGCCTGTCAGTGTTTGCTCTGTCACAGATCTGACAAAATGGTGGACTCCTATGGAATTGTGCCAGCAGAGGTTGCTATAGCAACATAATGGGTGTGTTCCGATCCCCTAGTAGGTCCCTGAGTGGACTCAGACCGTAGAAAGCAAACATGCTCCTTTCAAAGTGAACTGTGTAGGGAACAACTGAACATCACTTCGTCTGAAGCTCACAAGCAAGATTACCCAACAGTCATTGGGCCTTGCTAAAAACTACAGCGTATGTCTTTTAAGTTTTAAATTACATACATTTCAATAGAATAAGTTTTATAATGGTATCAGTTTTTGTTTCAAAATGTCAGTTTAGTAGAGTATAATTTCCACAATAGCAGCAACGTATCCAAGGTGTTAACGTTACCACGAAATTTGACGGTTGATTTTTCTTTTCCTTCTACAAAGTTGCCGGGGCCAGGAAGCTACGCTACACATTACTAACCCCTGTAAGTTTATCAAGTGACAGCTAAAACGCAAAAGGCGGAGCAGTTTATCCTGTATGTCCCTGACTGGCAAATGTATTTCAAGATGGCGCATAATTATGGAGAGTCTACCCCATTTAATGCAAGCGCAAATATAAAATTTCAAGCCAATAGGAATACTTGAAATTGAAGGTGGTGGTCAATATTCATAAAAAAGGACAAGTTTGTGAAGGGCAATACAGATTTTGATAATGAACAACTACAAAAGTTACACACTGACCTTAACCGTCATTCACTGATCAGGAAGCAGGGAGTAGGGGGAACTGTATCTGTACTCTGTGGATCAGAACGCAGCCATAGTTAAACTGAAACTGCTGGTTCGAGAATAATGCTGCCTTCAAATGGGGTCTTGTTTTCTGTGTTCATGAAGGAGTCAATATGAACGACGTCGGAAGTGGAAATTTTATGAAAGGTCAGAGTTCACAAGTATGATGGTGAACAATGGTCTGTACCTGAAAGAAGTAGAGCACCTAACCCACTAGTGTCAGGACAACAACCTACTCATGAATGTCAGCAAGACTAAAGAGTTGATGGTAGACTTTGGGAAGAAGCATGGAAGGAACAATGCCTCCCTTAATATCAACAGGTCCTCATGGAGAGGGTGGGCAGCTTGCACATGAAAAGACAATCTATGAGGAAATTTTGCTATTCCCAACAGCCTCATCCTTTTCCTCTGTCATTATGCCTTTGCATTTCCAACATTACGTTACCCACTCACTAGCTTGCTAAATTGTTACCCTTAGGTAGAGTCTTTTGGCATCCGTGTTGCAGTTGCCTAGTGGCGCTATTTTCACGAGTTAACCACTTGAATGGCAAGCACGGCTACACAACTTCCCATGTCGGAACATCGAGATCACAAGTTCCATTTGAAGGCAGCAGTAAAACATAACTCAAAAGAGATGGAAACCAAAGAGTTGAAGGCGTTGCGAGCTGCAACGCCACAATAGGTAACGTCGTAGGATTAATGGGGCAGATGGGGTATCTTGGTCTCTAGCCCTGGAGGGACACAGAGCAATTTAATTGCTGATATCTTAGGTTTTATTGCTCTAATTTCCTTTCCTTGCACAGATGCTGGATTCTCACAATGTCACAAAATCACATGAGAATTGTCAGGCTTTCAGTAATGCGTGTGTCTGAACAGCAGTAGACCAAACCAATATGCGTCCGGTGAGGAGCTACTGGCAGTTTAGGACGTAGTAGGTGTGTGTGACAGCCGCAACTGTTTGTTCAAAATAACATGGTGGACATGATAGACAGGTGAACCACCTGTCTATCATGTCCACCATGTTATTTTCTAAATCCAATCATCTGCCAGGTATTTTTTTGAAAGTGCCTGCCCTTTTCCAGAAGTTTCAAATAATGGCTTCTCAGACAGTTCTGTGTTAACTAACCAGCTGCAGCATCTGGTTACTAATTTCCCAGCTTTTGTTATTTGTCTTTCTTTTAGAGTAAGCATGAAGTATCTGACATCAACACTTTGTCATGTTCTAAATGTAGGATGCCTTATTCAGTTATCTGGATAAAAATCAATACATATTTCACTTCATTGACCTTTAAACTTGATTGCAACATGTGCAAACAACTCTTGACTACACACATCTGAACTTTACTGCACCAGTTTTGGCTTAAAGCAGCCACAATCAGCTCGAAGCTACGATCAGTACGCAAGAACACACAGATTTAGCATCTTTGTGCAAGTAGATGTGGCAAGCCATGATGAATTTTATTCATGTTGCTGTGGCTGTGTTCAGTCTCCTGTCCATTGGACAATCAGCCCCTGTGAGCAGCTGTGAGAGTCTTATCAAACCAATTGAAATCAGCGGAACAGAGAAGGTAAGATACTCTCTCATCTCACTTGTCACCTCTCTCTCACAATCTCACTTTCTGCATGTTGGATCAATTTGTTTTTCAAAAGATTGACACAATCTTTAATGTGACCATTTGTCATCTTGTGCAACTAAGCAAGACATTGTCTGTTTCAGCTGCTGGGCAAGTGGACGTATATAGGAGAAAGCACAAACATCCCAGCATCCAAATTGCTGACAAAGATGTTTGTGGAGAGCGCAAGGGTGGAAATCACTGCTGCTGACGAGAGTGATGCCATCAATGCTTTTCAGTCTCAAAAAATGTAATTTCAAGCCTAAATTTAATTCAGGTTATGTTGGAGCCAGAGTCTTGCATAGAGAATCCAGTGATGTTCTTTCCCAATTTCAAAACATGCCAGTGTTTAATTTCACTTTTAAAATGTCTACTTATGAAAGGTTTGGCCGCTGCTTCACTTTGACAACTAAGATGACTTTGGAAAACAACACACTGTCTACAGGTGAGTAATATTGATCAAACATACTGGGCAAACATGTTGACTGACCATGTACCTGAACAAAATAAATGTGGACTTTGTGTCCACCATTGAACTGCACTTTGTGTATGTGTGGATGTGTGTTTATACAAATAAAGCTGCCTTGCCTTGCCTTTATGTATGTGTGTATCCCCAGTGCAACCTTTGAATGGTTCAGGGGTTCTACTGACTACTGGCTGCCCTGACTGCCTTGCTTCCTACATAAAGTACGATATTGGAGGACGAACATACAGTGGCCTCCAACTCCTGAGTAAGATTTTATTTTTATTTACATACAGACTGATAAAATTAATGTAGAAGAAATTATATCACTTTAATTCCTAAAGCAGGTCTAACATGTTCTTAGGGAACACCATTGAAATGGATTAACCTGGGGGTGGGTATGTTGTTGTACAATATGTTTCTGTAGTCAGTTGAGACAAATACCAGACAAATCAAAGTACTTTATTAACCTGATGCAAAAATCCAATCCAATGTAAATCCAATAGTGTCATCAAGCAATGATGGTCTATTACTAAAGTAGATATTAAGATACTTGGTTGGCGATGTTTTATTGTTTCACATGTAACTCAGTACATTTTACACAGCTGTTACTTTTCAGATTAAGATTTTTATATACAGTATTGGGCACTTTTCAGCTTTTATTTTGATAGGACAGCAGGAGACATGCATGGGGAGAGGGAGGGGAAATGACATGCAGCAAAGGGCCGCAGGTCGGTGTCAACCTCTATAAATGGGCACCTGCTCTACCAGCTGAGCTATCTGGGCACCCCAGATTAAGCTTTCACATAAAAAAACACATGATAACATTCTGAAAAACAACACATTGGTACATTTTAAAACCAATAATACTATAAATAAAATTGAAATGAATGGTTCCCAACCATTTGGCCCTTTAAACCTTACAAGAGATCAGTGTTTTGTTGGGGTGAAATTGTGTCCAACATTTCACAAAAAAATCTGAAATTAGAATATAAATTTGTGTTTTCTTTTTACATTGCATTTTGCATAATGTTACAGTTATATATATATATATATATATATATATATATATATATATATATATATATATATATATATATATATATATATATATATATACACTCCTTTGCTTGCACTTGTTCTCTCTCTCAGGCAAGAGAAATAAGGTGACTGCTGCTGAGCTGGAAGAGTTTACCAAGCAGGTAGAATGTCTGAATTTACCAGCACCTTCTATCCTGGACCCAGAAAGAGGTATGAACTTTCACACATATAAACTTGCTGCAAGGCTTTAAAGCCATATGTTCTTTTTCAACGGTATATCCCCTGAGGTTTTGAATATGCTGCTATGGCATGTTTAATGGTAAATGTTTTTAACGTGTGTGAATACAGAATGCACCTGCACTTTTAATAGTCAAAAATGCCTTCATTTGTACAGCAGCTGCAGCAATATTTACTTGTGGTGTAACTATGCACAAACACAATCCAGTATAGCTAGTAGTGAAATGTATATGTGGGACAGTCATACACAAGTCAATTATCCCCACTTTAACCTCTAACCCTCTATTGTTTGTCTCTGCCTTTATACTGTTCAGTTTCATGGTTGATAAGGTTGTGCATCCATTAAATCCTCTTCCCTGGAATACATGAAATTGATTTATTTAATTGTTTACCTCACAGGGTTTTGCCCAGATGAGTCTCACTCCCAAGAAACTGAGGCCGTTGATCTAACCAATTATATGAATGGCCTAGGCCCTGAAGTTTTCAGCCTTTTTGACAGAATTATCAACAGTCAAGATGGAATCCAGCCACTTTTCAAAATGATCTTCAATGGCCTTGCTGGATTAAAAGAAAACTAACATTTTCATTTTCAATAACATGATGTCCTGCCATGCCTTACAAAATGAAAAGGCCATGTCTGTCTATAGAGAATTCTGCCAATAAAAGAAATGAATATGAAGTTAAGACTCTACTGTCTTTTACTATTTGTTTTAGAGTATCTATTGTTTAACAAATTCACATTGCATTTCCATAATGCATTACCAGCTGAATCTTAATTCAAGAGGATATATATATATATATATATATATATATATATATATATATATATATATATATATATATATATCAGTGACAATGCAGCAGCTGTGCACTGTATTAACAAACATTTGCCTGATTTGCCTCTCTTGACAGTGCAGGGGTGCACTGTACCAGGTAAGGCCTGCTTATGACCCTTGACTCTACCTGAGGCCGCTCATAGGGGCCATAGGCCCCTGGAAACAGACATAGCCACCACAAGGCCAAAAAAACTAGACGTGCCAATGGAAACAAAACTGGCCTTGGCTAGCACAAGCTTGCCCATGTTTGGTGAGATGAAAGCAACTGTGTTCTTCAGTGGGGGATTAATCAAAGCTAGACTAAAACAGCAAATCCACGCACCTTATACTTAGTGTTTCTAGATTTCCTGTGACCTTGAATGGGCGATAGTATGCATAGAAACTTTGTCAATAAACGGGAAATAAATCACACTGAGTTAAAAAGGAGGATGCCCATAGCCTTGTTTATTGGTAGTTTATTACTGCACACCTGCTCATGAGTCATATGTACATATCTTTCTCACCCTCATACACACAAACACACAAACCAGTCAAGATTATATAAAAAGGACTCCATTTCTGTGCAGGGTTCAATCACAGTCTGAGATCTACGAAGAACATTTGCATCTTCATCCACCGTGCACACACACCACAAATATCTGCATATGGTCTTATGCCTGGATTTACATTGAACGGACCACAATCAAAAATATAGAAAAGTGACTGATGAACCAATACGCAACCCAGTGGTTATCAAGTGAATTTGGGTCTTTTAACATATAAACCAAAACAATGTCTGAGCTTTGTGGGTCCATGGAAGATGTGCTTCCTTTACCAACTGGAAGACCACAGAAAGGTTAGTTGTCTTTAGAGGCAGTTTTCAATTTTATAACATACTCTAATTTTTCAAGTAATGTGATCTGTGCAGAATACTTGACCCCCTGATATAACTTTGGAACATACCTGACAGTGAGATTTTCCAATATTACATTTTGTTGTTGTAAGCATAATCCCCTGAGTGTGACCCATAATCACTGGAGTTGTGTGACCTAAAACAAAGTGCCGTTGTTCAATCTCAGTCTCTGGATGTTTTTATAAATCAAGAGGTGATGCTGACAGTGTAAAGCTACATCTATGCCATCACCTTTTTGCTGGCATTTGGTTGTACATTTTTTTAAACTGAGATGTGCTTTTTGATGTGATCTATAACGTTGATAGTTTTAAAATTGTCTTAGGCCTTTATAACGAAGCAGGATTGTTAGATAGCTAGATTACTGAAGTAATTAACGTGTTAACAAACTGAAGTGTGCAGATATGTAAAAGGAGGCGAGAGGAGGTTTGGTAGTTGATGAGAAGAGGGACATTTGAGTTCAGCCCAACATGCTTCTGTAAGACTAGTCTGTCTGCTACGGAGTTGATTTGGATAAAGGTTCCTTAGCATTCAATTTGGGTCAGGTTTCCGGACACCTGATAAAGTAAGTCTGAGATTGATTCTCCTATTAGCTCCATTATTGGTCTCCATTAACTAGTGATGGCCAAATAAAGTTTGGTGAACCAGTGTCTTTATTTTCTGAGCCCACTAGATGGTGCTCTTGGTTTTAAGAGAAAGGCCTAAGGCATTGCAATTCAGTGTATTCTTAACCCTTTGTTGAACAGAGAGCGCCATCTAGTAGGCTTAGAAAATAAAGACACTGGTTCACAAAGCTTCATTTGGCCATCACTATCATTAACTCCTAAGGGAAATATCTTTAGCTGCTAAATGCTCCACTATGTTCACCAGCTAGCAGCTGTGTGTCTGTTTGGTACAGAGCGGATAGTGTGAAAATGTCTACCTGCTGCTGCAGGCCAGAAAATCAACACAATGAGCTGAAAGATGCTAAAACGCTCCGTAGAGCAGAGGGGGATTACAGAGTTGGGTGATAATTCTCTGTACATTATTACAAGTAACCCCTTTCACATTAAAGTCATTTTTTTATTAATATAAAAACACTGATTAGTGTAGCTTGAAGTCCACATTTCTTATGTGGGTGTAGTCTGGTTTTACTTAGTGTAGTTATTAAGCTAACTTTAGTAATCCTGCTTCATGATACAGAACCCTGCTATTACCGAACACCTAATAAAAAGGACCTAACATTCCTAGTCACTCCAGACCTCCTAATGTAAGGGGTCAGATTATATCGAAAGCAGAGTAACTTTCTAACTTTTCTGTTTCAAAAGCCACATTGTTAACTTGAACACTCATAAGTAAGCTTAGGTCAGCAGATATGGAAGAGAGGCCATTTGAAGGTGTTAAGGACAAAGCGATTGTGTGTTTTAGTGTTGACACATGACCATAAAGACAAAAAGACAGCAACCCTGGCATACCTTTGAAAGAAAAATAAACAAACAACTGAGGCCCCTTTCACAAATGCACAGATTCTATGCGCACTCATGTATTTATATTAAATTAAATTACAACAAAGATCGGTTATGGCAAAGAAATGCGTCAAAGGAAGAACCCTGCTTTACAGAGTATCTCTCCGTGTCTGATTTGTCTCTTATTTGCTTATAGTTCTCTCTCAGAAAGATACACACACAACAGTGAAGTATTGATTGCCTCTCTTTCACCAAAACTTGAAGAAAAAAAAAAAAGTGTTTCTTCTTCATCACTAGTGTCTTTCCTTTCCAGCTTACTTGTTCCACTGCGACTCAGGAGCAGTTGCTAGGCAGCCAGCCCATCACCTTGACACACATAATGTTGAAAACAGAATGTTCCAGGTAAACTGTGTAGCATAAAGACCCATTAACACTACGGAGAGTACAGTCAGAGTGTGTGATTGTCACTGGGTTAGGGGTGATGCACAGTGAAGTGTGCAGATATGTAAAAGGAGGCGAGAGGATGTTTGGTAGTTGATGAGAAGAGGGACATTTGAGTTCAGCTGTTCTGGCTGTGGCCCAACATGCTTCTGTAAGACTAGTCTGTCTGCTGCGGAGTTGATTTGGATAAAGGTTCCTTTGGAGTTCCATGTTATGTTGCCTCCACAGCCTCTAGTAATGATCTAGAGCACCACACTAACTGTTACAAAAGCACTGGGGTGTATTTTTTGCAGGTGAAGTTGGCGGTGTGACAGTATCACCTACTGTCACGTGAAAGTGTTTGTTTTTATCATGGTCTGACTGTGCCATGAGCTTAGGTTAGGGGAAATACAAGTGACAAAATTCCAGTCATAGCTTAGAGAACTCAATCTGAGAGTCCAATCTCCAGCTCGAGATCCAAAATCCATTAACGCTGCCCATGGCTGGTTCTCCCAACATCCCACAGGCTGGTGCAGGTTAGCATGGCTTAACAGTGTGCCAGCTCGCACGATGATCATGGTCGTGATTCAATGGTGAATTCACTCCAAAAACAAGTGTTGGGATGCCAGGTTTGTAAACAAGGGTGAAGAGAAGGTATGTGTGGGAGAACAGGTTAAAGAGAAAAGAGGGAGGATCAATGCTACCCTGTAAACAAAAGGATTGGGGTATTCATTCAGGAGCTTGACAGCCATTGTGGTTCGGAGCTGGGCAGCAGTGGAGGTTTAAGATCGGCCGCAATAGGGCTAGTCTGGTCTGAAGATGGGGATCTTAGGTAAGAACTCTATTAAGATTACCTGCAGGAGATAAGAAAGAAAGCGGTTACTACAAGATGATACAGATTTTTCAAACTATAGGGATTTAGCAACAGCGTTTCTACCAAAGTATTAAGATAAGACAGTATGCATTATCACCCACCCCTACGTTGATTGTGTAAGGCCATGTTCAAACCAACATTAATACAGTGTGGAAAAACACAAACTGCTCATTCTTTACTTTCGCCAAGGAGGTTATGTTTTCAGTTCTATTTGTCCGTTTGTTATCAGCAGGAATATGAAAAAACTACTGGCCGAAATTTTTATTAAACTTGGGGGAAGGGTGTAGCATGAGCCAAAGTAGAACACATTGAATTATGAATCAAACTTGCGGGACAGATAGCCAAATTATTTTGCACTTTTTTTAAAATTGCGAGATAGGACGTTTGTGCTGCATTCACGTGGTGACGGAATAATCGGAAAATATTTATTCCCAACTGGGAAAATTCACACTGCATTCACATTGTAAGATAGGACATGCCTTAGCGAAGGTCTTCCTCTCTGAGTGCCCTACTAGTTCATAAAGAGACTAATACAGTTAAACTTAGCTTAAATTTTATAACAATGCCATGTGACGTCAATTAGCAGGCCAACAGGCAACAATGAAATACATTCAAGCACACATTCCATTCTATTCTGTGGATTACTATGTAATGTGAACAATGTAATTCTACTATTAACCTTGCAATTGTTGAGGACAAAATTATTGCAGCCATGATACATTTCCTGTTGTAAAATCTTCATCTCTTCATAGTATGACAAAAGCATGTTGGTGTCTGATAAGCCTTCGAACTTAGCAATCAACTACTCAAACTAACTTTACTGTATTGTATATTATCATCATTTCACAACAACAGATACTTACATATTCCATCATGTTGTTGGTTTCACACTTCCTTTTGCTTAGTATCCAATGCAAACACAACTGAAAACGGAGTGCAATAGAGAGCAGATATTTTTATGACATGTCCTAACAAGGTACACTATTAATACATACATATCCATTCATGCTCACCTTGTGGTAAAGTCTGCTGTTCTCCCACTCTAGAAGTTTCTCTATAGATCTTCTTGTCTGCAAGGCAACAGTGACATTAGATGACATTCTTTTCAACCCCCCAAAAAATCAACACATTATCCTTTTTCTGAATTGCTTGTTGATTTGGATTCACTGTAACGTTGTAGCAAATGCAACATGGATGGAAATCTTACCCTCTTGCTGAGACAGATGACAGGCCACAAACTGAAGCCCAATGTGCAACAGCAGCAGAGGCAGCCACACAGGAGCCACCGCACATTCACTGGCAGCGTCTTCCTCAGGCAGCTGTTTACACGGTTGATACTGGCTTTGAATTCCTCTGGTGCCACCTGAGGAATAGCACATACGTGGCATAGTTAAAATAGTAACATTTAATGTTCTTAGGTAGTAGGTTGGAACAAAGAGAATACAACATACTACACTACAAAATAGTTCGCCATTTTAATATAAAAATAATAAAAATTATGTATCGTATGTTGGCTGGTGGCTAGAAAATAAGGTAAATATTGTAGTGATGCAAATGTGAGAATGTAATTTTGCCATATTCCATATGCATTATTGAATAATGCACACTCACCTTTCCTGTAAGTGCTGAAGGAAATTCTGACTCAAATTTGTTACTAAGCCCAAAGCTGTGGGGGAAAGGGAAAATAGACTGTTATACATAAGCAGACATCCACTGTGTTTGGATAACTGGCTTAGATAAACAAACGTTAGCCATGTGGCATCAAGTCTATCACCACCATTTCAGACCACCTGTTTACTCGAATATCCAAAGTTAAAACTCCTGAGTCCTGCAGGTATTGTGTATTACAAATTCAATATAGCTCAGGATAAACCTCCTGAGATATTCTTGTTTTATAGGGAGCCCCATAACACAGACATATTATAATATTGAAACACATCCATCTATCTTCGTCCGCTTATCTGGTATTGGGTCGTAGGGGCAGCTGCTGGAACTCCTCCCTAGGGAGGTGCCCAGGAGGCAGCCTTACCAGATGCCCGAACCACCTAAACAGGTTCCTTTCAACGCAAAGGAGCAGCGGCTCTACTCCAAGCTCCTCACAAATGACTGAGCTTCTCTAAGGGAGACACCAGCCACCCTCCAGAGGACACCCATTTGGCCGCTTGTACCCTGGATCTCGTTCTTTCGGTCATGACCCAGCCTTCATGACCATAGGTGAGTGTAGGAACGAAAACTGACCGGTAGATTGAGAGCTTTGTCTTCTGGCTCAGCTCTCTTTTCGTCACAACGGTGTGATAAATTGAATGTAATACTGCACCCGCTGCGCTGATTCTCCGACCAATCTCCCGATCCGTTGTCCCTTCAATCGTGAACAAGACCCCAAGGTATTTAAACTCCTTCACTTGGGGTAAGGACTCATTCACTACCCGAAGAAGGCACTCTATCAGTTTCCTGCTGAGAACCATGGCCTCAGATTTAGAGGTGCTGATCCTCATTCCAGCCGCTTCACACTCGGCTGTGAACCGATCCAGTGAGTGCTGAAGGTCACAGGCCGATGATGCCATAACGACTACATCATCTGCAAAAAAGCAGCAATGAGATCCCAAGCCCATCAAACTGCAACCCCTCCCAACCCAGACTTTGCCTTGATGTCCTGTCCAGAAATACTACAAACAGGATTGGTGACAAAGCGCTGCACTGGCGGAGACCAACCCTCACCTGAAACGAGTCTGACTTACTGTCAAGAAGCCAGACACAGCTCTCGCTTTGGTCAGACAGAGATTGGATGGGGGACCCGGTCATACGCCTTCTCCAAATCCACAAAACACATGTAGATCCGTTGGGCATACTTTCAGGCTCCCTCCAGGATCCTTGCGAGAGTGAAGATCTAATCCATTGTTCCACGATCAGGGCGGAAACCGCATTGTTCCTCTTCAACCAGAGGTTCGACAATCGGCCGAACCCTCCTTTCCAGCACCTTGGAGTAGACTTTAACAGCAAGGCTGAAAAGTGTGATACCCCTGTAATTGGCACACACCCTCTGGTCCCCCTTTTTAAAGAGGAGAACCACCACCCTGGTCTGCCACTCCCTAGGCACCGCCCCAGACCTCCACACAATGTCAGCTAGAAAAAAATATTAAAATGGTAAAGCAAAACAGCATAGAAACAATAGTAAATAGCTAGTTTGGTTAAAGATTAAAAACAGCTTTAAAGAGACATTATCCATGTACCTTAGACCAAAATCAAATTAAAAGTGCCCCGTAACACTTAGGACTTACATGTCTCAGGTTATTCTGGGTTGCTTTAAACAGCCATATGTGCCAACAAGAGTAGTAAATGAGTGCTAACATCGAATGTAGTATCAAAACTGAAAAAGAGTAGTGAGGGGAAACAATGTGACAACTCAATACTTTTAATTTGAGTGAATTGTATCCTTAGTGTGAACCCCAAATGACTGTGTTCTCCTACCTACCTCCTACCTGACTGGACTAGACACGACATCTAGCAACTTTAGCTCCTAGTGCTACAGCTAAAACTTTGTGTTAATATTTTGCCTGTCAGTAACGTTACAGACGGTACAATTTAGTAATTTCAGAGTACGCAAAATTAATCAATATTAAATTAATGCACATTGGCTACTTAATTCCAGGTTAGAGATACCAATTTGTGTGCATGGTTTAGTCAAATCGGTACGTTACCCTTTAAACCTACTGACAGGCTCTGAACAAAACGAGTCTGATTCCGTGTTCAAGTCCCGAAATAGTGGAACGAATAACGGGGACAAATTGTCTGGACATTAAAATAGCAAACACACCAGCATATCACACTAACGTTACGTGGTACATACAGAAACGTACAGTCATGTATTAGCTAGGTCATGTATCTAGCGTTAATTCAGCTAAAACGAAAGATCAATCTAATAAGCCACTCCTTGCCAGAGTTAGCTTGCTGCTAATTTAGTAGCTTGCTGGCTACGCTAGGTCACCAGCGGTTGCTAACCTAGCTAGCAGCCAGTTATCCACGGAGGCCGCGGCTGCTGATGATTTAACGGTATTGGTGAACTCCTCTCTTGGTGCCCGTAAGTGTCGCCAGTTGCTTACACAGTGACGTGGCCGGACCCTCGCACCACCACCGGGTCCGGAGCGTACTTGAGGAGCTGCTCCTCCGCGGCCCTGTCCTCGTCCTCCTCTTCCTCCTCCTCCTCCTCTTCGTATATCTCATCAAAGTCCTCCATCATCGCACGACTGGGTCTCGCGCTTACCGGGACAGACACGATGCCAAACAACAGCGAGCCTTACAAAGACAAGAGTACAAATAGAACCGCGAAGACAACCACGAAAAATATCAAGCCGTCCCGGAGACGATTCAGTTCACATCGTCCTGCCAGCTCTCTGAAACAAAACATCAACATCCGCCGCAGTAACGGTACGTCACCGGAAGAGGCACATACGTGCTACGTTTTCTTTCATGACAAAAATACAATTTACAAAAATGTAATGTGTTAATCTTTATTAATATAATTGTAATGCTTACTAAGTTAAAAAATTCAAATATTAAATAAAAATGCTATGTACTTAAGGATTTTTTTGGAGAATGCCAAATGTGATATGTAGCTAACTGCCGAATCGGCTGCTGCGAAAGCATAGACTGTTAATATTAACGGTCTATGATCGGAAGCTAACTTCAGCGTCGTCTTACTACCGGGATCCGCAACTGAACGGTCGTAATAAATTGTTGCCGTCAATAAGTTAAGCGATGACTGTAAACCTTTCGCAAAGTTATCTATCACGACCTAGCTACATCAGCCCGATGACTTTCCAGTAGACACCGACTCAAAGCAGTGGTCTTGACATGACAGTAACGTTACTTCCTGTTTAGGAAATCGTGTAGAGACAGCAGGTAAAGTTTTGTATTTGGTTATTCGCCGTGGATATACTTAGTTTTCTGCAAAATGATACGAACTGAGCACTTAAATATGATCGTTCAAGTTGTCAAAGAACTGGTTCCTGTCCTCACCAGCGGGATTCTAACCGTGATACTTTTATCGTGTGTTTTGTTTGGCATCGAAACATATTTTAACTTCACTCAGGGGGTCTTTAGTATTGGTGCCACTGTTTTTCAAAATGGACACCTCCACAAGCTTTTGACGTATCCTTTTTACCACAAAACCTCAGCTCAGCTTCTCCTGAACATTACAGCCCTGGTGTTTCTCAGTGGAAGTTTGGAGAAAGGTGTTGGCACTGTTCGCTTCCTGTTCTTGTTCCTCCTGCTGTCGACCACCACAGGCTTGTTTTACAGCTTCCTGGATCTTCTGCAAGAAGAAGGCAGCCAGAGTCAAGCCGAGGGGTTGGTTCCTGTGGTCCTGGCATGTGTGGCTCTAACTACTATGCACACCAAAATGACTAAAGGATTCCTGTGTGGAGTCAGTTTCCCCACCATGGCTCTCCCTTGGGTGCTCCTCATAATCACCACTGCCCTCATTCCTCGCTGTGTGCTCCCCTGTAACATTATTGGCATCCTTGTCGGATGGATGAAAGGGAAAGGATGGTTTTCCTGTCTGGACATGTCTGAAGCCAGGTTTGGAACTCTGGAGAAGATGATGCCTTTTAGGTTGTTGAGGAGCATCAGGGGTGTTAAGTTTGTCCTGCTTCCACAGAGCAGAGGAGGAAGACCCTTCTTCCACTAATCAATCCAACACCAGGGTCCTACCCGGTCCAGGCTTACGCTCCATTGTCTAGCATTAACAGTCCCAATACGGTGGCCAATAGTTACGAAGGCTGGCTGAATTCGACAAGTGCTCTTATCAGTCCCACACCACCTCTCCATCCTCATGAACATGGCTCTGCGCATAAATTTGAGCTAAATCATGGACACTGTTCTGAGCAGAGTTTTGGCCAAAGTTGCAGCCACAACCATAGTCATGGGCTTAATCATCTTGGTCAATTATAGTCATGGTTATTTGATTGCCTTACATCACTCAAACTATACAGATGAGGCCTATCAGAATAACGTATTCTGATTATTCTATCAGTACTGCAATATATTTCCCTGTTAAACTCGTGAGCACCTGCAACATCCCTTGGACACATTAAACTGATTTAAAGGCTTCTACAGTATGTGTGGACTCTGCCTGGCTGTACAATTAAATTACATTTTGTATATCAATTTAAATACATACTGTTGTACTATTTCTTAAGCATTTCTATAAATAAACAATTTTGTGCAAAACAGTCATTTAACACATGGAAATCTTTTAAACATTAGTCTACACATCCTGTCATATTTAGTTTAAAGCATAAGCAGGATAACAAATTGTTATTTTCAATGTAATCAATTGTGAGTATATGCAAACTGGACTAAAGCTTCCAAATTGTTATTGAACTAGAAAAAGGAAATATTTTGCCCCTACCCTTCATCATGCATAACATTGGACAAGGTATAGTATACGTGCACAAAACTATTTACATCCTGCTGATGTTGTGGTTAAGTGAACAAATAAATGTTCAATACAGCCCTCAAGATAGAGTAACAATGTTTTGACCCCTTACAGACATGAATTAAGACTCCTACTCTGCTTGGAATAACATGTCCAATATTTTTTCCACTGAAAAATTTAATAACATTGTTAAAAAAAAATTTTTAATTTACAGTACATGTACTTCCCATCCCACATTGAAAAACCCTGTGTGTGTAATCAGGATGTAATTAGTGGTGTGTTAATACACTTGGCCATTTCCTGATGAAGACAAAGGGATGAAAACATTGATTTTAACCACTTTTTTGCCCTTCAATACCTTAATTATGTAGTTTTTAACCTATCAATCTGGTTGGTATACATGCCCCCAAACCAATGCTTTTATTTGAGACTAGCAAAAAAAACAACTCTTCCACAAAAACGAAGGACACCACTGATATTTAGTTGTGCTTATCATGTCTTATCTTGTCATTAGTGAACACAAAAAGAGTTAACACCCAACCAACACTGTCTTGCGTGCATAACAGCAGTAAAACGTAGCGTCAGTATTATTTTTCCTTTTGTTATTAAATGTGAGAGTGAAGATGAAAAATGAGAACACTATATTACAAATAATGTCAAAGCACAGAGAGAGAGAGTTTTATTCCTTAGGTACTTTGGTTTAATTGACTTTTTTTTTTCCATAGACATGTATATTAGAAACTGTACAACTCAATGACACCTGAATCACACTGGAACAAAATGGTCACAGTATCAGGGATGCCAGCGTACAGATTAAATCTTAATTTCAAATAAGGACTCACTCCTCCCAGGCATCTCCATAGATGTTCTTCTTCACTGTAACATAAGAAAGAATGTCAGTCTTTTATCATTTTTTTTTTTCCTCATTCATTTAAAAGGCAAACGGATGTACTTTGACTATCAATCCCTCGACTTTTCCTAACCCAGCAAGTGTTTCGCATATCTCTGCAGTAGAAGCTTACCGTCTTTCTTGGGTCTGCCTGGCTCATTCTCAGGTGATGTTTTGAGCAGTGTCTCGGCCTTCTGAGTGAGTGTAACTTCGTAGTTCTCTCTGTTCTTGAGCCTCAGGTCCTCATAGAGGATAGCCTTCCTTCTGGGCTCTTCATCTTCCACTAAAGGCGGTGGGAATAGGGGCAAATAGGGTTATAACGACAGAAAAGTTACTGACATAGGAGAATTTGTAGCAGATTCCATAATAGAACAGATTTAGTGAAATGGTAAAGCACTAGAATGAGCTTATTTCTGACACCCACAGTAAGAATTGGGGGTTGAATAATTAATCATTTTCAAATCTAAATTGCAATTTGAAAGAATGCGATTAGCTAACTGTGACAACTGTGATTAATCGAATGTGCAATATTTAGTTGAATTTGGTGTAACATTTTTATTCCTCTTTTTATTATATTTAAAGTTAAATGCTGGAATAATGTTACATATCTACATATGGATTCAATGTTCCATGCTTACTAAAAGAAAAAACACTTATTGCTGGAAATTCATACCCACGTCTATAAAAAAAATAAAAATACATTTGAATAGTAATTTCAGCATTTGAATGGTATTACATTTTGTACTATTCTAATTATATTCAAAATTCGGAATTCGTTCCCACAGCAAGTTATTGTACAAAATTGTTGGTTTACGCTGAGTGGTGGGCCTGAGACACTGCTTGGTCATTTTTACATTGAAAGATTTGCCATTATTACATTGTATAATGTATACAGTAGCGCTCTGTGGTACCTGGAGCGCTGAAGTCATCTGCTTTGCCCATTGGCACGGGTGACTCTAAATTGTAGCCAAATCCTTGTTCTCTGGTGTTGGTGGCCGTCTGGCCGGGGGCTTCTGCTGTCTGGAACATAGTGTCAAATGTCGGGGAGTCTGGGTCACTCAGCTCTGACTGGGGAGCCTTGGAACTGGGGTGGAAAACAGAAAAAAATAGTCAAGGAGTAGTTGGTGGATTAAAAAAAAAAAAAACATAGTATCGCAATCAAGTATGTGAGGTACTCACGATTGTGGAGGCAGTCCTGTCCGCTGTCTGAGGGCCTCTCCCAGAGGGGAGTTCTCCAACCTCTTGAACTTCTCCTGGCATGTTTTCATGTACGACATTTTCCCTGCCAGGTAGCCACAAAAGCCAGCAACTGGAGAGACAAACTCAAATATATCATTTTTTAACACCCCTGAAGCAACTATGAGACAAAACCATGACTATTTGCTCCTTCATATAATATTTAATTTCAACTAGGGGCAGTTGATCCCTTAAAAAAGTATTGTTAGTGATGTGAATATGAAACCGTAGCTAAACAGGTATAGGGATTGACTGTTCACACACCTAGACTGGCAAATTAGGTTCAGAAGTTTGCATCACTTAAATGTAATGCAGCCTTTAAGATAATGTATAGTCTTACATCACATTAATGATAACATACACTCTCACCTGTCAGTTTATTAGCTACATCTAGTCAAATACAATACCTTAATATTAATTATAACATTACGTTTTTGTTAAAACTGTTTTACAGAGATTCAGCGTCATAGTTTTATAGGCTGTATTATAGCATTATAGTGAGATGCGTTTCTAATATTTAATCCACTTGTTCATATGAGGCAACTGAGTGTGTCATCTCCTATATTAAAACATGTATGAACTTACAGGCCACTTTGGGTAGAGATCCAAATCTTGGAGATGCAGACAGAATCCCTGCAAATAAACAGAACGAGGTGGATGTTAAGTTTAAGATGTATTTATATGTATTTCACAGTTGTGCTTCTGATTTCTCTACATTATGCATAGTATTACCTTTGGCAACTAGGGCTTGAGTGATAGCCACACCGACCACTGAGAAGGGCACCGCTGTGAAGGAATTATGTTGGTGTAACACTCAATACAGATGGCATGGACATTTTAGCTGTGGTTTTTACACAACATAAAATCAAGAATCTGACCTATATGTGAAAGACAGAAACTTACACCTGTACCAAAAACTCTCCTGATTGCACTCTCTAAATACCCTCTTCTCCTCTTCTGTGGGGATGTACTCCATGCCCACTGGAGCCTGCAGATTAACACACGCATAAACACCAGTGTTAACTTCAATTTAGTTAGTTAGCACTAGAACTATCTGCAAGCCACACAGGCAGTCCTACTCTACAGAAAAAAACTAATGAGATTTAAACAGCAGACAAGACTAGCATTTGCAGTTCATCCAGAGTTCATGCTAGCCAGCTAATACGTTAGCATCCTGTTTGATAATGCGTGCTTACCTGTGCTCCTCTCTGCTGCCGCTCCTCTGTAAGACCTGTAGTGGTGGACGTCATGTTAGTGGAAATGCCAGTGCTAATTTAAAGCTTATAAAATAACAATCTGTAAGCCACTCGGCGGTCTGACTTCTTTACTGTCAGGCACAATGTCATTATAGCACTGACATAACCCGGAAGTAAAATTTAAAAAAAGTTGCTATTTGTACGTTAGCTGAAGTGACAAAAGTGTTTTTATAACAATACGCTGGGGAAATAATTTCAAAAAATAAGCATACATTATTGTTTTACTAATGTACCAAATCCTAAAAGAGTACATAAGTTAGACAATCAAAATTTAAACTGGGTCTTTTATTTTGAAAGTTAATTTCCATCTACGTACCGCCCTCTAGTGGTTGTTTAAATAACAGCATAATAATGTATTATTGACTTTGTGATAATTACATGACTCAGAGTAGTAGTTGTAATACTAGTAGTAGTAACGTATCAACACTATATTAAATTGCATCATATTAGTTTTATCATTATATAATAATCATATACTACTATTTATTATGCTATATTATTGCAGCATACTTTTCCAGTTTTATTATTTGATAGCATTGCTACTTTATATTGTGTGTGCATTACAAAAACTACACATATATATATAACACTACTTTGATATATTGTTATGTATATTGCAATTATTATTCACTTTTATACACCTACAGTGCTGCTCGTGAGTACAGATCATTGGCTGCCCTCTCCCCTCCCTGATGGACATCTGCAACTCCCGCTGCTTCAGCAGAGCAGAGAACATCATCAAGGACAGCTTCCACCCCGGCTCTGATCTGTTTGACCTGTTGCCCTCAGGTAGGCGCTACAGGTGCATCAGAACAAGGACTAACAGACTCAAGAACAGTTTCTTCCCAAAGGCCATAACCACCCTGAACTCACATATGCACTGACTCCACTCCACAAATTGGTGTCCTTAAAGGTTGGACTTTTCCTATTTTTTTTAATTAAGGCATTAAGATCAATTTCCAAAAGATGATTTTTTTGTATTCTTCTTTTTAGTCAACTTAAGCAGGGGTTCTATACTCATGAGCAGCACTATGTATACACTGATATTTGGTATACACATCATGACTGCTGGAATTGCCCAACAGACTTCTTTTGTAAAAATGTTTACACAGTGTTATGATTTTGGTATATTGCTTTGTTTTCTGTGCCTTCTTTTCTGGTATTTTGGTTCTGTCTTGTCTTCTTGTGTTCTTGTGTCTTCCCTCTTGTGTTGTTGGTGTTGTGCCTGTCTGGGATCTGTTTGTTCTGTTTCCTGTTTTATTTTGATAGTGTGTTCCTCTGTCTGGTCTTGTCTAGTTTTACTACCAGCCTTGTGTTTCCCGCCTTTGTGATTGTCGTCACTGCCCTGATGTGATTCACCTGTTATCATCTGTTCCTCGTTTCCTTTTGTATTTAACCTGTGTTCCCTTTGTCTCTTTTTAGATCATTTTGTGTGTTCCAGTTGGTGTGTTCTACGTTTGCTTCTTACTAGTGCCTGTGTTTTTTTTTTTTTTCCTTTGACCGTTTTGGATTTTTAGATTTGGATTTTGGACTTTGTCTTGCATTTTTTGGATCCTTTGTTTGTTGTACTTTTTCCTGCCTGCCTATCTTTGCGTTTTGGTCCTCAATTCCATACACCGTCACACACAGCTCACTTATATAGTGTGTGGTATTGTAATGTATATCATTTAAATCATTTAAATAATTTCCTCAAACATCAAACTCACTTTCTTGAATTAAATAAGTGAATTGTTAAAAGTCCTAGGACCTTAACAAATCGGGTTACGTCACTACGCGCACGTTCGTGCGTGTGTGTGCGCGTGCGCGCGCGTGTGTGTATGTGTGTGTGTGTGTTAGTTATTGAAAGGCAGGTCTTGCCAACACTCCTACCTGGACAGGAACCTGGGGTAATAACTCACTCAAATCCGAGGCTAGATAGCTTTTTATTGTCATTCAACTGTACATACAGAGTGCACATGGGAATGGAATTTTGTTCCACTGGCTCTTAAATACTGCTTTAACTAAAAACAAAGTTGAAAAAATAATAAATACAAATGCTACAGTTATTTTAACATTTAAATATAACATTACAAGCAGTATTAATGTTATTAATGTATTTATAGTACATATAAATGGCTTTCCTACTTTTGTTTCTGCTTTTCCACCTCAACCATGGTGTGTCCTTTGAGTTGAGTTCCTTCTGTAATGTTTGATTGTCCTTAATACACACAATTTATGTTCTTTTGATTTATTGTTGATAATCATTTCTCTTGTTGGTGAGTTAAAACCACATACACAAGCAAAAAACCTGAATCTGCCTTCTGTAAATAAATGTTCTGATTTAACTGCTGACTGCTTCTCATTCATGCTGCCATCAATTAAACCAACTCCAGTGTTTCCCTTCATGAATAATTTAATTAAATATCAATTTGTTGGTGTGCTGCTGCAACATGTAAGTAGTGTCCACATAGTATTTGCTACAATTCCTGTTCTTTTGAGTCCAGAAATACATAGGTAACTTGTAGCTGATTAACGTCAATGAGTTGCAAATAAGAATACATTAGTATTGTCATGGCATTGTACAGGGCCTATATGACTTGCGCATTTTTTGGCAAAGAAGACTTTGATTGCCTCTTATTAGAATGTGGCTGCATAAAGCAAATACAAAATCTTTGATGCTAGTACTGAAAAGTTGGTAACGCTAGAGTACACGTTTTAATCCAGAGCAGGTCTAGTGAGGAAGAGACAGAGGGGAGAAGAGTGACTGGATAATAATCAATAGGCTAACATTTATTGATAAAACTAAAATAGAGGTGTATTATTTTCCTTTGTTGTCACAGTTATTCATTTAGTTTCACTGGCAACATAGTCTTGCTTTGCCAGGCCATCCACACACTGCGGTGCGAAGGAGGGTGTGGCTAGTCCACATTGTGTTCCGGGATGGGAGAAATAAAGTGCTGTAGTTTATTAGCATTTCTTTAAACCAATCACATGGACGGCGCTACGCTCCACACAGACCTGCTGCTAAATAGTCGTGCGGTAGAAAACTGAGATTGGAAGGATAGTTCTAGCAAGATTTCTCAATTTACCATGCAGAGATCTGAGGAGCAGTTAACAGTTTAAGAGGAGTTTAAAATTCCAACACAAAGAAAACGGAAGGAAACAAAAAAATATGCCTCCGGGGGAGTTTCCTGCGGCACCGGAGCAATCCCAAAAGTGGAACATCAAGAATATAGACTACTGGCAACATGACATGCTAGGAAGCCCCAGAGCAAAACTCATTTGTGTCTGATCTGTGCTGTTGTGCGTGATAGAGGAGGCGTAAGGCTAATTTTAGTCCAAAGGTCACACCAGAGTGCCAGGGCACTTTTGCTGATCACAGCAGCACCTAGGGAGCAGTTTGATCCATCAGGGCTGATCAAAAGGTTGGTAGCTGCTTTGGGCTGGAGAGGGGCACATGTGACGATAAGTTGGGTCACATGGGGTCACCTGAACTGAGCTAACCAAATGGGTACTAGGGCGACTCAAGTATGCCTTTGGTGTGTAATCTTGGGCCATGGGTGCAAATTACCTAAACCTGAGCTAACCCTGGCACCTTTACAATGATTGGTGTTCATTAATGTGCACTGAACAGTGTTGATTGAACTTTATGGTAATTAGGGAGGGAGACTGTCGTTTGTGGTTTCAGTTGAATTATATCATGTTATATTATATACTGACATTTGTTTCTATTATTTTGTCCACCCAAATAACATACACTCTGTAACTAGGAGACTGTGTTAGTTTAGATGTACCTAATAGTAGTGATGGCCAAATGAAGCTTTGTGAACCAGTGTCTTTATATTATGAGCCCACTAGATGGTGCTCTTGGTTTTAAGAGAAAGGCCTAAGGCATTGTAATTCAGTGTATTCTAAACTGTTTGTTGAACAGAGAGCGCCATCTAGTGGGCTTAGAAAATAAAGACACTAGTTCACAAAGCTTCATTTGGCCATCATTACCTAATAGTCTGGCAACTAAGTGTATATTAGGTAGAAATCAAGTATTCATTCGAACATGCCCTGGATAGACAAAGTTTAACAAAGGGCATCTGTGCATTCAGATGTAAAAGTGCAGTGGTGGTGACAGTTACTAAATGTGTGCACCCCTGAGAAAAAGAGAGATAGAAGTTGTCAAAGAGGATGTTACCTCACCTAATATTGTCAGGTCACAACTTTTCAATACATCAGGATCAGGTCATTGATATGTCAAAGTATTGAACAATGGGTAGCTGTATTAAGAGAATCAATACATTTTTATTCTGTGCCAAAAATAGAACATAGCCACATAGACAAACTCCCCCCTCTCCCCCATGTGGTCTATCTGTTAGTGGGATAAACCTTTGCCGCGGGAGCCATTCTCTCTCACTACTACTCTCCAATGGATCCACCGGCTGGAGCTATCATCACTCTGAGGCATGTGAAGTACTTTTGTTAAGGCAATACAGGAATTTCTGTTTTGGATGAATAGACACATTTCCAAAATGATCACACAAACCAAAGAACCTTATATGACTCTCAGGCAGTAAAGTATTTAGGAAATGTATACAGGTTAACAACAGTAGGTGCAGGTAGACACCACCAACTCAAGATCACTATCAGGAACAAAGTGAATTGGATTGCAACACAATTTACAGAGATTACAACAGTGTCAGGTAAGACTAATCAAGGTTTGAAAGGTGTGTTCATCTTATCTATGAATGGAAGTGTCCCTGGTGAGGTGAACGCTGCACATCACACTCCCCTCTGCCCTCCACGGACCCCCTGCCCCCACCTCCCACAACCTTTTCTCTCCACCTGCGTGGAGGAAGCCCTTTTAAACCTGAAGCCCAGGTGAGCTCAGCGCAGACACAGGAAACATGGACACACTACGCCTGCCACAGGTAAGGGCAAGAATGGTTTCTATTGATCTGAATGCTTTATTACTGTGGAAAACCTTGGGATATTAATTAAGTATTTATTTAGTTACCAGTTTAATTGTTTTTACTTCACTCTACTAACATGTAAGATTTGTAACATTGTTAACTAAACTCCAATTTGACTTTTTAATATTAACACAGACATTTTGAGCAAGACACTTATTCAGCGAGAATTCTGGATCACCATCAATATATACACAAAGACTGGTAGAGACATTGTATTAATATCAACATGGAATTGTTTTATTGGATGACATAACACATTAAGATTTAGCTTGTTGTGGACAACTGAAACAAAATTAATGTTCAATACAAATTATGTAATATTACTATTACAGACATAAGCAAGTATAAAAAACTAGGCTTTAGTAAATTATACAGAAAAGAGAATAATAGGTTATAATATTAGTACATTTATATATAGGATAATTGTATAAATATTTAATGAATACATTCAAATAACAAACTGACATATCTCAGTCAAAGTGTAACATTTTTTTATTGATTTAGCTGGTAGCTTTCTTTCTGTGTCATGCTGTGAATGGAATTTGACTGCAGCTCGACCATGTAATGATAAGATCAATACCGTGTGTGTGTGTGTGTGTGTGTGTGTGTGTGTGTGTGTGTGTGTGTGTGTGTGTGTGTGTGTGTGTGTGTGTGTGTGCGTGCGTGCGTGCGTGCGTGCGTGCGTGCGTGCGTGCGTGCGTGCGTGCGTGCGTGCGTGCGTGCGTGCGTGCGAAACTGAAATGGTGATTTTGGTGGCACATACTTAGACAGACTGGGCCAACAGTTAACAAAGGATTAAATACAATTGATTTCTGATGAGTTCTGACATGATATGATGCCAACCACCATCATGATGTATGTGACAAATGTTCAGGTTGGCATATTTGATTTAACTCTTATCTCTTTCTTGGTGACAAATACAATTTAAGAAGATCCTTACATACTCTTTTCCTTTTTCTTTGCTTTTAGCCAATGGCTGCTCAAAACAATGGCAAGGAAGACCACAATGATAGCCATGGAAAAAAGAGCAAAGGTATGTTTTCATAGCCTATGAAATGCAACAGAAGGCTATTGATGTACAGTTACATGTAATGTATAAAGTTGTACAAAAATGACTGTTAATGTATTCAGGCTTTTTGTCTGTCTTAGAGGGAAAAGCGAGCCCTGCACACTCGACTGTGACTTTGATTGAGGAGGAGCAGGAGGATGCAGACCCATGGGACATGCCAGAGCTGAAGGACACAGGGGTCCCATGGTCAGGTGAAGACTTGTGATACAACATTATTACTAGGACAACAGTGTTATCATATCCTTGTATTTTTAAAGGAACACGTGTCCTGAATAGATATGCATGGTCAGTAAGTAATAAATTTACATGCATACTGATGGATAACATACTATAGATGTGATAAGAAGTGTCCCATATAACATTGTCATATCCATTACCACACAGTAGCTTTCACGTCCACTGTTTTTGTTCAGTCAAATAAACAAGTGCATAGCTGTACATATTAATACATTCACATTTCTCTCTTATATATAGTATAACAAGTCTGGAGTAACTCCTTCTTACCGTGCTACAGTGGGGTTCGAAAGTTTGGGCACCCCAGGTAAAAATTTGTATTAATGTGCATAAAGAAAAGATGGAAAAATCTCCAAAAGGCATCAAATGACAGATTAGACATTCGTATAATATGTCACAAAAAGTTAGATTTTATTTCCATCATTTACACTTTCAAATTAACAGAAAACTAAAAAATGGCATCTGCAAAAGTTTGGGCACCCTGCAGAGTTAATACCTTGTACTATCCCCTTTGGCAAGTATCACAGTCTTTTAATTCTTGTTTAAGGTATCTTTGCCCATTCTTCCTTACAGAAGTCTTCCAGTTCTTTGAGATTTCTGGGCTGTCTGTCACACACTGCTCTTTTAAGGTCTATCCATAGATTTTCAATTATGTTGAGGTCAGGAGATTGGGAAGGCCATGGCAAAACCTTCAGTTCACGCCTCTTGATGTAATCCACCGTGGATTTTGAGGTGTGTTTAGGATCATTATCCATTTGTAGAAGCCATCCTCTCTTTAACTTTTTCACAGATGGCATCAAGTTAGCGACCAAAATTTTATTGAATCCATTTTTCCTTCTACTCGTGAAATGTTCCCTGTGCCACTGGCTGCAATACAACCCCAAAGCATGATTGATCCCCCCCATGCTTAACAGTTGGACAGAGGTTCTTTTCATTCAATTCTGTGCCCTTTCTTCGCCAAACGTACTATATCTTGTCTATATGTTCATTTGCAAACTTCAAACGCTGATTTTTGTGGTGAGGACATAGAAGAGGTTTTCTTCTGATCACTCTTCCATGAAGACCATGTTTGTACGAGTATCTCTCTACAGTGGAATGGTGTACCACAACTCCAGTGTCTGCAGGTCTTTGTGGATGGATCGTGCAGTCAAACGTGGGTTTGGACTTGCTTTTCTCACAATCCTGCGAGCTTTTCTGTCTGATATTTTTCTTGGTCTTCCAGATCTTGCTTTAACTTCCACTGTTCCTGATGACGGCCATTTCTTAATTACATTCCGAATAGAAGATATTGGCATCTGAAAACGCTTTGCTATCTTCTTATAGCCTTCTCCTGCTTTGTGAGCATAAACTATTTTCAGTTTCAGTTTTCTAGACAACTGCTTAGAAGAAGCCATGGTGCTGATTGTTGGGGCAAGGTCAGATGAGTCTGGGCATTTAAAACCTTAAGATGGACATCACCTGGTCTTTCCAGACGATGATTGAGAACAATCCATGATACTGTCAGGTCTCGGCTTTCCAAAGGGGGCGGTGCATGCTAGAAACTCTGCAGGGTGCCCAAACTTTTTAGACGCTATTTTTTGGTTTTCTGTTATTTTGAAAGTGTAAATGATGGAAATAAAATCTAACTTTTTTGTGTCATATTATACAAATGTCTATTCTGTCATTTGATGCCTTTTGGAGATTTTTCCATCTTTTCTTGGCTTCTTTATGCACATTAACACAAATTTTTACCCGGGGTGCCCAAACTTTCGAACCCCACTGTATAACGTAGTCACCCCCATAGGAAGTTTTTTTTTTTTAACATCTAAAAACTTCAAGTCATAGTAGATTTAATTGATTTTACTGAATTGTATACCTATGCAAACATTTATTTTATATTTGTAATTAAAGCTGCAGTGGGTAGAACGCAAACAAATACCAGAATGAGACGTCTTCCTGCAGCTCTCCCTTCTGTCACACAGACAGCTGACAATATGTCACAAAAAGTTAGATTTTATTTCCATCATTTACACTTTCAAATTAACAGAAAACTAAAAAATGGCATCTGCAAAAGTTTGGGCACCCTGCAGAGTTAATACCTTGTACTATCCCCTTTGGCAAGTATCACAGTCTTTTAATTCTTGTTTGAGGTATCTTTGCCCATTCTTCCTTACAGAAGTCTTCCAGTTCTTTGAGATTTCTGGGCTGTCTGTCACACACTGCTCTTTTAAGGTCTATCCATAGATTTTCAATTATGTTGAGGTCAGGAGATTGGGAAGGCCATGGCAAAACCTTCAGTTCACGCCTCTTGATGTAATCCACCGTGGATTTTGAGGTGTGTTTAGGATCATTATCCATTTGTAGAAGCCATCCTCTCTTTAACTTTTTCACAGATGGCATCAAGTTAGCGACCAAAATTTTATTGAATCCATTTTTCCTTCTACTCGTGAAATGTTCCCTGTGCCACTGGCTGCAATACAACCCCAAAGCATGATTGATCCCCCCCATGCTTAACAGTTGGACGGAGGTTCTTTTCATTCAATTCTGTGCCCTTTCTTCGCCAAACGTACTATATCTTGTCTATATGTTCATTTGCAAACTTCAAACGCTGATTTTTGTGGTGAGGACATAGAAGAGGTTTTCTTCTGATCACTCTTCCATGAAGACCATGTTTGTACGAGTATCTCTCTACAGTGGAATGGTGTACCACAACTCCAGTGTCTGCAGGTCTTTGTGGATGGATCGTGCAGTCAAACGTGGGTTTGGACTTGCTTTTCTCACAATCCTGCGAGCTTTTCTGTCTGATATTTTTTTTGGTCTTCCAGATCTTGCTTTAACTTCCACTGTTCCTGATGACGGCCATTTCTTAATTACATTCCGAATAGAAGATATTGGCATCTGAAAACGCTTTGCTATCTTCTTATAGCCTTCTCCTGCTTTGTGAGCATAAACTATTTTCAGTTTCAGTTTTCTAGACAACTGCTTAGAAGAAGCCATAGTGCTGATTGTTGGGGCAAGGTCAGATGAGTCTGGGCATTTAAAACCTTAAGATTGACATCACCTGGTCTTTCCAGACGATGATTGAGAACAATCCATGACACTGTCAGGTCTCGGCTTTCCAAAGGGGGCGGTGCATGCTAGAAACTCTGCAGGGTGCCCAAACTTTTTAGACGCTATTTTTTGGTTTTCTGTTATTTTGAAAGTGTAAATGATGGAAATAAAATCTAACTTTTTTGTGTCATATTATACAAATGTCTATTCTGTCATTTGATGCCTTTTGGAGATTTTTCCATCTTTTCTTGGCTTCTTTATGCACATTAACACAAATTTTTACCCGGTGTCCAAACTTTCGAACCCCACTGTATAACGTAGTCACCCCCATAGGAAGTTTTTTTTTTTAACATCTAAAAACTTCAAGTCATAGTAGATTTAATTGATTTTACTGAATTGTATACCTATGCAAACATTTATTTTATATTTGTAATTAAAGCTGCAGTGGGTAGAACGCAAACAAATACCAGAATGAGACGTCTTCCTGCAGCTCTCCCTTCTGTCACACAGACAGCTGACAAGAACACTCTATCTCTCTCTGAAATGACCTGTGATTGGCAAAAGTCTCCTATTACGGGCTAAATTATCCACAGCCTGGAAACAGAGCCAATGAGAGATGCAGCAGTCTAGTTTTCATGCTAGACTAAAAAATGTGCTCTGGTTTATTGGCACGTCTTTAAACCAATCACAATTGTCTTGGCACCGCACGGAGCCCTCGTGCCACTGCAAAATAGCCTTGGGAAGGAATTTGTTTTGGTGAAACATGTGTACATTCAACAGTTGTTTTAGTTGTGCAACAGAAAATTCAGATTCAACAGTAAGTCTAGCTCGCTGTCTCAAGTGACCCTGCAGAGATCTGAGGAGCAGTTAATCATAGTCCTCATGAATCAATCGGAGTTTAAAATGCCAACACAAAGAAAGTGGAAGGTAACGGACATCCAGCCATAAAGAGAAATGGAACGTTGTGGATATAGAATTAGATTATGGGGTCTTTGTCCAAAGCCACCGAAGATAAATTGCCTACCACAGCTTTAATTCAGATTACTTTGTAGATTTAAGTTTTTCCCCTTGACATTCAAAGTATTTTTTTCTGTTGATAAGTGTCAAAAAGCCACATTTAATCTAATCTAATTTTGATGTTGTTTAACAATAAAACATCTAAACTTCCAAAGGCAGTTAATACTTTTTAAAAGCACTCCGGTTGGCTTAACTCCCAAGACATAATTGTTTCATTAGACGGACAACATACTGTGGGCACCGAATGTTTCCTTTGACTCTCAAATCGGCGAGCTGGGAAATAAGCTTTTTCACAGCAAATATTTTGATATGTCATACCAGAAAAACTACAGATGTGATTACTAATAATAATAAGGGCTGCACTCCATTTAGCTTTACCAGTTCCAGGGTCTGACTACTTTTCAGGCTGGATTAATGCGTGTAATTAGCAGAGACATTGTTAGAGGTCCCATGGTAGGAAAATTTTACTTGATGAGGTTGTTTAACATTAATATGAGTTCCCCCAGCCTGCTTAAGGTCCCCCAGTGGTTAGAAATGGTGATACGTGTAAACAGAGCCTGGGTATCCTGCTCTGTGTTTGAGAAAATGAAAGCTCAGATGGGCCGATCTGGAATCTTGCTCCTTATGAAGTCATAAGGATCAAGGTAGCCTTGACATCATGGCTTTCAAATGAGCAGAGTGGCAGTTGATCAAGCCACACCCCCAACCTCCACCTTGCCCTCCCTTCAAATGGGCAAAGTGGCAGTTGATCAAGCCACACCCCAAACCACCTTGCCTTCCCCATCTCCTCCTCAATAGCTACAGACTCAGGAATGGCATTTCCAAAGGAAAGCTCATTGTGGGACTGGCTCTAGTGGCTGTAACTCTGCACCAATGCTGAATTTCTGGAAAGAGACACAGATACAGTATTAGGGGACCACTAAGGCCTATATAAAAGCATCCAAAAAGCACCATGTCATGGGACCTTTAATGGTATTAATCACACCTGTTTTTCCTGCTTTCACAAATGAAAATGTCTGCTGTGAAAAAGGCCCCTAAACATTGGATAATATTTTCATTCTTTTTCATTGTGTGTTTAATCCCATTCATGTCTTGTCTCTATTCTAGCTCTGGATACCAGAGGGAAAGTGTTGAGGGTGTTGGTGTCGGTGGGGAAGTTCATCCTGCTGCTGGGTTTTCTCTACATGTTCATCTGTTCCCTCGACATCCTCAGCTCCGCTTTCCAGCTTGTTGGAGGTATACACAATAACACTTGACTGAGCCACATTCAGGTGTAATGATGACCCAAAAACTTACAAGCATGCTATGTTGGCCTTTTTTACGGCAGACATTTTTCTTGTCATAAGAGAAAAAGTAGTTTTTAAATAACATTATCGATGGCTTTGTTCTATTCCAAGTCATGTCGGTTTGACAGTGAGCCATCATTCATTGTATTATTCATGAACGTGCTTTTATCTAATGTTAATGTCTAGAACAGAACAGGTTTTTTTGCTAACATTTTTTGTGTGTGCAAAACAATGGTCTAGAGTGCACTACACATACTGAAGAAGGCACAGTACACCTTTTCACAATCCTTCCTTGCGATCAAATGTTTCACATCGAAACAAAGAAAAGAGATACGGGAAGGAGGGATACACAACAAAAACGCAACAGCAAAAATAATGTCTGACACAGACAAAACACACATACAAACAAGAGGCATTGACTGGGAGACTGTCATAAATGTCTATAACAGTATTAATATGCACCCGCTTTGTCTTACACTACATATAAAAGAGCACAGTGGTACCATGATTTATATTCTGTCAGTCTCCACAGCATACTTGTTTGAAGGGGGAAAAACGTGTTTTTGAATATGCACATTCTGCTTACCTTGCCCAGGTAAAGCAGCAGGTGACATCTTACAGGATAACACAATTCTGTCCAACCCTCTGGCTGGTCTGGTCATTGGTGTTCTGGTCACTCTGCTGGTCCAGAGCTCATCCACCTCCTCCTCTATAGTTGTCAGCATGGTGTCCTCTGGATGTGAGAACCGGCATTCACACATTCTACACACACACACACACACACACACACACACACACACACACACACACACACACACACACACACACACACACACACACACACACACACACATGCTCCATGCACAGAATGCATGAATAATAGTAATGTTGGAGGTGTGGAGGACAACTGATGATGAAGATTACCTGTTTTGCCACTGCAGTATTGACGGTCCAGCTGGCTGTTCCTATTATCATGGGCACCAACATCGGCACCTCTGTCACCAACACACTAGTCGCCATGACGCAGGCTGGTGACCGCAGCACCTTTCGCAGGTAATCATTTTGTATTTGATCGATTGCTTTCTTTGACTTCCTTTCTCTTAAGTAACACATACTTTTTTTTAACAGTCTGTGGAAAACATGTACAGTACAGCATATCCAAAACGCCAGCTTTTGATGAACTAAGAAAACACACATTTACAACCTATTACAGCTTCAATTTAATATACAAAATAAAATCTAAAAAGGACAAATATTCCATATTTAACATTTGTTCATAATTTACAACCCTCACATTTCTCTAAAAAATAATGAAATCACCAAATGTATAAATTGCTATTACTATGTAAATAGTTGACCTGCTTATTGACTAGATTACTTGTTCCAGGACTGTAATAATATGTAACTCCCATTAATGAGACCAAAGGTCATTTTACTTTGCATTTATCTACCTCCTCTCATAATGTACTCAGGGCTTTTGCAGGGGCCACTGTGCACGACTTCTTCAACTGGCTCTCTGTGCTGGTGTTGCTGCCTTTGGAGGTCGCCACTGGTTATTTGTACAAGGTCACCAAGCTCATCATTGACTCCTTCCAAATTGAGAGTGGAGAGGCCCCGGACCTGCTAAATGTGATCACTGATGTTCTCACTCAGTCAATTATACAGGTAAAATTTGAGCTATTGTGTGGAATTTTTGAGCTTTAGAAGAAAAAAGCTTTGAAGTTGTTTTATGAGGAAGGAAATTACTTTTGTTTGCTCATAAGGAAACTCCATGGGGCACCTCTTACATAATTTTATGAGACTTTCACACCATAATATTTTTGAAATTTAGCTGACACTACAATCCAGAGTGAATTTCAATTCAATTTCAATTGGTAATTTTGTTGTAAGGAGCCTCAGTTGGCAAAATCTGGATAGATCTCATCTAATGCCCGGATAAAACATCTAACCTTTCATTTGCAGGTTAAAGATCCAAGATGCAAATCATATTTTATATAGATTTTTGCAAAAGATTAGAACAACATTCTAAATTAACTTGATGTAGAAGAACTGCTTAATGCATCACTGTGTTAAATGCACATTTGACCCATCTGTGAAGAAAGTACTGTGATACCCATTTTAGCCATTTATTGGTGGAAGAAAACATTGCACTGAATCAAAGACAAAGTGAAAGCTGGCTTTAAGTAACTAATTTCCAGCAAGTACAACTCTTAGGGTTAAGTCTGTTGAACCTGTCACCAAAAATGAGTGTCAATCGGTCCATCACCAGCATGTGTGTGAAATGACCACCTCTGGGTAGATAGGCGTCTCTTTTAGCAGCACTAACTGTGTGGTTAACTGACTGTAAACTGTTACGCTCTTTAGTTCGTCCCTTAGCTCAAGACAGATGGTGAACATACTGTAACGGTAGTTGGGCTGATACAGTAGCTACTGTGCAATTGTTAGTGTTATCTATATGGGCCACTGCTGAACTTCCACAGTAACTTTAGATTAAACAATACATTGGTAGAAATGTGAACCATAAAGCAGTATTAAACATTTTTTTCTGTGTTTGGAATTGCGTTTTTACTCTTACCAACAATGTGTATCAGAGAGATAAGATGCTTTTTCGTGGTTCCCTCCAACTTAGTTGGATAAGTCTGTCATCAGTGGGATTGCCACAGGAGACCCAGAAGCAAGGAATAAGAGTCTCATCAAGACATGGTGCCAAACCTTCACCAACACAGTAAGAACAAAACATGTCAGCTACAGTACGTACCAAATATTTGAAAACATCCAGAAAATTAAAATCTTTATTGTCAAATTGCCACTATTTCAGACCTTAATGAACGTCACAGTTCCTGGTCCAGAGAACTGCACGTCTCCATTACTCTGCTGGGTTGATGGCAACTACACCTTCACACTGAAGAACATTTCTGAAACGTACAACATCCAGAAATGTAAGACCAGTTTTCACAATATTTATACTTTTTGTGAATGCAAGAACTGTGATCTGTAAATGTATAATATTCTCACCATAATATACATCGTCTCATTTCACATGACATGGCAAAAGTGTTTTACCTTAGCAGTTATGCTAACATCCCCCTTGAACATTTTAGTTTGTTTTAGTTAAATGTTTCAGGTTTTACATGTTGCATATGTATTGACCCCATTTCCGACAGCAGAAGCAAAACAAAAAAAGTGAGTTCAGCAAAACATCAGCCATAACAACTTTATTAAGTGATACTATATTTGAATGTGTGTTTTTTTAAAGTTGTTGTGGCGTTCTTATGCACCCATGTGGCCAGAAACTGCAGAAACAATATGTATCCATATTGGGTAATTTCTGCAGAACTTTAATGTGTGTCTGTGTGTGTGTGTGTGTGTGTGTGTGTGTGTGTCCAACAGGTAAGCATCTCTTTGTTAATGTGAATCTGCCTGACCTGGCAGTGGGTCTGATCCTGCTGGCTCTTTCTCTGCTGGTGCTCTGCTCCTGTCTGATCCTGATTGTCAAGCTGCTCAACTCCATGCTGAAGGGACAAGTGGCTGCAGTCATCAAGAAGATCCTTAACACTGGTGAGTAGCACTGCACACTGTATACTCATATGCAATGAATTGAATGTGTTTACGTTGGTTATTACACAAATGTTGTATGTCTTGTTTGTGTGTGCAGATTTCCCTTTTCCATTTGGCTGGGTCACAGGTTACATTGCCATTTTAGTTGGAGCTGGAATGACCTTCATTGTGCAGAGCAGTTCGGTTTTTACTTCTGCTATTACTCCACTTGTTGGTGAGGTCAATTTTTCATCTATCCTTCTATCCATTCATTTCATTCATTTAAAAAAATCTATATACATTTTGTACCGAAAACGTGCTTTTCTTAAAGTTTCTTTATCTTTTTCTTCTCTCTCTGTGACTTGTTAGGTAGTAAAACAATGTAAAAACACTGTCTCTTTAACAATGATAGGTTGAATACAGTGGAGAGGGATCTAGGGAGCACAAACACTTTACGTGCTTGTTTTTTTTAAAGCTGATAAATGCAACTATTTTCCTGAAAAAACAGGAAGGAAGTGATGGTAGTGATGGTAAACGTCTCGTTTATTTGAATAGGTATTGGTGTCATCAGCATAGAAAGAGCATACCCATTGTCTCTGGGTTCAAATATTGGCACAACTACCACAGCCATCCTGGCAGCTATGGCGAGTCCTGGAGACACACTTGCTAATGCTCTACAGGTCAGTAATTCAAAAAACTTGCACACATATAGAATGACCACATTGAGTTTTGAAGGTTTCATATGAATTTCATTGTCGGGATATGAGAACTATTAGGGGAGGAAGCCTGTTCTTTTCCTAATTTATAATTTTGTAAATATTCTAAACATTTTTGCCCTTAGGAGATGTATTGGAATATGTTGGGCTCTTGGAAGATATACTGTACCTTTTTGTACATATTCAGCTGGTCTGCTGTACCCTATAATTATCTAATACCAAATATAGCACAGCATAGGCCTACATATTACATAGTTTGTTGCATGGAACTTTAAAAAGTGTTATCAAAATGTTTTAAATATCCTCTTATATTAAATAAAAAAAGTTTGTAAAATATATTTTTAAAAGTTTTTAAAAGTAATAATGACTGAAGCATATCAATAAAGTTTGTTAATGGTGTTTCCAGATTGCCCTTGTGCACTTCCTGTTCAACATCTCTGGCATTATTCTGTGGTATCCAATCCCCTTCACCCGCATCCCTATACGGCTGGCAAAAAACCTGGGGAACATCACCGCCTCCTACCGCTGGTTTGCTGCCATCTACATCATCTTATTCTTCTTTATTTTACCGCTCGCCATCTTCAGCCTGTCATTGGCTGGCTGGCAGGTACTGGTAGGCGTGGGTGCACCTCTCGTTGTCATATTGATCATCATCATAGTGATCAACATACTGCAGAAACGAAAACCCGGGTGTCTGCCTGCAATACTGCAATCCTGGGACTTCCTCCCTCTGTGGGCCCACTCCCTGGCTCCATGGGACAAAGTGGTTGGTGTGATTACTGCCAAATGCTGTTGCTGCTGCAAATGCTGCCAAATTTCTGCTAATGATCAAGAACCCAGAGATAAAGAATCAGTGGGAAATACCAACACAGAGGTGTATGATAACCCTGCAATGAGTGCAAAGAAGGAGGTGGAAAATGAGATGAATTTGGAGCTAAAGATCCTGAAGATGACCCGGCTTTGAGAATTTGTATACATATACGTTATGTATGTGTGTGACTATTTGTGTATGATGCAAAGACATGCATTGGTCATGCACAAGGACAAAACACATTTAGGCAAAACTCTTAAATGTTCGTAATGTTTATGATATTACTTCAGTTTAAGATGGGAAATGGTTATATAGAGAATTTAAACTCAGCTTATCAACAAAATGGCACATGCAGGAAAGTGTTGGTCTTTCATCTCCATGGTGTTAACTGAGGTGGCCTTTAAAGGATAAGGCTTGCAACATTCTTTTTTGTTTTGTTTGTTATATTTAACAAATCCTACAATTCATTAGTTCATCATCTCTTAATACTTTATGACTTGCCTCAATACTTAATAACTTTCCATACCCTATCTGTGGCTTTCAGCCTCAAGCTATGTTAAAAATAAATATGTAGTTTAATTTTTAAAAGGCAAAAAATTGTTACTTAAACAATTCTAGTGAGTATTTCCGGAGCAGGAGGGTGTTATGTGATACATAATCAGGGATTTGTGGACAATATTAAAATTTAGATCACCAAACTAATATAGTATTTGAGTTTCCAACTTTAGCTCTCCAGAATAAATCACAATTTAACAATATAGTTATTGGGTTTTTATCTTATAATGAGATTACTGAATTAATTAAATACAAATAAGGTGTATGTGGTTGACCAAAGTTAATAACTGGTGTTCAAAGCAAACAGTTATTGAAAGAGCACAGCAATGCAAAGTTTATAGGCAATTGTTTAAATGTGAAAACTCCTGAGGATTCTATGGCTTTTGTCAGTCAGGATCATACCGACACAAAAGCACAGACTTGTTCAGAAAAATTAGGTTGTCTCTTTTTTTATTTAGAAAATAAAATAATCTTGTTTTTACTGTGTATAAAACATGTTGAGATCCTTATCACATCGTTTTAAGGTGTAAAAATGATTTTGTAATTGACGGATAATTGTATTCAAGGAATATGTGGTTTCAAAATTAAATGTGCACCTAACTAAATGTTTTGAACTTTTAATGCTTAATGTTCTTCATATTACTTATTTAAAAATAAAAGATAAAAAAATTATACCTTATTGAAAGTTTTTTTTCTACTGACCTGGCAGAAACCACTTGACTCATCGTTTTTAATGTTCCCAGATTCATTTACGTACATCTGACCGTCTATAATGGGTGTGATAAGAGATTAATTGCTCTACTATCAATGTTATCTGAAGACTTCTCTGAGTAAGGCATTATGGGAATGAACAATTATGGTAAAAAATGGTTGAGTACAGTACAGATCAGATTAACAAACATGCTCTGTATCTCAAAGTATCATAAACTTTATCAACATCATTATTATTATTATTATTACTATCACCAGTGTTATCAATAATTTACTATTTTTTGTAATGGCTGTCTTACAGAAAGTCAGGTAGTTTGCTATTACTCATTTATGAGTATTCTGTTGCATTTTCTTTTTTAAGTGTCTGGGTGAAACACAGCCAGCCTTCCGGAAACTGTTGTGCCGACCGCTATGTCACATGTCAGTAAACCTTGTGCAAAGAGCATGAGCTGGCTTATCAATATGTCAATAACGAGGGCACACAACTGTGTCAAAGTGCACAAACATACACAGGACACTTTCCACATGGTCAACTGACACTTACTTAAAGTAAATATGTACATTTACTCTTGTGAGACTGTCCTCTCTGAAAATGGCCACCATAATTGTTTGAACAAGCAGAAATTACGACACACACATGTACAGTATTTACCTCTTGTCTTTATCATACATCCATGAAATGTACATTTACATCCTTCCACCACTAGGGGCGCTTATTTATGAAATCCTCATTAAAGTAGGTATGTGTATTGAAATAAAACACTATGTGTTATTATATTAAACCGGTCGTTCCCAACCTCTAGTTTGTGACCTCAAAAAAGCAGGGGCTTCTTGGGGACCCAATGTTTTTAAGTTGGAAGTAGTTCCACCAAAGAGACATTTCCCTTCTAAACGAAAAAGAGGTAAAAAGTATCCAATATTTCACAATAAGAAAAATCTTCAAATAATGTGTTTCCATTGTGGCATTGGTAATTTAAAAACAAGTAAAGAAGAAGATCAGAAAACTTCTTCTAGTGTTTTAATAAACCAGGTTGCTCCATCAAACCTAAGGAATTTCTTCGCTAGTAAATAGTTAGGAAATGTGTAATTCTGTTGCTTGGAAACATCTGTGCGCCGTCCAATCAAAATCAATCAACTATATAAACAGAAGTCACTGTAGCAGCATGAGCTTCACTTCCAAAAATCACAGTTTTAGTGGTTACTTTTTTTTTATGCATGCATATATGGAGAAATTGGTATATTTCAGATATGGTAGTTTAAGATGAATGGGAAGTATTTTATTATTCTAATCTAGCTGATGTTATTAAAAATTATTTGAGTTTATGTTTTGTAGTTTGAGTTGTGTTGTGATATTTAGCTACTTTTTATATATTCTCAGTATACAGTACATCATTAATAAACAGCAATTCATCCAGTGTCAAGCCAGATGTGTTTTCCATATTACCTCACTTTTCACTATGACTGGATAATCTATTAGCATAACGTTAGTCTGTCAGTTAGCCCCAGTTATACCTGGCATTTACTTGCTTTAAATATTTAGTAGCAACTCATTTTGTGAGAACTAGTTGTATGGTGCAACCTTTTGTAATTTTGTGATGCCGAAATTTCCACTTGATAAACACATATTATAACTGGGCTAATGTTGTTCTGTCTGGCACTGCTGGTATAAATACACAGTTGTGGTTGCAGCTTATACTACAGCAGACGAAGTTGGTAGTGCTTGTCATGCCAGAATCCGAAGGAAACTATCACCCAATTCTGCAGATCTCTTTAAAGCATCTTTTAGATTTCAGTTCATTGAAGGAATAATGTAATTCCTTATAACAGCTACCATCAAAAGATTTCAGTTATTGAGGACAAAACAATTCAACAAAACAAAATAATTTATTATTTTAAAACCTAGAGGCAATTTGTGGTTACAGTCCATACAGATAACTGATGTGCATGTTACACACACTGTACACTACCACTACAGTACCTCATTACTATATCCACTAGTTACTAGAACTACTACTATCTAGTTATCTAGTTAAAGTAAGACTAAAGCACAACATAAAAACATTAATACATTAATATACAATACATGCACTTGTAGCACCATTCGTTGCATTGTACTACAGATGTGAAGAATAATTTAATCGAGTGTGGGCTACCACATACTTCACATGCTTGTGTTTCCATGTGCATCTCTCTGAAATCATTTCATACATTTCATACAGACAGGACCATTAAAGCTGGTCACTTGTGCAATGATTTTGTGCCTTAAAGAAATCTCCATCTAGCATCATAACATGTGCCAAACTTTTTTTTTTGTCTGCACCTTGTCTGAATTCATGGGAGTTGTTGCTAAATGACAAAGAAAACAGCTCTCATGTGAAGGAAAGAGGAGTTTTCATCTTAGAAGGGGACGG
This sequence comes from Percina caprodes, assembly GCA_013375575.1. Classification (NCBI taxonomy): domain Eukaryota; kingdom Metazoa; phylum Chordata; class Actinopteri; order Perciformes; family Percidae; genus Percina; species Percina caprodes. The sequence continues at coordinate 297,443 of JABXJD010000107.1, read as the reverse complement.
GTCCGTAGTAGGCGACGTATGCTTTGACGATGCCTTCCGTTTCAGCCATCTCGTCACAGGCGTTGTTCAGCTCACACACTTCTCTCAGGCTGGATGGCAGAAGAGAGAAAAGAGGTTAGAAGGGTTGTAACATATCTTAAACTTAACTTAGATTATGTATTTAAGTTCTGAGTTGTTGTTTGAAATGATGATTTGACCTTAGGTAGGAACTTTGCAGCAAAGAATTTATGTTGATATACATTTGAATTAATAACTGACTAATTAACTGCAGCAAATGTCAAGCCAAACAATAGTTTGCAAAGTATATTGTTGCTTCTTGAGTTAGTTTTATGTAAATAACTGTACCTTTCCAGCTGCAGAGGGCTGAGGTCTCCTGCTGCTGCAGCTCTTCTTCTCCTCAGGAGAACAGCAGCCAGGTCTCTCTTCATGACCACCGGAGCAGCTGTGGGGACAAACATCACAAACTCAGACTTTCTTGAATGTTCCTGTTTTACAGGCAAACTAACAAATTCTGAAACCATGCCAATGTTCTTTCTGGAAACAAAAATGTTGCATACCCTCAACACTGGCAGACTCTGATGACGAAGAGGAGGATGATGAAGAAGAGGAAGAATCAGAGGCAGAAGAGTCGGATGCTGAGGACTCAGAGGAAGACGACTCAGAGGAAGACGATTCAGTAGACTCGGAGGAGGAGGAGGAAGAGTTAGAGTTAGAGTCAGACGCTGAAGAGTCTGAGGAAGAGTTGGATGAATCAGACTCAGAGGAGGAGGAAGAGTCTGAAGCAGATGAATCAGGGGCAGCAGCTGGGTCAGCAGGTGCAGCTTCAGCAGCAGTGTCTGCAGCAACGTCCACAACAACCTCTGGTTCAACAGCTGGGGATCACAGAAAATAACACTTTTATAGACACTTTGTAGGTACTCAAAGTGTCTATAAAAGTCAATAAGGAGGTCAATATCAGAAATCATAGCAATGATGAGAGGAGTTTGTCCCTACCGCCCATGGACCAGCACACTGACAGAAGAGTGCAGATGAAGAGGAGAGTCAGAGTCTTCATGATGCCTTGTAGTTAGTTTCAGGCTGTAGACTAGCTGCTTTCTGGAGTGCTTGCTCTTCTTTGCTTTCCTGCAATGGCTTGCTCTGTTTCTTTCCCCAATTTCAAGGTCAATATATACTGTTGATCCACCTCCTTTGTCAGACCAGAGATAATTCTCTGATTGGCTGGAGAGTCAAATGTCAACGTTTGAAAAGCTCCCCTTAACACCCACGCAGCTCTCATAGAGTCCAAAAACTCATTCACTTGCACACAGACTTACATGGCCACAAACATCCCTGGCATTCAGCTGTACGTACAGTGCTTGTAGACTACTGTGTGTTAACCTATGTGTATGTCCTTTATGTAGCCTTCACTTGACATTAAAGAAAATTCAAGACAAACAGAATCACAAAGACTGGGATTCCCCATATCCTCAATCACACACACACACACACACACACACACACACACACACACACACACACACACACACAAATCCACTGAAAGTCCCTTTAACACTCGTCACAACAAACCCCCAAACCATTGGTGTCACTAATCTCTATATATTTTAATCAGGGAGACCCATTTTCCTCTTTAAAATCAAGTTTGTCATTGCTGTTATGTTGCTATACTCCTTGCCCCAGATGTGATCTCCCACCCCCACAAACCCCAAACTATAGCTTGAGCTGACCACAAGCTACTAATCGAGTGACACGGAACAGCAGTGAGCCTCATTATGCAACAGAGCCTAATTAGAGTGTTGCTGAGTCCCACCAGAACCACAGTCAGTCACTATTTACAGATTCATTTCTGGTCCAGCTCCTTGCCCGATCCAGGCACAGTCATGGCTTACCAACGCCAACCAGTGGCCCAATACACAGCCTCGCTTCATGTATTTCAGCAGCTATACAGCTAAATATAAGCAGCTCCCTTGTGTTGGATGCAGAGAGTTATGCATGCGGGTTTGGATGCAGCTTTCTGTTTGTTGGATACACTTTAAATGTGGCTTCTGCTGTGGTTTATATTAAACGTAATAGGATTTTGCAGCTTGGTCCTAAACCCATTAAATAGTGTCTAGATATATATATATATATATATATATATATATATATATATATATATATATATATATATATATATATATATATATATACTGTACATATGTATATATAGTAGTCTAGTAAGAAATTTCATGCAAGAAATTTCATGCTGCTGCAGGGTGACCTTAGTGTCCTTCGTGTTTCATAGCATTCGTGTTATTCTTGGTTTCAGGCATTTGTCTTGGACAGCGTGCTGTGTAATTTTAATGTCTGGTCCAGTGTCCATTTTTGTGGATGCACTTCAATGCGTGGAGAGACACAGTTGGCGAAAACAATTGCCACAGCGTGCATTTCTACTTTTTTCTGTAGCATCTTGGCTTTGAAATCACTTCATCATATAGACTAATTGAATGTTGTTGTTGCACATGATATACAGTTAACTTATATTAGTAATAAGCATCTTCCTTCTATCTATATTTGGTGATGTGTTGTCCTAACAGGTCAAATATAATACTGTTTATTGACAAGGGCCAGAAGGAGAGAACACATTACACCTGTTTCAAAGTCACTACATTTGGTTCCCTGTCAGCTTCTGTACTGATTTTAATTTTGTTTTGGCTGAGGCCCATCTTAAGTCTTATAGTTATTTCAAAGTGCAGGACGAAAACATTTCAATCAGGAGAGACTGCCTTTAAGAGTGAAATAAGTTTAATGAACATGGTGCATAATAGATTACAATCTTTGGCGATTAGACTCCATCGCAATGTTAAATTATAATGGGTTTAGAGGCTGTGGCTATATAGAAATATCCCTTTAATGGAGTCTAGACACTGGTGGAGATGATGAAGGAATAAAGGAAGCCATGCTGATGACAATGCAGCTGATTGGATTTGGAAAGAGAGAAATGTGAAGCCTAGACTTCCCGAATGAACTTATGCTGAGCTTAATTTTCAGTTGACAACCTGCCTGAGGATCTGAGAGAGACTGCATGGGAGACTGAAACTGTTTTTTATGTCTTTAAACATAAAATATTTAAAGTAAAATGTTTTTAGCCTGGCATTTTTTTATCAGAAGCAGATAAACACTAGAGACCGTCTTGCAAAAGGAATACACAAGCCACAACGCCAAATTGGGCAAAGGGTGTAAAGTGGGGGACCCCTTCCATGTATACTTCCTACCCCCCTACTTCTAGTCCCCTTGTACCACACCCAATTTCAAACTTGGGTTAGAAAACAAAGACAGATCATAATTGTTTGTCATTTCTCAGTGTTGGTCACACATTGCTCATATCTTTCAATTACAATGTTGAAGATTTTCTTGTACACAGGTTAATACATTCTTTTAATTCATTGTTACAACTATTCCAATTGACCCCTTAAACTGTCACTCAGGGTATTTGTCCCTACCCTCTTTTTCTTCTTTTAAATATAAATCCCCTGAATGGATCCCTAAAATGAAAAATTTTGTTTTACAATTTAAAATTTTGTTTTTGATTTAATGACACTGTATTAGTATCAAGCCATTTATTTAGGGTTTCCAATTACCCTTCAACTGTATCCATAAGTTCCTTCAAGTTTTTCCCTGAACTAGTGTCATCCTCAAACAAGACAAAATGTAACGATGTTGACATTGTACAAATATTATTTATGTAGAGTACAGCACACCACTAAGGATAGTTAAATGCTAACAGCAGGTTTATTTTCAAAAGTGTACTATACACAGCACATATTATATATTGTTTATGACTGTTTTAAATTTAATGTCAAAGGATCTTTGTAAATTTCGTTCTTTTGGTCCTGCCAGCTTTGCTCTACTTGCATAGTACACACGCATCATATACTTGCAACAAACAACCTTTAAATGACCAGTTACAGGCGTGCATTCAGACTTTTCTTTTTAAACCATTACCTCAGCGTGCATGTGGATACTTATTACTTAGAGGGAACATTTTATGGTGTAGGTAAGCATATGTAAAACCTCAGCAAGGTGGCAAAGACTTTAGGAAAAGATGCTGTAAAACAACAACTGGATGATTCAAAAAGATGTTTATGTGTGATTTTTTATACAGTATGTGAATAAAAGAAATTAAAACTCAGATAAGGTGGGTGACATTTAATGCAGTATCCATTGTTCCCCATGTTTGGACGTACAGAACAGTGCTGTTATGGGACATTGGACTGAGAACAGTGTCTTTTATATTTTTGCATTCAGTAATTTCTGAGGTTTCTTTGGAACTGTAAAAGCCATAACCCAATAAAATAGAGAGACCTCCAGGTTTTACTGTGTTTTAAAAACATTTGTGTTGTGTAATTCAAGTAGGAGATGAAGAATTGCTTCACGTGCAACATGTCACCAGAATCAGAATCAGAATCAGAAATACTTTATTGATCCCCGAAGGGAAACTCTGTTACAGTTGCAGAAATATTAGAAATATAGAGTAGAAATATAAATAAAGCAATAAAGAAATATAACAAGTTTGGATATGTACGGTATTTACATATTTAAAGGAATGTTATTATTATACAGCATTTACATAATTGACATAATTAAGGAATTGAAATGGTGAAAAGTAATAATAATAATAATAATAATAATAATTATTATTATTATTATTGTAGCAGTTGAGTATTGCTCACATTTCAGTCCAGTGTTATTACACAAAACAGATAATACAGATAATATTGTCCAGTTTCAACCTCTCTGAGTGTCTGTGTGTCAGACACTTAGAGGGAGGAGTTATAAAGTTTGATGGCCACAGGCAGGAATGACTTCCTGTGGCGCTCTGTGGTGCATTTTGGGAGAATGAGCCTATCACTGAAAGTGCTCCTGTGATGTAGCAGCAAGCCATGGAGTGGGTGCGAGACATTGTCCAAGATGGCATGTAGTTTGGACAGCATCCTCCACTCTGACACCACCGACAGAGAGTCCAGATCCACCCCCACAACGTCACTGGCCTTGCTGATCAGTTTGTTGAATCTGTTGGCGTCCGCTACCCTCAGAGAGGATAGCACTCGCCACCACAGACTCATAAAACATCCTCAGCATGGTCCTGCAGATGTTGAAGGACCTCAGCCTCCTCAGAAAATAGAGACATCTTTGGCCCTTCCTGTAGAGGTCTTGAGTGTTCTTGGCCCAGTCCAGTTTATTGTCCAAGTGCACTCCCAGGTATTTGTAGTCCTCCACAATGTCCACACTGACCCCCTGGATGGAAACAGGGCTCACTGCTGCCTTGGCTCTCCTTGGGTCCACCACCAGCTCCTTGGTCTTTGTCACGTTGAGCTGTAGATGGTTCTGCTCACTCATGTGACAAAGTCACAGAGACAATGTCATTAAGAAGGCTTGCTTTCAGATCCTTTACTCAATATCACAGTGAGAAAAATTCCACTACAAGTTTAAATCCTGCATTCAAAACCTTACTTAAGTAAAATTATGTAAGTATTATCAGCAAATGTACGTAATGTATGAAAAGTAAAAGTATTCATTGCGCAAATGTTCCCTGTCAGTGTTTTACTAGTATGATGTTTCTGGATTGTTATTATTATTATTACTGATGCATTAATGTGTGTGTTGAATTTAACTGTTATAGATGTTTAGGGTTGTGTTCATTTTAACTCCTTTATATTCTATAGGGTAGTTTAATGTACAGCAAAACATCTCATATTCCATAAGATTATATGTTTATTGCATTACTGTCCTGTAAGAACCATGTATCTGTAAAAAATTTTCAGCTTTGTGACCATGCATTTTCCAGCTAATTCAAGATAAATAAATTAATTAATTTACATTTGTTGAGAATAACATGAATCAGACATCTAGGCTGTTTTTGTTTCCCATTTAAGAGATAAGATAGAGAGAGAGATCAGAAGAAGCTTAGAGTCTCCATTATATAAGTCATTAATGCCTTATTTTAATTCATTAGTCTATACTTTTCTACCTTCTACCCAGTGATTCATTGAGAACACGTTCTGCGATGCCAGGTTATATCCTGCTACGCTCTGCGGTGCCCTGCTACGTCCTGCTACGTCCTGCTACGTCCTGCTACGTCCTGCTGTGCCTTGTAATGCCACACAGTGCCCTGCTATGCCATGAACCACTACAAAGAACTACTACAAACTACTATTTTTTGTGACTGTTATTGCCACTCTTCATTTTAACCCCAACCGGTCGTCAGACACCGCCTACCAAGAGCCTGGGTCTGTCCGAGGTTTCTGCCTAAAAGGAAGTTTTTCCTCACCACTGTTGCACTGTTGCTTGCTCTGGAGGGAACTACTAGAACTGTTGGGTCCTTGTCAATTATGGAGTGTGGTCTAGACCTACTCTATCTGTAAAGTGTCTCGAGATAACACTTGTTATGAATTGATACTAAATATAAAATTTAAATTGAATTGAAATTACTATAACTCTCATCTTGTTTAACTCTATTGTAAATGCTTTTTACCACAATGAAGTATGTTTTTAAACAATTGTACATATTATATAGTATATTAATTAACACAAACAATGTTAATGAACAACACAATTGTACATCACATTTATTTACATCATGTAAACATCAAGTAAACGTAATCCAAACCTCAAGTTTACATTCATGTGATTTTTAAGTCTGCCTAATTAGTGACCATATTGTGACTGGTTTGAGCTCAAAATATTATTTAAAATTAGCTTGCTATGTATTTTGGGCTACTATAAGATTCGTAGTTGAGATGAACCTGATGGATTGTGGATAAATTTAGGTTCCGTAGTTGGTGTATAGAGACATGCTGTTGGGCTTGTAAAAAGTTAATATTCTGCTGAGTCCGGGTTCACTGTTATATCTAGTTACAAGAAACAGGGAAGAATATAACACAGTTGTTATGGGACTAACTATTTGATAATAGAGCATTATCTTACAGTTTTCCGGTTGGTTTTATAAAGTGCTTTATGTAGCACTGCCTTATGTAGACTGTCTTGACTGCAGCCGTAAACAAACTCAGATGGCAGGCGACACACACTGTATATTTCCATCTTGTTTCTGAGAAACGTCAACCTGCCAGGCTTTCCCAATTCCGCCGGATGCATCCACTTGGCAATACAACACCCCTAATTACACCGATCCCAGTCTGGGCCTTGACATTCCCTTCTTGTTGCTGGAGAGAATATTTTTGGGAAAAGCCCAACATTTTTACTCTTGATGTCTACAACCCATCTGTTGTATTTTTATAGAGCTTTTTTATTGCTAAATATTTTTTATCCACATTAAGAGCCTGATATGTCTTTTAGTCAAATCCCTTTAACTTAATTTTGGGTTTGATGCCCTGTTTTCAGCTCAGTGTTATTGCTGCCTCTGTGAATCCTTGAAATTCTTTAGTATACTTTTGGCTCTAGTATTCAGCTCTTTAAGAACATTTGTGCTTGCGTTCAACTTTTTTCTACCATATATATTAAAATATTATGTTTTTTTCTTTTTACATTGAAAGTCAATGGCGCAATCTTTAAATCCTCTTCAGACTGCTTCCACTTCAAAATGCTGCTCTCCACAGACGTCATTCAAACTATTTGCAAAACCTCCAGCTATAAGATATATTTTTATATATTTTTTCAACTTTGTCTATGTGTGCACCTGCTCTACCAGCTGAGCTAAATGACCCACTGCCTTCAATTAATAGGTACTACGAATTATACTATACTACATACTATACCATGACTTTTTTTGGCATACTATATTATGACTTTTTTATCCCTTATTTTAACACACTATATTATGACTATTTTTTAGCTTAATATACTATCTTTTTATCACTTTTTTGACATTCTATACAATTACTTTTTTTGATATACTATACTATGACTTGTTATCACTTTTTGACACTATGATTCTTTTATTACTTTTTTCAATATACTATACTAGGACTTTTTTGACATACTATATCACTTTTTTGACATAGTATACTATGATTTTTTCATGACTTTTTCCGAAATGCTATATTATTACTTTTCATCACTTTTTTCAACATATAAACTGTTACTTTTTTTGACATGTTACTTTTTATCACTTTTTTAACATACTATACTATGACTATTTTGAAGCTTATTGTACTATGTCTTTTTATCACATTATTTAACATTCTACACAAAGATTTTTTAATCACTTTTTTCTTTCTATACTGACTTTTTCAACATAAATTACTATGGGTTTTTTATCACTTTTTTGACATACTATGACCTCTTTTGAAATACTATACCATGACTTTTTTAGGACTTTTTACAACATGCAATATTGTGAGAATTTTTGACACTCTATATTTGACTTCATCACTTTTTTCAGCATCCTATAGTAAGACTTTTTTTATCTCTTTTTTCAACATACTATACTATGTCTATTTTCGACGTACTGTACTATGACTTTTTTTGAACATACTTAATTTGGTGGCATGGTGGTTCAATGGTTAGCAATGTATTAACTACACTAACAAGTAGGCAATACAAACTGTGACCCTTGGTTTGATACTCAGTCCAGGTTGGGCTGTTTTGTGTGGAGTTTGCATGTTCTACTATGACGTTTTTATGACTTTTTTCTAAATACTATACTATGACTATTTTTGGCATGCTATAACATGACTTTTCATCACTTTTTTCAACATATGTGTCTAAGACTTTGTAAGACTATGACTTTTATGACATACGGTACTATTACTTTTTATGACTTTTTTGACATACTACACTACAACTTTTTTAAGATACTATACTATAGTGTGACTTTTTTTTATCTCTTTTTTTCGACATACTCAACTATGAATAATTTTGTACATACTCGCTTTAGTGGCATGGTGGCTCAGTGGTTAGCAATGATTCAACTACACCAACAATTAGGCAGAACACACTGTAACCCTTGGTTTGATACCCAGTCCAGGCTGGGCCATTTTTAAGTGGAGTTTACATGTTCTTCCAGACATTTTTTGATATACAATACTATCTTTATTTTTGAGCTTACTATAAAATGACTTTTTATCACTTTTTTCCACATACAATACTATGACTTATTTTTTGACATACTGTGCTAGGTATATTTCAGCAACTTGTACTATGGCTTTTTTATCAATTTTTTTGACATACTATACTATGACTCTTTTGACATACTGTATCACTTTTTTGGACATAGTATACAATTACATTTTTTATGACTTCTTCCGACATTATTGCTTTTCATCACTTTTTTTCAACATACTATACTGTCACTATTTTTAAATTTACTAGACTTTTTTAATCACTTTTGACAAACATACAATACTGTGACTTTTTTATATATATACATTTTTAAAATACTGTACTATGAGGTTTTTGATTTACTATACTATGACTTTTAAATTGTTTTGTTTCAACATATTACACAAAGATTTTTTTAATCACTTTTTTCTTACTATACTGAATTTTTCAACATAATATACTATGACTTATTTAGACATGAAAGGGAGCCAAATGACCAACTAACTTAATTTCATAGGACAGCTATACTATGATATTTTTTTAGGCATACTACACTATGACTTTTTTCGACATGCTATACCATTTCACTAGCATGGACCACGCCACAACCATGTGTTAGTTAAAGATTTAATGAACATTATGAATGTGCAGATGAACATTATGAATGTGCAGGTAGATAAATTGATGTGGATGTCGTCTGATGGCTGGTCTGGGAGGATGTGTGATGACCGGGTGGAGGAGACTCAGAGTGGGGGTTCCGTCTCAAAAGCAGTTTTCGCCGAATAGTTTACAGACCCCAGACGGTACCTAGAAGAGACATGAGAAAGATGTGCAACAGGAAGGGAAGAGGGATAAGACGGATGAAGGAGAAGGAAAGGGAGGGTGGGTCAAGCAATCAGAGACACAAGCCTGGCTGCGCAGCACGGTATATGTAGGTTTGTCTGGTGATTAGAGGTGTGGTTAAGGCGTGGCCTTGCTCCCGAACCTAAGTTAACAAATTAACTTCATTACTTTTAATCACATTTTTCGACGTACTATCACTCTTTTATTACTTTTTTTGGCATATTACATAATTTCTTTGACATATTATATTATGACCATTTTTCTGACATGCTATACTATTGCTTTTTATAGCTATTTAGCTATTTATATTGCTTCAGCTGCTTTCTATGCTTAATCAGTTTGTTCAAGACTAAAAATGTTGCACATTTTCATTAGGAGTTTTAAACAATTTACAAATTCTTTTTGTACTTTTTGAAAATATTGAACACAGCTGACTGAGATTTCCTCATTTGACCCACCCATTTCCACCCATTTTACCAACTTATTCATTATCCTGTCAGTTACTTCCTCATCTAAATTAAAGCCGGAAAATCAGTTTAGCATCCCTTTTTATAAAAACTTTCATACCCTATTGGTATCATTCTGCCTTTTAAAGACATTTTTATTAATTACAACCATTTCCATTTTTCCAAATTGCCCTATAACTTTACCTTCTTACACATTTTAACCAGCAATTTAGTGTAGTGACAGTTTCTTTAAAAAAGCTTGAAAAATTAAATTTTGGTCTATACATTATTGGTATTATTCAACATTTCAATAAAATTCATACTAATTAAAACCATTCCCACTTTTCCAACTATTCTCACTACTTCACCTTCTTCTTAAGCAATTATGCCAGCTATCCAGTTTAGCTTTAGCAGTTTGGCGTTTAGGAATTCACATGCATTTTCTGCAATAAATGCATTTTCTAGTTTATCATGTATGCCTACAGATGTTTTTTTCACTTTTCTGACACACTTTTCTGTCCAGAATTAAATATATGAAGATTTTACCACCTTGGTCCATATCTTTCAAGTCTGCTTACTGTCAGTCTCGCTGAGGTCACTGTGTTGTGGTCCTGGAAATAACATAAGTGGACAGACAAACGCCACCAGATCTCTGCGACTTGTGGCCAGTGACCTGTGGTCCACTAACCAGACCGCAGACGAGCTCACACTCGTGTAAACAGACAAAACATAACACACATGAGTAAATAAGTAAGAACACATGACACACACGCACATTTGTTCACTTTGCATAGTTTCCTTTGAGTTGGAAGAAAAGAAATTGCGGGGTTTGCACAGAAGACAGAAGACCAGAAGCTCTTTTTCCATTTAGTCTTTATTTTAATAATTCATTTACATTTGTTTTAAAGTCCTAGAGTTCTGTTTTTGCTTCTGTTCCTGCCTGCTTCACCTCCTGAAAAACATAAAAGTGTGATAAGTGAAATACAGCAGAGAGGGAATATAGTTTACCTAGAGTGTATTTACAGTATGATACAGACATAATAAGTCTACTATTGGATTCCCTTTAAAGGAAAGCTCAAAGAAATACCTTCCTTTAGGAATAAATGTCAATCTATTTTGGCTCTGCTTCAATTTTAGTTATTTGGTTTCAGAAGAATAAATATAAGATTTTATAGATTTAAACTAGGAAAAAGAAAAATAGGTGAAACACAAGGGTCTAAAACTAGAGGGTGTCCCTTGAGGCCAATTTTTGATTTTAGGCCACATGAATGAAATTGACATGACTTGAATAATAATAATAATTGATAATTAACGGTGCAATATGTAATACTGACAGTGTTTAAAATAGTTACTGCAGTACAAATTAAAAATACCGGAGAGAGTCGTCTCCCCCTCCCCCTCCTCCCCAGACTCGAAGTTCACTGAGGTTGCCAGGCTGAGACGGCTGCATCCACAACAATGTTGCTAGACGCTCTCAGATAGGACATTACTTCACAGCACAGCGGAGTAGCTAACGTTAGATGCTGGCTATATGGACAGTCAGAAAAGCCCTTGCTCACGAGCAGCTCTGTACCCAACTGAGAGACACATTTTTTTGGCTTAGAATTACAATAGGAATCGCTAAAAGAATTCCACAACCTCGCCGTCCTTTTCCAGCCGACTGAAATTATTATTAGAATTATGGCAACAGTTGTTGAACACACTGTTAACTCACGGCCCTCTCTTCCCAATTTACAGCCCCCTCTCTTGGCTTAAAATAACTCACCATTGTCAGCTACGGCCACTGAAAACGCTACACATTGTAAACAGCCGCTGGCCTGGTCCTCCAGTAACGTTAGCCATTAGCAGGGTTAGCATGGCAGCATTAGCCAGGACCAGTCGAGGAGATTTACTCCTCCTCGGCCCAGTTTTGACTCTGACCTGCGGCTCTTTGCTGCATGTCATTCCCCTTCTCTCTCCCCTTTCATGTGTCCTGTCAAAATAAAGGCTGAAAAATGCCCAAAAAATTATCTTAAAAAAAAAAAAAAATGATACCTCACACAATACTCTACAACATGGAGTTGATTAGCTGTGAAAGGGACGTGGCTAAAGCATAGGGTCAGGCCAAACCCTGACCAATGAAAACAGAAACTCTCTGTTGAGTTCAATGATACCTCACACAATAGTGTACAAGAAACGGGTCATTAGTTATTAAAGGGGACATGGCTTAAGCATATGGGGCCAGGCAAATTGTCACCAATGAAAAGGGAACTCTATACTGAGTTCAAGGATACCTCACATAAGACTCTACATCAGATGGGTCATTAGTTAGAAAAATGGGCATGGCTAAATGTATTAAAACGCCACGGTGGGGGTGTGGCTTGAGTATGTGGGTGTGGTCAAACTATAGGGGTTGGCTCAGTGTCACAATTAGACCACACAATCTAATGGCGCTTTTCCACTGCATGGTACATACTCGACTTGCCTCGACTCTACTCGCTTTTTTTGGTTTTCCATTACAAAAAAAAGTCCCTGGTATCTGCTAACAGGTACTTTTTTTTGTACTACCTTAGTTGAGGTCCAAGTGAGCTGAGGTGATACCAAAAGGTGACATGAAAACCTGCAGACTACTGATTGGTCGGAGGGAATCGTCACTATTCACTGCGTCATCATTGCTAGCTAAAGATGGAAGGTGTCCTGAACAAACCCGCCGTGTTTAAATACTGTTTAAAGACCAAAAGTCAATATTGGTCTGGACTTTTGTAAACTGTGGTAAATTTCAAGCAGATATGACAATGTACACTGTTGTTACAGCCACTTTCTTGTTCATCGCTAAATACTCAAAATGAGTGTATCCAACACCCCAACTTCCACATGCTAAATTTGGGCTCATAGACGTTTTTGTCACCTTGCTTCCTGCCTTGATCCTGTAATAATTATGGGAGGCCACTCGAATGAGCCACTACTAAAACATAAATATGAGTTGTAATTGTGGAACAAACAACTTATGGGACAGGACAGTCTGATTTATAAACCACATTTGTCAAGTAAAGGTCCAGGGATTATTAAAAAAAATAAAGTTACTTCTCAAGCAACAATGATCTTGTAGAAAGCTGTAATATGTCATTAAGACAAATGTACAAAACGGCAGCTTCAAGGTTGACATTGTTTGTGTTACTGGTGCATGACCCCTGACTTGTATTGTATTGTGCATCACAATCTCATTTATATCTCATTTGATTTAACTGCAAATTTAAATGCCATCTATTGGCCACCTAGGTTTTTATTAATTTTAACTAATATCATAAGATTTCAGTCTCTTTAGTGGCAAAGTTTGTAACTCTGGTATCTTCTGTCTTGTTGTACAGCTTCAGACTCTGCGTCACACCCAGCTGGAGTTCACTGTGGTGTGACAGAGCAAATTAGTGTACAGGTTGAGGTTTCCTGTCTTATGTGTAGCACATATACTTTAAAGTGACAACAAGAAGTGCTCATTTTACATCACTGGTGTGCTCCAAAGACACTGCCACTTTTCTTTGACACTTATTTTCAAACATTATGAGTGAAAGTATGAAACTCCAGTTCGGTGTAATGTGCTTCTGATTTTAAATCACTAAAATCTGCTGCTTGTTTTTTTGTTTAAATTGTCAGTCTACATGTTACAAGAAAATAGGTCTTCTGAGTACAATGTGCAACATCTAAATCTTAACCAGCTGTTGCAGCTAACAGGTTATAATACATCTAACCATCAGCAGTGGCTAATTTTAGGTAAGCCATAACTAACCTTCAGTTCTCCTCGTAGGAAGGACTGGCAGAACTCCCGTACCCGCTCAGTAGAGATCTCTCCCTCCGGCAGGAGCCACTTCATGTCCGAGCCACCATCATATATACCAACTCGAGGGAGGTCCTTAGACTTAAGGCCAAAGTAGCCCAGTGACCGGGAGTTGGACTTTACTGCTCCGTTGATTAGCACAAACAAAAACTGGAACACAGTTTTATGACTTTATTTAGCTTATTATAGATTATATTAAGTAACCGCTGTAATGCAACTTCTACTTTCTCTTTATAAAATCACTTGGCCGTATTTGAAACTATTATTTTGTAGGTGAAGTAAGTTGAATATTCTCACCTTGCCTGTGAACTCAGGGGCCATAGCTCCCAGTCGCTTCTTGAGCTCAGTGTATTCTTTACTCCCCCTGTTGGCAAAGAGCAGGAGGTGTGACTTCACCTCTGAATGAAACAGGCCCACTGCGGTCTGAGGAGAAGGAAAACAGCACATAGATTATAGAACGAGGGTTAAGGTGGAAGAAGTTCTGTTCCTACTGGTCAACCATGATTTCGTTTTTCAGAATCCTCTCACCTGAGCTTGTTATTGTACTCTTTGAAGTGACATTTGTGTGCCTACTGTTATTGTATCAGCTTGTCATTCATGTTTGATATGTTCATATTCTTGGAATACTCTGAACATCAGTGGTGAAAAAAAACTAAAAGTAACACTTTTGTGGTATTATACTACTATTGCACTATACCCTAGTATTACCATTTATTTTACTTCTACTCAACTACATTTTAGAGGTAAATTTTGTACTTTTTACTCCACCATCTGACCTATCACTATTCAGATTGGATTTGAAATCATATATTGTCAAGGATTAACTACTTTACAATATATAAACTACTTAAAAACTCAAAATTAAAATGGTGGAATCAGGAATAATAATTTGCAAATACTGACAACTTTTGATATTTTAAGTACAATTTGCTAGTACTTCTGTACTTTAAATGAATGCAGGACTTTTACTAGTGAGTACTTTTAAAGTTTGGTACTGCAACTTTTACTTATTTATTTAGTAAAATATCTGAATACTTCTTCCACCACTGTTGAGAGACAGTGATGATGGGTAGCAGGGAATGTTACAAAATAAGAAGTTTTGTTGCTCCATTTTCTTCTTTTTCAATTTCACATGTGTCATTGAAAATATATTATTGAGATGGAAGAAGTAAAGCTTTAGGGGATGAATAAAGAACAGTTAGACAGACAAAGGCATGTTGTTAAAACATTTCATATATGATGGTGATGACTACATGAGTTAAACCTACCACTTGGTTGTATTCTGTAATGTATCGGACCTCGTTGATGGTGATGAAGTTTACAAGACCGTCAGCTTCTAACTTTTTGGCCTCTGCAATGACGAAATTCTCCTGGTGATTATCTGCCTAGATCACATCACACACATCAATATCAACATTGTTCAAAAACTCACATCACATTTACTGTTGAAAAGATGCCTCATGTAGACAAATGGTGCAGAATACCTTTCTGAAAAGGGTGATGGTGTCTGAGGAGAGGCTGTAGTCTGCCCACACCTCTTTCTCAGTGCAGATGGCTACGGGGACGGAGTCAACTCGCTTTGCAGCTGCAACGAGTTCCTGATAGCCGTGACTTTCCTCTCCCTGATACACATGAGGGAAAGAGAGTGAGTTACATCTTATCTTTTCATGTACATTCTCTTCTCACACTTTTTTACCCATGGATGCAGTCTTAGGCATACAATAACACATCTTAGAGTTGGGATGTAATTTTTCCTCTTTAGAATTACTTTTTCAGTAGGTATATCAGACACCAGAAACTCTCCTGTTACCATCCTTTTTCCTCAAAGACAATGTAAATTTAAAAAAGGGAAGGGAGCAGAGAAAGTCAGAGATGGAGAAACGAAAAAGATGAGAGAGGTGAGGCTGACTCAAAGGAAGGTGAATCATGTGTATTTCTGAGACAGTATTGCATGAGCTTTGGCAATTCATTTAATCATTTTGCAGCCTGTAATATGTGTTCATTCCCAGTGAGTCACAGCACCAATATTTTGGTCTCTTTTTGCCATCAGGATCACGTTCCAACTTTGCCTTATTCTCATGTGCTCGATCTTCCATTCTCCTCTCATGAAAGTTATCCGTGCGTTTGTTTATGAGAGGGTCAATGAAGCCAATCCCACAAGTCTTCAGATTCTCATGTATTTCCTGTAAAGTGGCCCCGCCATCTTCCCCCACACACAGAGTCTGGCCAAAGGGCTCGCCTCCATGGCACTCACAGTACCAGCCCTGCCAAAGGTGTGGCCACAGGAAATATATTCTTCTTCCAGATCTATTCATAACAGCAGCATCACCAACACCAGGATGCAAACAAATGCTGTATTTTTGGAACCCTCACAGTCTCACTCTCAGCGAATTAGTTTGATCATGTCTGATTTGCTGCATGCATGTTAGCATAATAAACAAAGCCATAAAACAGACCATGTAGGCTTGTTTAAAAGATGTCTTAAATCTGATTTGAGCCTATGGTTGAGATCTTTTTTTCACAATATGCTATTTTCATGTCTGACCTCCAAGAATCCAATGACCACCACTTCAGCAGAGTCGATAAAGGCCTCAGTAGATTTGGTGTCAGTCAGTCTGGGAAGGGCATTGTCTGAGAAAGAAAGACACAAGATACACAACTAAACATATTTTGTACCTTACACTCCTAGACGTTGTCTGAACAATAAGATTCTACAGCCACTTCAGCAGCTCTGTGTCTCTGTACTCAGATACAACTGTGGGCTGAATGCTAATGTCAGCATGCTAACATGCTCACAATGAAAACCGCTAACATGCTGAAGTTAAGCAGGTATAATGGTAATGTTTTTTCCATGTTCACCATCTTATTAGCTAATTAACAATAAACACAACATACAGCTAAGGCTTTATGTCATTAGTTTTGCAGATATTTAATCATAAACAAAAGTATTGGGCAAATGGCAATAGTGACATGATGATCAACAAAAGTTATTATATTATCCTGTTTGCACCAAATTACATTAAAATCTATCAAATATTCTTTTCCACTCAAAATCCCCATCATGTGAACCTCAGGGTCTTGCTGAAGGAAAAGTCAGGGGATCATAATAGTATACATTGCCAAAGAAATATAATAATTTTATAATCTATAATATTTTGTGACAATCCATCAAGTAGATGTTAAGATACTTCACTAACTACGTGAAAACATCATCCTTAGGTGACTACTAATATGACAATTGTATGCTAGATAAGTGTAAACGTATCTAGTCAGGGGTTCACCAAAGTTAGTAGGATTCCTCCTCTGGGGACCATGAAAGCCTGCGCAGTATTTCATGTCAATCTATCCAACAGTGTCAAGACATTTCACAAATAAAAAAAAAAAAGTCAACCTCATGGTGGCACTAGAGGTGAAATCAGGGGATTGCCAAAATGGTCAGGATTCATCCTCAGGGGACTAGTAATATCCACAATTGTACAACATTTAATGGCAAATTAAATTTGTGATAGACCAACCAATCACAGAGTCTAAATCTATACTAGCAGAGGTGCAAGACTTTGAGGCAAGTTTGAATACCCGCATTGAAAGCAGACAGAAAAACTAGAATAGAACCAATATGACACAGTATACTTAAATCAATTTACCTTTCTCTGTGGCAACGACAGAAGACATCAGAAGGGAGAAAAACAGAGTGATCAGCATGTTTCAAATGATCAGAATGACAGAGAGGCAGGTAAAGAAAACAAACCAAGGAATGCACAGAATACTTTGTAGCTGTTTGACTCTGTATGAAGAGTCGTGTCACCGCTGGTATGTCTCTGACGGCCACCACAACTTCTCTGGGATGTGATTGGAGGCTTTCATGAGAACCAGCCAGGTGTTCTTGATAAGTGGGAGTGCTGGGACGTTGGACTACGTGTCACTGTGCGACAGGAGACAGGTGTGAGTGTGTTTCTGCACTGTGGTGTGGTGGCAATCTAAAGTTGAGAGGGACAATAATAATCAAACCTGACTTTTGCTTATGTGAAACATCACACACCTTTTCCTGTGTCTCGATATTAGCATCTTCTTAAAAACTTTGAAAATGTCTTGTGCGTTAAATGTCTATAGTGAGTTACATACATCACTTCTGGGTGTGAGCCTCTGCTGACATAGCAATCAGGTTAATAATCTGGCTGCAGATATCCAGTGAGGAGGCCTGTGTGACCGGTAAAGGAATTACACTGGACTGCATTTTGGTACATTCTCCACAGGAGGGACACAACTCCCAACAAATCCATACCCATACCCAGTGAAGTAAATGTATGGAGTTTAGACTTTGGTATTTGGAGACACACTGGAATATTTTACTGTTGGCTTAAACATAGGCTGTTACATGTTACTACAAGAAACCAAGGTGAAAATCAAATTTTAACTTAATATTTTAAATCTAAATCCTCTTTTAGTTGATGAAAAGTGCAACATAAAACTAACATAAAATCATGTCAGTCCAGCAAATGATAGTGTCAGATGTGACATTACAATAACAGTTAATTTGTTCACCAGGAGTGCATCGAGTGCTCCTCTGCAATCTAACATCTTAACAGCTAATGTCGTATTGATTAAAACCGATAATGTAACATAGCAGAAATAATAACAGAAAAACTAAAAATCTAAAACTGTAACACAAAAGATATTACATACAAAGACAGAAGAAAAAGCCCATAGCAGCTCCCACAAACAACCACAGAAATGTTGTTTTATGTGTTGGTGTTAAAAAAAAAAATCTTAAAGCCTCTCAAATGCAGAATTATTTACAATAGCATAGTGGGAATTATTGAACTAAACTCAAAAATAATAATTTATATGAAGTTTAATGTTTTACGCTGATGATTTTTAAAAACAAATTTCGCATTGAAAAGCAATCTACTAAAAATTGCTGCCAAGTTAAAGTTTGGTTAACCACAGGGCAGACAAACCAGGATGTACCAAAATACAATGAACTCCATCGGACAAAATGGTCTAAACACTCTCAACGTTTTTGTGTGTCAATAAATTCCAAATACTCTTTACATGCAATTCTAAAAATATAAGATAAAAAGGTTATTCTGATTTTGAAACAGATTGTAAAAATAGCCTCCTAGCTGTGTTTACAGTTCAAATGTGTTCAGTGCAAGGAGACAAATGAGACCAATAATGAAAAAAACTCATGTAGTGGGGGAATCATAGACTCATAACTTACAACTTAACATACTGTATAATATCACAACACCAACAATCATCTTCTGAGATTAAAAAATGTGTTGTGCAAAGCTTTGAAAAGTCTTGGCTTATTCTCAGGGCTGGTTTTTGTGATGTACCTTTACATAGAGCTTAAGGGCAACACTAATACTGCTAACGTCATAGACCCATGACTTGTGTGAAATGCACATACAGGTGACGTCTGACACTGCAACTCTTCTCAGGTGAGGACCCAAGAAAATAAAGCTTCTTACAAACACAATTCTGTCTCTCTAGCGTCACAGCACAAGATTTAGTAGAACATATTTATATAGTAAGTTGTGGGCGGGAATCTAAATCATTACCCAGTAAGTTAAAGCAAGGGCTATACTGTAGCGTTGGAGATATGATGTATAAATCATGACAAAACCTGCCACTTATAGAGACTTTAGGCTGGAATGTTGTACAGAGGTGACGTAAACATGTACACCTTTTCTATTTCTGTTTTCTACTTTAGTCTCAGTTTTATCCAATGGAAACAGTTTCTTGTTTTCTGTATCTCTGCATAGATGTCTCCTTTATTTATTTTTTCACTGTGCTGCTTTAAGACAACATTTTACATTGTTTTAATTGTCCATTTTATGCTCTGCAGTAAAGTTGGTGTTAGCATCCCTGACACAAAGGCACACTGGGAGAACAATGAAGATGAAAGATAGAAAAAATTAGGAAGGACAGAAATGAATTTAAAAAATGTTGTCTTTGGCCATTTCTGACTCGTTGTGGACAAGTGTAAAATGTTTAACAGTTTCAGAGAAGATGCAATTTAGTTTAAAATTACAGGACCAGTTGGTCATATAGTTGGTGATGCAAATAAACAAAGCAAAAGTGGTGTTACGATACACACAGTGGTGGAAACATCAGATTAGTTACACAGGCTTAGTGATGTGTTTTCTCTAAATGGATTGTGGTGAAACTTTGAAACTTGGTATTTTCAGGGTAACTTTTGTGAGCAAATAATGTCCAACACCCCATACCATGTAACAGTTTTGTTTTTTTTAACTTTCTTTTTTATTTTGTTGTTATTTTTTATAGTGTCCCAACAAGTCCTCCAACAGATGCTTCTTCTAAGTTTGGTTTAGGGCTGAGATCATGATCTAACCAGGTAAACCTGGATTACTGGTATTTAGATTGTGGTCAGGTTAAAACTGTCATGATTTCTCGATCATCACTTACACAACTTTTAACCCTGTTAGGCATGTGAAGGTCTTACATCAGACTCTATGAGCTTCTCCTCACACCGTCACTGTCTCACTTATGTAATGTGCACGTGCAAACCACAACATTTGCCGTGGAGATTTGTAAATATGCAGTAACAAGAAACACATTTTAAATAATTAAACAAGAAGATTATTAAAATATTTACTTCAGTTCACAATTTAAAAACACTTAACTGCAACAAAAGACTAAAGAAAAAAATAACCATATGACCCAAAAAAAAAATATTTTTAATACAGCAAAAAAGGTAAGTATTTGTATAGTCTAAAATGATCTACAGTAAGTACTGTATAAATTAACTAGAATAATATCCCAAATGTGGGTCATGGTAAATGTGTCAGCTGTTTTGGAGTTTTTGCAGCTTGGATTTCATGTGTGGGATGGATACAGCTTACAGGCTGCCTAATGGTATCCACAGAGGATAGGGCGTCACACTGTATATTACATTATATTTACCAGGTAATTTATTCACAACTAAAATGAAATTGCAACTAATCAGTGTAGGGAAAATCAGAAGGAAGGAATAGGCAGTACTAGGAGACTTGCGAGTTGATTTCCCTATCCTGATAAACGACTCACAGCTATACACCCTCGTCCAACGTCAACCACATCACCACCACAGTATTTGTAAAATTTTATATACATTTTGTGGAGCTGATGGAGAGGCAACTGGAGTGTTCTAGAATCCAATATTCTGTGATAGGGTGGTCACAGTGGTTACTGGGTGTTTTCAGACCCTAATCCTATCACAGCCTGTAAACTGCCAGCTTGAAGACGTTGTTAGACACACTGTATTTATGTTGCAATCACAAACTCATGGGCTTTTTAGATCAAGTCACTCATTAGGAACCATATTTTTAACCACACGCATGCCATAGTTTGTGGGTGATTCCTGGATGTAGTTCTTTGCAATTTTGGGAATGATTTATTATTACTTTATTGTCAGCCGTAAAATGACACTACACTGTGGTATGCCACATCATCACAATTTGATTATACTTGGATTCCTGGTTGTAAACATTCATTTTTTAATTGATACATTTATTCATTTACAAATCTTCAAAAGAGTTTTGGAATCAAACATTATGATTTAGGGGTAAGTAGAATCAACATTATGATGATGATTATGGCTACATCACACAAAATTAAAAACATCTTATACCCCCCCCCCCACAGTGAACTGACTCTCTCAGTAGCTATCAGATGCAGCTGTTGCAGCTCTGCTCACGAGAGAACAACTTGCATCTTAAAAAAGACAGACTGTTCTGGTTGGCTCTGATTGATAATCTCGTTCTAAGCTGGTTTGGCAGGCGCTCTGACACACTACAACACAATTAGCACAAGAACGACCTAATTATTTTACACTGCACTCTAAGCAACGTACAAATGTCTTGTATATGTTAATCTTTGTTCTTCATTTATCCATTCACAGTGGCAATTTTATAAAATAATTTGTTTTACGTTGGTGAAACTGTTTTTATTTTGTCAATGCCTTTTTTAAATGTAACAATACATCAGAAATTGACTCTAAATCACACAAATACAACAGACCTTGTAATCATTTTCCTTCTCTTTGTTCACCCATAGACCCCAAGTCTCCCTCTCAGGTCCCCGCATAAAGTGGCCAAAGGTTTAAAACATTGCACGAGGCACTGCCCCTTTGTCTGCTTGCTGTTTAGATGCTCCAACAGTTAATTAGTGCAGTTGAGATCTGGAGGCCCCCACACACACACACACACACACACACACACTGTATATACTTTACTCTTTTACGCCACGTTTATTTGACAGCTATGAAATATAGTTTACACTGCAGATTAAGATTTTAAATACAAAACCTATAATCACTGAATGAAAAGATGCATTGTTAAAGTTGAGTGAACTATCCGACAGTGTACTGTCCAAATACAACAGTAAAATGCTACTTACACTGTAATGCATCAGTAATAATTAATGTAATGATAGGACATTTTTTTCTTTAACGTACCTGTGGAGGAAAACAATAGACTGTGTACTTGCTGTGAATGAGCAGCTTTGGTTGCCATAGCAACAGTAGCTTCAGTTATCTTATTCCATTGTCATCTTCTCTGTCCTTGAAGTAAGATTTATTTTGACAATTTGAGTGAATTATGAATTAATTATTATATATTTTTGTAATATGCAAGTATGGCAGCTAAAAAAATGGTGGCCACACCCGTGTCACTAAGTGAGTCATTATAAAAATTATACTGTAAAAAACAGTTAAAGACACAAGAGAGACCAAACTACGTGTAGGCCTATTTCGTTTTTTTAAATTTTGTTTATTGTTTTTTATGTGTTGAGTATGAAATGTTAAAACCATTTTAAATATCAGTTTAACTTGTGGTGATAATAATAGAAAGAACACAAAGACAGAAGGTCAAACTATTAACTTTTATTTTGCTCATGGAGTTGTTCCTCTCTACTGACAAAATAGATATATGATCTTTTCACAGAACAGTGAAGTGAATCATAGACTTTCTCATAAAAATAAATGTTTAGGAAGCTAATTCACAAAATAGACATGTGCATGTTGAATTAGCAGCTTTGAGGGGAAGAGGTGGAAAAAGAGGACCCCCTTTCATATTGTGAAATATATACTCCATTTGATTTCTTTTTTTTTCCTCCGTGGAAAGTACAGGCTGCTGACACCACTTGTTACGAGGATGATGGAGAATTGGTCATAGATAAAGTGCATGAGACAACCTAGGGTACTGGATTTCTTTTTTTCCAGGTCAAAACCTTTAATTTAAAGCTGCTATCTCTTTTCAGCTGCTCAGTAAACTGTTGGAATCCATGAGGAACAACGACTGTCTAAACAATTCCATATTTTGCCAGGTCGCAGAGCTCCATGTCCCCGAAGGCTTCCCATGGGCAAACCACTGTGATGTCTGTGCCAAGACCCTCCATGCCGGGGATATCGTCTCCGAATCTGAGTGCATAAGACAAAAAAGATCTGATGAGTACTAATTAAGAGATCCAAGTTGTTGTTTATTTTGTTTGAATGTAGGCCTAAAATAGCAAATAAAGAAAAGACGTGTTTTTTTTGTGTGTGATCTTGAATCCATCTCACCCCTTCTGGCCTGGTTTTGGGGCCTTGCTCTTGAAGGTACGAGCAGCCCTCTGCTTGAATCTGGGAGGGGCCTTCTTGTCAGCGGGAAGTGCAATGGCTGTGTCTGCCATTTTAATTGGATACTGAAAAAGAAAATAGAACAACGTATATGAGATCCATGCAACTCTTATCTCTTTTAAAGTTTTCTGTTTGCCACTGCTTTGTATTAAATTAAATATCTCACACTGCAACATAACTTTTATTCAATTTTTTTCCTTTTTGAAATCCTATTTACACGTCTTTTTTAGATTGCCATGGGTTTGGGTTTTATACCTCATCTTAATGCCTTTTTAAGTTTAATGTACAGCACTTTATAGCCTGTATCATTACTTTCGCTCATACAGAAAAATTAATAGCCCATACACTTGCCTCGTGGCACAGACTCGGGGTAAAGAGAGACAACACTGAGACAGATCTGCCAACTTAACTGAACTAAAATGATCAAGGTGAAGGCTTCAAATAAACCCACTGTTTGTTTTTTTGTCATTACAAGTAAAATCAGAAATCAAAAGCTTATCAATATCCAGACGTAAAAACAACGTTTTGATGCATGAAGCATTGCCAATTTAAAAAATACAACCAGTGCTCAAAATTCCTTTGGGTTCATCCAAATCTATCAAGTAAAAAAAAAGTACATTATGAAGAACCGGGCCTACAAGAAGGCCAGCACAAAGAACTAAGTCTTCTCAGTAAGAATCTCAGAGTTCATTTCAGCTCCTCATAATACTCAAGACAAACACTATAAAGCCATCACTATGTCTGTCTTTCTTTTTTCTGAAGCATTATGTGTTATCAAAGCAGTAAAAGCCTCACTGTACCAGATCCAATACAATTGCAGTTTCATCTTACCTTTTGTTAAAGTGTTTTTTCTGATGCTGTCTGATGAGTCTGGCTTGCTTGTCGCTTTTGGTGTTCCTCTCTCTGTCTGGCCCTTTTTAAAGTCCTCCAAGTGGCTAATCCACTCAGATGTTATGTAAATATTTTGTGTGTCAACTCTGCTCTGTCCTTTTCGGCATCAGCTTAGCCACGAATAGATGAGATTAAAGAGGGCGATAAATAAACATAAGGTGTATTCCAAGTGACTGTAGGTATATCGATCAACATGTCGAACTGAAGTGAACTATTGAGGTGTTATGTATTGGCAGGGGTGAATGACAGTAATTAGCATGACTGTCAAGTTGAAGCCAAAAAAATCTGCTGAAAGATATCCATTGTCTTTCTGTCTATCTGTCACAGCACACCACATACATCAGTTATTTCACCCACACATACTGTACCCTTCTGCATTAAATTCTACAGTTCTTTATAGTTCAGGTAACTGCTCATTTGGGTTTAGCCACAGGAATACTTTATTTACAATGTGAAAAATAACTGCATGTGTAAATCAATGTCATGGTTAACATGGGTCACCTTTGTTTTTTTCCTATTCATCTACAAAAACAGTTGGGAAAGGCTTTCCAAACATGATTGTGAATCATGAATAGGCCACAAAGAAAAAAGAAGGGGAGCTGGCAAATGCAGAGGTACTTTATGTACTGTCTTATTATGCTAAATATGCAGAAACACAGTCACTCAATAACTTAAAGAGCACAAAAAGGTTTGAATCTGTAGCTGCTCTGAAGCCTTTTATAAATATGCACATGGTTAAGTACAGTATATATACTGTATGTGAAACATACTTTTTGAATACAGTATGTGTGTCTCACTTCTGTATATTTTTATATTCAATGCTGCTCATCATTGTGTGTCAAATATTCCATTTGTAATCCGTTGTATGTAGTTTATCTTTGTGTGTTTTGCTGATAATTCTTATTGCTGTTTTTATTATGTGTTGGGGCATGCTTTTATCATCTATCATAAACTTTTATTTGACTTGTCAAAGTATCTACAATTGTCTCCATTTTGACCAAGTACAACAATAAAAGGGTCTTACATGGAATCGTTAGTGATAAAAAAAAAAAAACATAATATTCTGTAACACTAATGAGTGTTTTTAATTTTGTACTTTAAGTACATTTACTAGTAACATTTTGAATTCAGGACTATTTTTAGACTTGTTATTTCTAGTAAAGGACCTGAGGACCTTCTTCCACCACTACTACCCTATTTAATGATGATAATACTAATACAACTAATAATATTACTAATAATAATATTAATTATTATTATTATAAATCTATATGTCTGATGGTATGGAAAATATAGGCTACTTTTAGGTCTCAGTTTTACATGTGCAGTTTATTTACTGCCATGTAGAGATTTGAAAACAACACTTTCCAAATATTACATGAAGTTAACAGTCATATAATGCAGCACAGCACAGAATACAGCACTATAACAGAAAACAGCAGTAATTGTACTATTACTAAAGATTAGGATATATTTTCACCTTATTTTTAAACAAACGTGTCTTGGCACGAGGATTAGGGCATGTGATGTAAGATCAGGGAAGCCCTGATCTCGTTCAGGTGATCAATCACTTAGAGACAAATAAAGAACACTTACTTTAAGTATCCAGCTCCTAATCTCTTGCCTCGTGGCACAGACTCGGGGTAGAGATAGACAACACTGAGACAGAGCTGCCAACTTAACTGAACTACTATAATAACTGAGGGAGGTCAATCATTAAAGAAACACTCCATGATTTGGATACAACATCCAGTTCTGCCTACAGATCTTCAATATGTTATGTAATTTGACCAAGAAAATCTTAATTTAAAGTCCTCCTTCTAGCTTTGTCACCTTTTTCTAAATTACATAATGTACAATTGATATACAGTATATTTGTATAATTTACACGTTAATATGCAGAGCAGCAATAAGACATATATAACATATAACAATCATGATGGATTAAAAAATTAATAAAAAAGGTTTTAAAATGTTTCTGTCAAATTGTTGTTTTCAAGCTTTAATAATCCACTGTTTATGTCTTATAACTCAACGGTGAACCGAACGTATTGTTGCTGTAGAACAATTATAATATATTCTTTTACAATTGTAATCTTCTTTTTTAAACACATCTATTCAGAAAAAAAGAATCTTCACATAATTAGAATGAGGTCCCAAAACAACTTATATCATCCAGTAAATCCCATTGTGTTTTTCTCAGACAGGCTTGTAATATTGCAGTTGTCTTCACCTGACATGACCCACACTTTGCAGCCCCTTTCTTAATCTAATATAGCAGAGAGGTCAGAAAATCATAGACGAGCATGTCAAGGAGATTAGTAGGGAGGAGTATATAAGAAGACGCCAGGGCGAAGACCAGACACAAACTGAGCAGAGAGACATTGACCAGAAGCCAGCTGTGTGACTCCAAACCAAAAGGTAAGATCAAACTCTAAATTCTCTCAGCTGCCAGCTTTGCCTATCATTCAATTCTGATATGAGAATTACAGTAGGAGCATAAATAAGAATGCAGGATCAGATAGATACCTTAAGGTACATTTGTCGGGCTCTTTCAATTGTGACAAATTATAGTTGTAGACAAAATGATCTCAGTTAAAGGAAGTTTTTCCTCGCTCCGGTTACACCATATGCATGATTTTTGGATATTTGGTAGTCTAGACCAAATTATAGTGTGGTCTAGACTTATCTATCCATCTATCTATCTGTAAAGGAAAATACCTCAGAAGTGTCCTAGAAGCCAAATCAGTTTTTAAAGAACCTGAAACCCTTGTTTGCATTGGCTTTGTCTCCATTTTATAACTTAACTGTATTTTGTTGTTATACTTTATGCATAACATACATGATTTATACTTTGAATCCTTTTGTGTTATATTTTATCTGGTCTTTCTCTTTTTCCTTTTTGTAAGGCACTTAAATATATAAATACAGCTTTGAAGTATTATACAAGTAACATCTACTTAAATTACTGACTTTTTACCCCATGGAGGACACGGAATATGGAGCTATTTCTTTTAAATCTGCAGGTTTATGGCACATTTTGCAATTTATTAACCTGAAAAAGAAAAAAGAAATTTTCAGAAACGCATATATCAGTTCTTAAAAAGCATGATTTAATAAAAACAAAATTTTAAGTGGAGAATGACCTTTGATCAATTTACATACCAGGACTTCTTTTACAAATTTCTGTTTATCGGTCATTATATATTTAGTCCTAGTTGCAGTTTAGTTCAGTTCAGTCTTTATTATCCTATATGGCAATGACAATACTGTTTGTGACAGTAGCCACTAACTGTTTGTAATATATTATTAAAGTTTGAATGTTACATATCTAGTTTTTCTGATTGGCTATTGTTACCTAATTTAAATTGATGTCGGGTTGCATTTTTTGAAACACCTGTAAATATTTTATTCACATGGCTTTTTAGATCCCTGGGAAACTAATAAATGTTGTTTGCCATTCAATGATATGATTTTCAGATTATTTTTAATAACAAAGGTAACAACAATAACAGGCCAAACATTAGGGCCTAATCCTTAATATTTGTGACAATTAGCCTATTTCATATTTGATGGGGGGTGGTTAATGACCTGGATAATGGATAGGGGGGCGCTGGCCCAAAAAAGGTTGAGAACCACTTAACTAACAGACACGTTAAGGAATATTCCACCAAACTACACAATTTGTTTCAGTGAGGTCAAAGTACATTTCTAGTGAAGTACACGCCACTGCTGAGTTTCTTGTAAAATAAGACTTGTAACTGAGGTCAGAGAAAAGCCGGATTAAAGCAGATTGCAAATTAGTTGTTACAAAATCTAATTAGACTCAGGGCTTATTATTCCCTGTATATCCCTATATATGTGTTGACTTCAGACTATGGCATTTAGTGATATTCTGATCTCAAGATGTACAGTCTGTAACTTGGCCAAGAGTAATCTTTAAAGCCAAGGTGTAAAAATAGACAAAGTTGTTTATGTAACAGAGTCTGAAGGAGTTTTATGACAGCTTTAGTCAATTGTCTAACCTGGATGTTCTAAGCACAGAACAGTGGGGCTTAGGAGGAGGAGCAGAAGGAAGGGTCTTACACATCAAGACTTACAAATTGACTGTTAACTGTTTTCTCTCACAGCGTACAAGATGGCAGATACAGCAGTTGCACTTCCCGCCGACAAGAAGGCCCCTCCCAAATTCAAGCAGAGGGCCGCTCGTACCTTCAAGAGCAAGGCCCCAAAACCAGGCCAGAAGGGGTAAGAGGACTTTATAGTCACCAATAGGGGAAAGCAACCAGGAAAATTTACTCAAGTACAATGTTGAGGTACTTGTACTTTACTTAAGTATTGTCATTATCGGCTACTTTATACTTCCACTCCACTGAAAGCTCTTATTGAAAGATTGTGCTTTTTACTCCACCACATTTAGCTGACATCTAAAGTTACTTTTCAGATTAAGATAAGTAATAATCTTCCAAAATTAAGCCAGTGGTTATACTTGAGTACTTTTACTTAAGTAAAGGATCTGGATACTTATATTTCAACTTAATACTTCCAAAACTTAGTCATATATCCAAGAAATTAAGACAAATGTTTGTTTTCTTTTTCAAAACAAAACATTTTCAGATTTGGAGACGATATCCCCGGCATGGAGGGTCTTGGCACAGACATCACAGTGGTTTGCCCATGGGAAGCCTTCGGGGACATGGAGCTCTGCGATCTGGCGAAATATGGAATTGTCTAGACACCCCAACTCATTTTCACCTCCCTGCCCAGTCCTTGCCTCTTGCCCAGTTTTCCTTCACTTAACCTGAAAAAATGTGGCAAACATTTTAAAAAGAGAGATATAGATATATATATATATATATATATATATATATATATATATATGCGCTTTACTAAGATGTACATGAATGGAGCAACAACTAAAAATTTCCTCCCCCATACCTTGCACTTTACTAGTGAAAGACAACCGTCGAAATCTGTTTAGCAGTATATTACCACTAAACCTTTGCTCTCTCCTGCCTTTTCTACTCCATTACCTCATTCTCTTTTAAACTTTTTTTTTTTTTTTTTTTTTAGAATACAGCTGTTTGATTAAATATATTTCTATTTTTATGAACAATAAATGTAAATGTAATGCACCCTATCAATAGAATAGTAAGTTGAACTGTCAATAAATATTTTTTCCCCAAAAGAAATGGTGTATTTTTTAAGCACACAAAAGAACGTAATTTGCATTTCTAATTCATCCTGAAGAAATTAATGGAAGACAAAACCTATAACAAATAATATATAGTCTCTGCATCAATTTAGTCCAGACTGAAATAGGCCTATCTCAACAACTACAGGATGGATTGCCATGAAATGTTCATTCATGGCTTCAAGATAATGAACAGTAGGCCTATCGGAATGACACTGGACATTTTTATTTATTTCTTTTTATTTATTTTTTTTATTTGCATTCTGCTCTTGTCAAAAATGTTATTTGTCCAGCACAATGACAAAATACCTGCAAAACCAATGGCATTCCCATCAGCGTCAGCTGTACGTTTAAGTGCTAATCAACAAATATTGATTGCTATCATTAAAGCTGCTGAACATTATGATGTTAGCGTTAATGAGTACATGTTAGCACGTAATGCTTTACAGACCACTCTAGTGTCTTTCAGCTCATTGTTTCGATTTTCCAGCCAGCATATTTATGGTTCAGTCTCATCAACATAGTATTGAAGCAGGAAGCCGTTTTAAACATTAGCAGCTAGTTAGCAACTAGCTGGTGAACACAGTGACGCATTAGACGTATAACGAGCCAGATATTTCTCTCCAATGGGAAGAAATATCGGTGGAGACAAAACATAATGCTTAAAGTAGAGTCAATTTATGACCAGACACATCAAACGGATGCTAATGTTGCTATGTATCTGCTAGATATGTAAATGTGAACTGTTTGCAAAAAGTTTCTATATCAGCTTAAAAGATGATCACACACAAGCCATCAAGCAGTCAAAGAAATCTGCTGCATGTTTAATGTTTCTGACTTGGTGATCAATACTAAAATTTAAATTAATATTCAGCACTACTGGCATGTCTGTGTACAATAATGTAGGAAACTACAAAATAACACTCATAGAATACAAAAAGAGAACAACCTGACAGCATGATCACAACAAAACATTTTTATATAAAACATTCTATATGGACATTCAATAACAAAAAAATATAATGGCAGTCAAGGGCAATATAGACATGACAGAGGAAGAGGTCTGGTCATTGAGAAACCATAGCAACTATGAAGACTGGCCACATAGTTTACTATAATACAGTGGCAAGAAAACCATGACAGGAAAATGAAGCTGCCACGTGTTATGTTGTGCAGCAGCCATTTTGTTTGTCTGCAGGCCTTTTTGCCAAACAGCACTGTGCTCTTTGTTGTATTAGCTAGCTTTAAACTGCTAGCTGCCGGATAGTCTCCATCGAGTTTAGTGGTAAAGAAGAACACAACTGGACTCGGCTGCTCAGGAGTCAAATATGAAGGACACAATATTCATGCAAAACTTTTTTTTTTTTTTTAAAGTATCACTCATGCTGGTTTGTCCATGCCTTCAGTGGCTTCATAAGTCCATCTTTGTGTAATTTGTGTTGCACTTCTCAAGTTGAGAACCAGAACGTGCTGGGGACTCTAAGTTAGCATCTTTGGCTAGGTTTTTTTTTTTTTTTGTCCAGAGCACATTCTATAATAAGTTGATATTACAAATAAAATGTTGAATGTCAGGACAAAATCCACAGCAGCACATTTAATAGAAACAAAACACCTTATTGACCTGTTTTTCAAATGTGAGAAATGAAAAACACAACTGTAGCTTTGCAAATAGCTATTAGGTAGAAAAAAGCATAAGGGCCCTATTTAACACACAACTTAGATTATATCCCACAATGACATTTTGTTTTTACCATGTAGGAATATTAACCTGCTTATGTACGAGAACGCATTCTGACTTTTTACCAGATATCTTCAAACAAACCTGGAGCAACCACGCTGGCCGCACTGACAGATTTCACCACTGAAATGTAAGGAGTCTGCTTCAAACAAAACAATAACTATTCAAATAAATGAAAAACTCAAGAACACAGTTGGTTTTAACCAAAGTGCTACACATCATTCATGCCAAATGTCTCAGTCACATACGAACACAAAAATAAAGAAAAATCCAGCCGTTCCTGTATATTTGAAATATAATCAAATGTCATGCTAACGGATCCTATAATCAATCCTATAAACAGTAGCCCGGATTGACTGAATATTTTACCAAGAGGACAGAAGTTTGGTAGGGTTTCATGCATACTTTTAGTTTTTCCACTTCTTAGTAGGGCTGGGTATCTGTAAATAAACAAGTACCAAGTAGTATTGAAACTTCTTCAGTCAAACAATACCTGCATTAGATACTTTTAGTATCCAGATCTAAAAATAAAATGACTTTGTTTTGTAGTAGTTTGTGTAGTCTGTTTTGCTTGCAGCCAATGACTTCAAGCGTTCTTTAATTTAATGCAATGTGTAATTGGCCCACTACCAGCAGCTACAACCCATACCTGTGGTGTGTGGTAGTGAAGTTGAGCGTGGTGTATTTGACGGAGTTGGCAGAGATGCCACCAAAAAATTTAAAAAATGTGTCTACACTATGAAAATAAAATGCATTAAATGCAGAAGGATTATTTTCCCATAAAGGAAAATACATACACTATTAGTATATAGGTATTTATATCACTTTAAGGGTATTGGAATTGATCCTGGCATTTTTCATTTTTAAACAAAACCCAGCCCTACTCACATATGCTCTCTGCTCAAGATCTTATCTCAAAATAAAAAAAGAAAACTACTTGAAATTTAACTTGCACCTTACTGGATAAGGAACAACACTTAGATATATATATATATATATATGAAAAAAATGGAAGATGAAAAAGAAGTAAATAAACACAGCCATAAGATAATGATAATAACAATAACAAAGATAATATATTTATACATACGGCAGAAAAATGTGCTTTCTACAAATCTTTGGAACAAAACAAAAAGCCACGTTTTGGAAATATAGAATACAACGGTATAGAAATATGCACAATAGTAATGTGTTTTGCATTTAAATATTTTCTATGAACTCACCAACAGAAACTCTCTCTTGCTCAGTAATTGCTGCTGGCAGCATTTCAAAACACATTTACCCACTAAAGTATGTTTCAGGAAGACTCATTCAATGTTGGACTTGCTCTATAAAAGATGGAGCATGAGGGGAAAATCCAAATAAGAAATCTTTACATTAAAAGATCAAAAAATACTTGAACCTCAGGGTTGTGGGTGGATGATATAGTTTAGATCTAAAGCTAAAAATCAATTACAGAAGACAATGTTTTAGTGTTGAGCTCTTTGTAGTGTTTTAGTGGTGGTTGCACACAGAATGAGATCCTGTGCATGAGAAGGTCATATAGTCAAAAAAGAATATCAATGTTCATTTTCTGATTTTAACCCCAAGGTTCACTGTAGTGGTAGCCAAATCAAACAAGTAATGGTTTTATAAGAATAGTAATGAGAATAATTACAATAATAATAATAATAATAATAATAATAATAATAATTTGGTAGTTTTTTCTCTAAACTAATTTCTTTGCATATCATAACAATTTTAAGTTTAAAGGTTCACCATTTCCACATACTAAGAAAACTTGAGGTAAGGAACCGCTCTAATAACCCTCCCTCCCTTCAGCTTTCAGACATGATTTCTGAAGCAATATAAACAGTCACACATCATCCACCCAAGCCGCCATGTTCAGTCTGCCTCTACCAGAACACAGCAAGAATGGAAATCCTATTTCATTGCTATGCACCCAAATAATGAAAATCCACCAGTGGGTGTTTTTTAGTGACTCTTCATTCATTTCAAAATGTTGTTAGGCTATTTCGATGAACCTTCCTGCTTCCTACTGCTCCGCCGTTTTGTGGGCATATCGACTTCTCTTTTTGCTTCAATGTTAAGTGTGTGAAGGTCACACAGCACTTTCTCATACATTGTTGACAGCTGTTTAAATGTCAGTTATCCACATACAGCCTTTGGAAGAACATCTGGGCTCCATCACAAGTCTTGTGCTGCTGAGTGCCAAGGGATTAAGAAGGGGGGACTATATTACAGCCGTGCAAGAGGGAAGGTGGCCACTGTAAGTCTTATTTTTTTCTTCTTTTTTAATGTAAAGGCCATCTGTCAGTCTTTACAAAGCATTCCTCTATTTCTGTAGTATTTCTGTAGTAGCGCATATAAGAAAATGTGGGACTGCTCTGGGGTGGGATCTGAAATAACTTTGTTGTGGTCGACTCCACTTTGAAACAGGGTGCAGTCCTCTACAACAACAGAGGGAGCTCTTTCAGAGTAATTCAATGGAAGAGGCGAGCTCCTGGGAAATTTAGTGTCTTTAGTAAGGGGCAAACCTGCTGTAGCCTCCCCTGTACAGTGTGGCCTGTGAAACAATAAACGATAAACATTAAGTTAATAAAATCATCTCATAAGGACATTATTCATTTAATCAAATCAGTCTAGAGATATTCTATATCTTCCTTTATATCAATAAATTCCATAAAAAATACCAAAACCAACAATTAATCGATCGTATTAACGAGTATTCTGTGTAGCCAAACCCTGATGTATTTCATTCCTATGTGTCGCAGACCTCCAAAAACTAAAAATACATCAATGAGCCACTCTGTTGCACTGGGTGACAATTACCCTTTATGAAAAAATAAATAATATATGTATGACCCTTTTTTGAATATTTACGTCTTCAGTAGAAATTAAGTCAAAATACAAGTTTATGTAGCACTTTACCCACAACACAGTTGATTCAAAGTGATTTACAGAAAACACAAGAAAAAGAAAAAAAAAAAAGGAAACACACAATGTGAGAGAAGAAAAACAGAGTGAGGGGAATTAGTAATGATTATAACAATAATAGTAAAAGTACAAGTCACACAGAGGCCATAGTAACTAACACAGACATTGGGAAGAACTACCTGAGCTGCTTATGTTTGGTACAGCTAAAATATAATGGGCTTGGGGAGAACCACAGAGAGGAAAAGGACGTTCTAAAGTATTGAGAGACGGATGAACACATTGTTGGCTTTGCACATCCATGGGAATTGTTGACACTAAGAAAAATATAGAATATCACTTGGCTTATCCTTTGAATACTTGACAATATATGGGTTTTAGGGACTTACCATGGCTCCGACACCATAGGCAGCTGGGGCAAGCGCAGCATGGTAGGGGTCTGCTGTGTAAACTCGTCCATAACTATCAGAAAGCAACAAAAACGTCAAACTGAGGTATCCCATTATATTGTAATTGTGTAAAACACCTAGGAGGCCTCTAGGTGTGCTGGACAGCCCACTCACCTGTCACTGTAAGCTGCTGCTGCAGCCGCCGCTGCTGCTGGAGTTGCTACCGCAGTTGGCTGGGCGTAACGATACGCTGCATAACCGCCCTGTGATGAGGCGATGAAGCGGAGAGAGACGGAAGGTGGTAGTGTGTGGTAAGAGTAGAAAGATACAGAAGGGGCAGGTGGGACGAAACGGAAACAATAGTATTCATTGTTAAAAATTTGCTGTATTTTTCTTTACACACTAACACACTAGTTGTTAATCTAAAGGGTTACATTGTGATGAAAAACTGCTGAGAAGAGAGCGAAAGATTAACAAGCAGACAGTCAGCAAAACTGGCTAATCTGGTGCAGTACAGCATTCACAAGGATGTAGCTCAGGCTCTGTGTGGGTCTCTCCCTCCATGACCTAATTCCATAAATTGTACAAGACAGGTTTGTAACATTCCCCTGTTTATTATCCTTCACACTGTGTGTTGGACATGGAGGGAGAGAGTTCATACCCATAACTGGGCCCCACCCCAGTTCCCCCACCAAAAACACACAGTTAAAGAAAGGGGAAGGGGTGGCAAGATGATTGTGTCATTATTTAGGTTTGGATGAACAGCTGATGAACATACACAAAAAAAACTACAGGTGTAAGAAGACAGTCAGCCAGACGGATTAAAAAGGGCACACTCACACACACGCTTACATGGCCAGCGACCAATCACTAACAGAAACAGCATGCTTTCCCAAACTCAGAACGTACAGCGTATTAGGCCAAACATCCCTATCAAAAACAAACACCGCTGCAGTCTACCCTAAAGGATCAGTCACGACTAAGTCCCCGCATTCAGGACCACACATTTGCTGCTATGAGAAGAAGGCTGGACTGGGGAAGGAGGAGGAAGGGTGACAGAACATGATATGTACACAAGAGGAAGAAGAAGAAAAAAAAAAGGTTTGAATTATTGACTGAGTAAAGAAAGAAAGAAGACAGAATAAAGAGAGCAAGAAGAAGTGAAATAAAGAATGACACAAAAAGGGGGTTTATAGACAGAGAAGAACAAGATGGGAGGAAAGAGTAGGGGTTGGGGGAGGAGTCAGCCTTGTAAATATGTCTGCATGCCGACACTGATTCAGTTAGCATGCCACAGGTGAAACAGATAGGGAGATTCCTGGAAGGGGTCTGAAGTAACTGCTGACAGAAACGGTCCTACATCCCCCTGACTACCGGAAAATTCTCAGGTTTTAATGCCATTATTCATGTGCTATTCCTTTTGTGTTTCTATTTCAAGCATGGCAATGCAGCTTGCTGACACCTAATAAATCATATGTAAAGCATGTGCACAATAAATAGTTTTAGGGTGAATTAATTTAAAAAGTATAACAAAAAGACTGCATGTCCTGTCTTGAAATCCCAGTTTTGGACAATGTGTTTGAATGTATCTTGCCACAAGCCCATAGTGAAAAGTATTGCATTTGTGTCACCTAGGAATGATGCCAAAATAAGACAAAATGTCTTTGTTTTCATATGGAGGAAAATAATAAGCTGGTGTACAAAATGTACATAGTTAACTAGATGTATTGTCATGGAATATACTTATATGTTATAAGTGCAGATTTTGGATAAAGAAGGTGACTCCCTGTTCAAGTATTGACCTTCAATACTGCACCTAATTTACCCAAACATGTATATTCTACTCCCTTGTAGATAATTTGGGAATGGCCATTTTATGTAGTATATTCTTTGCAAATTCAAATTTCAAATGAATTCTTTTCTCCCCCTTCCGCAACTCCACCCATGTCAGAATCCAGTGAGTTAGTAGGAGAAGACAGAGAAGGCATTTCAATCTCAGATGGTCAATAATGTCTAGCAGCACGCAGTCATTGGAGACGAGGAGGATGCACACTGGCTCTCACACAGAGTGTAAACCCTACCTGGGGCAATCTGCCACTAATGTCCTGAAACACTAGTCTACAGAGAGAACAGAAACAGCTATTGTCAACCTGGTCACACACACACACGCATACACACACAATCAAAATCACATTGGTACAAACTAAACTCACAAATGCACTGAGACAAACCCGAGAGAAGTCTACTTATGAATGAACACTTTGATGAAAGTGTGTGTTCTGCAGAGTGCTCCTATTTTCAAATGTATGCATAATTGATGGAACATTTCAT
Source organism: Percina caprodes (assembly GCA_013375575.1). NCBI lineage: Eukaryota > Metazoa > Chordata > Actinopteri > Perciformes > Percidae > Percina > Percina caprodes. The sequence goes on along the minus strand of JABXJD010000107.1, from coordinate 260,208 downwards.
ATGAGCACAATATATGACAACAAAAGTGATGAGTTGACTGTATATGTATTTATAAGTTAAAAAAAAAAAAAGGAATTTAAGATTAAGAAGTCAGGAAAACATAAAATTACTGTGTGACAAATCAACACACCTAAAAGTACACGTCTCTATGGGTTTGGTCTGTGCCGTGTCACACTTGAAAAACCCACAGGCAAGAGGGGGAAACGTAGGTGAGGAGTCAGGCAGTATAGGAGAGAGAGGTTTACTTACATAGAGATCAGCTGCACTGTAAAAGCCATCCTGATAGGCCATCACACTGAGAGAGAGAGAGACGAGAAAGGAAGGAAAAGGAGAGGAGCGGTGGTGGAGTCGAAACAACAACAAAAAATGGTGTGATGCGCCACCATGTGGGCATTGCAGAAAACAACAAACAAGAGTGACGATTGGGGGTGAGAGGGTTGAGAGAGGTGAGAGAACGGTGCCAAACAGATTGTGGAAGAGAGAAAAGAAAGAAGGGTAGATTATTACACACCGTGCAACATGCAAGACAAAATACCATCTCTTTGCATTATACTTTAAGGCGATACTACCGTTACTTCAGCAAGTGAGACAAACGTCTATTAAATGAAAATATTATTCAATTTGATCACTAAAGTATTATATCATCATTATCACGTTTGAGGTACAAGGAAATGGTATTTCAGTTCAGCAAACTTTCATTTTCAATATCTTAATACAAACATATTCAAACACACAGCATGCACAATTATGCCAATGTTTTTAACTAAGTGAAGACATGCTTTTAATAAGACAGTCATATGCATAACTTTACGTCTAGTTTTTATTATCAATAGAAGTTTACTGGTTTAACTATCAGTTTTTACATATGTTTATGTACAGGATATGTTTTATTACCCAGGGTAGGTGGGGATGGCAGTTTGTGGCACAGCTGCCCTGACTGCGCTGTAGACGGGCCTTGCACGACCCCGGAGATGAGCGCCTCGAAAGGTTGCAGCGGTAGAGACGGCTGCTGCCGCTGCTGCTGCTGGGTATGGAAACCCCGGAACTGAGACGCAGAGAAGGTAGAAAGCACAGCTCCTTTAATATCTTGAGGATTACAATATTATTCGTGCATCTTGTCAATCAGTCTCATTAGATATGAAGCTAATCCTTGCTGTCATACCTGTATAGAGTTCAGGGCTGTACATGGCTCCAACCATGGGACTCAACTTCCATCCAGCTATAGTTAACAAAACAATATACATTTAAAGCAATATTTGACTGAAGCAATCAGCCATTTTATGAGTTATGCATTTGTTTACAGTGATCTTTGCTGTTTATTGAAAAGAGAGGATGTATAAAGCATCCTAACAGTCTGTCTGCACAGGGCACATCTGTGAGAGTTTCACTCAGTGCCACTACCAGGACTGGACAATTCAGTATTATATATTGATTTTAAGTAGAGTTGCATCATTAGAAATACATATTGTTATTGTTTCACAAAGTTCTTTTGTGCAACTTTAAGGGAAGAGACTAAATGCAAAAATATATTTTTTAATGCACTGGTCAATTTTATTTAAATAACGATTTTTTTTTTAACTACACTTTCTCTTACATTCACTAAAAGTTAGCACTAAATATTTGCTATACTCAATACTCATTTGCATATCAAAACATTAATTTTCAGAAAAATAATCGTTTTAATGTAAGTAATCAACCGGGGAGGTTTGATGGTGATATCTGTTAGTTAACATGTTTACCCTATTCACCTATTGTGTCCCAAGAGTAATTGAGGCTTTTGTTTTGTGGGACATAATGCATTTCATTGGAAACTAATATTTTGATCTATATTGTGACAATAGTTATGGCAATATTACCCAGCCCAGACACCATTTATCAAAAGAATCAGCTGTTGTTAAGTCCAAAGTGCATTACCGTATGGCAGAGTTGCAAGGCTCTCTCCGTTAGAGTAAGGGGTGGTCATCTTCTTGTTCGTCATCACTCTGGCTGTGGCATTATTTACCTGGACACCAAAAAAAGTGGTTAGGGGCTAAGTCAACGCAGTTTAACGGATAGACAAGCTTTGAGGAATTATCAAAATGATGCAGAATCCGATCACATTTTAATTTGGGTTTTAAGCTTTCTTAAACTGAATGTATTTTGTGACATATGGGGGAAGATACTCTGCACAGGATTATCAGAGTTCCATAATGATTTTTCATTATACTTAAAACAGTTGTTTCTAAACTTATGACAGAGATTAATTCTGTTGATGAGCAGCAAAGGTATTTGATGCATGCGCTTCTTTTGAAGGAGAAAGACATTGAAAACAAGTAAGTCAGGCAGTTTTGCACACAAACAATGCAACCACTGGCATACAGAATAAAGAAAACAAAATATTTCAGAATAAAAGCATTCAAAAAGAAATCCAAGACCATTATATTGCTACCTTTTAAAATAAGGAGGGAAAAAGAAGGTGAATTAAGCGGCAGATTCATCAGTTGAACACAATGCAAAAAACAACAATGAAAGAGTTCATAAACAAATTACACGCAGCCAATCAACAGCGCATCACATCACCAGAAGTGAGCAAAACTAGCCAATAAGCAAGCATCAGATGCAGCAAGAGACCAATCAAAAAAGGTTGGCAGCCCTCCCAATCCAATAAACATCTTACAGAAAAAAGTAGGGAGGGAGAGAGAACGACAGAGAAAAGACTGAAATATGGAGGGGTGCAGGAGGAAGAGCCAGTCCACATGAAAAGACACAGAAAAACATATACATGTGGAGAAGAGACAGAGTGAACAATCCATCCAAATGTGCAATTCTTCTAACGAACAAACAGAAACCACAAGATGCGCTACACACATACAAAAATACATCTGACCGTTATTATATTAACTTGGATCTAACTGTACAGGCGCAACAATGGAGAAATGATAAATAGAGCAAGAATGAATACAGAGAGAGAGAAGTCCAGATAAAGACAGAGAAGATGGGGGGATGCAAATATCATTCCTCAAAAAAAAAATAAAAATCAAATCAAACCATGGTTGTGAAACACTGCCAGGCATTCCAGATCAGTGTCGCACACCAGAGAGACCTCAAAGCACACAACCACCAACACACACACCATCCAGAACCAAACTGATCAAAAAGTAAAACAAGAATACCTCTTTATAGAAATCAGAAAAAAGAAAAGTTGCCGTTACTTAATCAGTGACACAACTTTTTAAGATTGCTTTGCTGGGGTCTATAAATTAATTCATGGCAGCTTTTTTTCTTAAAATAGCTCTAATGAGAGATATATATATATATATATATATATATATATATATATATATATATATATATATATATATATATATATATATATATATATATATATATATATATATATATATATATATATATATATATATACACACACACACACACACACACACACACACACACACACACACACACACACACACATACATACACACACACTAGATCTTTAATTTAAATGTTGAGTCAAAAAAAAAAACCATACCTCTACAACTGTCTGCAGTCTACAAAGTGGCACAGAAAGTGATCATCAAGTACTACAGTACACCATGATATACAGACAACTATTATCCTCTCTCCGGTAAAGCTAACATAGCACTCATGCTTCAGCATGCTGTCCCACTAAAAGTGCAAAAATGCAGCTATTGTCTGACACATGACACAGAGATGACATAGTACTATATGGCGTCATACAGATGACGAGAAAGAGTAAACCATGCAGGATACAGCTCTGGAATTAAATGTTGAATGCCGTTAGAGAGGTGATTGGAATGAATGCATAAGAAGTGGTAGTCAAAGTTGTTGCACTTGCAGATAGATGCAGTACATTCACTTATACAAGTGGCCTTTATAATGCCATGCGATCAATGGCTAATCTCGTAATCGTTTCATTCACCACCTCCCCAATCAATCACAGGATTAGCCAATCAGGTTCTGTCAATCAATCAAGCTCCCCTCAGTAAAGAAGTCCTTCATTTGTGTGTTGGGTGCATTTTATTTCAAGTTTTGACAATTGGGGTGGGGGGAGGGGTCATTCAAAAATGATGCCATGTGTACACAACTTACCGTTGCCAGGGAAACGGCGTGAGGACACGCGAGCAGTTACCGTGGAGACTGACAACAACAACAACAACAACATACAAAAATCATCAGGGAAATAGAGAAAATATATGTAAAAAAAGAAATGATGAACTAAATTAAATTAAATAAAAACAAACAAAACGAGGTAATGAAAAGCAACCCCCACCATGTGGTAGAGAGGAAGTGATGTAACAGGTCACGTGTCAACAGTCACCTACAAGTATCAGCCATTTGACAACTATCTAGCCGTTACTGGTTAAACTCCACTACAAACACAGATCATAAAAGTTGATAAAGGAGCTAACAAATGGAAACAGAAAATTTAAATCTACCTTGGGGGGGAAACTACCTATTATTACTGCCCAGATTATATTCAAATATCTGACAAAATGATCACTCAAACAAACATAATCTCATTCTTCAATGTTTATGCTACCTGACAGGACAGAGATATGGACAGCAGAAATGCAGGTGCATTTGGGGACACACACACACACAGAGAGAGAGAGAGAGAGAGAGAGAGAGAGAGAGAGAGAGAGAGAGAGAGAGAGAGAGAGAGAGAGAGAGAGAGAGAGAGAGAGAGAGAGAGAGAGAGAGAGAGAGAGAGAGAGAGAGAGAGAGAGAGAGAGAGAGAGAGAGAGAGAGAGAGAGAGAGAGAGAGAGAGAGAGAGAGAGAGAGAGAGAGAGAGAGAGAGAGAGAGAGAGAGAGAGAGAGAGAGAGAGAGAGAGAGAGAGAGACTGGCCTGGTGAAAAAGGGTTGAGACAGAGATGGAGGAGAACCAATAAAAGAAAAAAGAGGTAACGACAGCTAGCTATTGCATTCTCTTCACATGTTCATTCTCTCTCCGCCCTCCATATTTTTATTCTTGCACACCCCCACACAGAGACAGAAGAGTGCAAGACATTCAAGACCATGCAGAGGAGCTTTGGTAACAAGTAAAAATAAAAAAGAAAGCGTGATTTGAAAATCAAGAGCCAGAGCAAATGGCAAAAGCATGGTGTATCTGATCTCCAAGGCCATTTGCAACTGAAATCCGAGCTCATGCTGACAACAAAAAAGATGTCACAAAATGCACTTCCATATGATCTGGTGTTCTTTTTCAGGAGTGCTGATTACAACTGTGAGTGTAAACAAAAAATTTAACCATTCATCTTGCACGTCTGAAATCAAACAGTCAGCTTTGCTGAAGCATCAGAAATGACACCACATCATGGGAGTCTCATTCCCAAAAAACTCCCCATCATGCATGTTAACACCGAGTCACCCGTGTAGTATTAACTGAGTGAAAAACTCCATGGCTATATCTGACCTTATGAACAATCCATGCAACATACAGTACCCTGTTACAGACACCAGCAAGCACTCTTTTTCAGAGGAAAAATAACAGAGGCTATTACCTGCCCTTCCATTCATTAACAACCATAAACCAAAAATGGCCACCCATCATGATCATGGAAGAAGGGAGGATGGTGATGTTAAAGGTGCAGGAAAACCAAAAACAGACAAATCCTACATGCTGTGACAGAAGCAAATATAGTCAGCAACCGTGTCGTAGTGACGTCTTACCGGCCATGCCTGTTGTGTAGCCACTCCACCCAGCATGCTTTGCAAGCCACACAGTTTTAAGAGGTGCAATGGACAGCCCACAACAACAACAACAACAACAACAACAACAACAACAGCAGCAGCATAAACATCGTCAGGAAGTGCCATCAAAATAGACGTCTGTGTGCGTAGCACCACTGCACCATGCTTTAGTGAAGCCAGAGAGGTTAGAGTTGAACACATACAGCCATCCGGAAACCTTCTCTGGGACAGAAACGACCAGAACAAACTCATTGTCGGACACGGAGGGGAAACAGAGGAGAAAATGGTCGCAGTTTGAAAAAAAAGGGTGGTGAGTTACCTCGATTTTACGTCCTTCAACCAGCGTACCATGAAGCTTCTCTCGGGCCCGCTCCGCATCTGCACTTGTCTCGAATGTTACAAAACCGAAGCCCTGCAAGTGAAGGGATTTGGAAAAAGAAAGGAAGGTGGAGAGCGACAAAATAGATGTTAAGCTTTTGCTTAACTTATTAACACATTTTTAAATGAACACATTTTTAATTACACATTCCAACATCCTACCTTGGATCCCCTCTCATTGAAAATTATCTCGACATCGAGGATTTTGCCATATTGCTAAAAAATAGAAAGTAGAAGAAGATGAAGAGGCTGAAAAAGCATGTCTATTACTGCATCTTGCCACTGGGTGTCAGCGCTGTTAATCTATGTGTCTTTTCTTCCACCATATCGTCTTTGCCTCTGCTCATTTCTCTGCACCACATTTTAGAGACATTTCTCTTACAAAAAAAGCTGAGCATAAAGGCCCAGATTTTTACATCTGGCTTTAAATGATCTTTCTACAAGATGACATTCAAGTAGAGGTTTTGATTTTTAGTCAAATACAGATTACTTTTAGCTAAAAACAGATATGACAGAGCCTTATTGTAATTTAACATCCCATTTGAGGACAGGAAATAAACATTAAAAAGAAATCTAAGAACACAGTGCTGATGCCAATGGATTGGTCCCTAGAGTCATGATTTTTACTCACTGCATGCTTTAAATACAAATGTTCTGGGTTATTGTTATTTGATGATGAATAATTGAAAAGGGGAACGTTGCGGTCTATATACCCCAAACATCTGTCGTAGGTCGGGATCTCGGAAGCGGAAGGGAATGTTGGAGACGTGAAGGCGTTTGGGGGTCCCCTTTGCGTCTGAATCATCCCCAATGCTCCCTCCACCACCTACGCCTCCTGAGCCAACAACTGACTGACCGTCAATCTGGGAGGAGCCATCTGACTGCTGGGACAGATGGACAGGGAAGAAAAGGACAGAAGAGGCAAAGTTTACACAGTAGTTGTAGGCCTGCAATAAAACAATTATATGCCATCTATTAATCTGACTGTTATTTTCAAGATTCTTTGATTAATAAGTTTGTCAAATAATTTTGAAAAATGCACACACAATTTCACAGAACCCAAAGTAACGTCTTTAAAGTGCTCCTTTTGTCCAACAGTCGATAACCCAGACATATTAAATTTAAGACAATATAAAAAACAGAAAACTCATTTAACTAGCTGAATATTTTGTCATTTTTTCATGAAAAGTAACTCAACCTGATTTAACTTTATTATACAGGGAGGTGTTTATGGTATTTAGCCTACCTTCAATTATATAAATGGGGTGGACGACACAATTGCAACACCTGTCAGTTAAACCCAATACGGTTCCACAGCACCCCAAACTACTAGCTTCCAAAATGACAACACAGTTAAATCAACCTCACTAAGAACAGTTTCTATAAATTCAGAACTTTGTAACCTTCATGACGGCAGCATTTATAACAGTATTGTTGTATTAGTTTTAGCTATAGGTGTATCTAATAAACTGGCAACTGAATGTAAATATAGTAATCCGTCTATAATGTGGACAGAAGATTGAGATCGAGAAACCGAGTAGCAGTTTTAAAAATGTATTGTATCTATTGGGTCTCTCTCCACCTCTGCTGAAGCCTCTCTAAGCGAACACATATTCCGTCACACTCTCGAAGCTCTCTTAAGGCAAAGACATGATGTAGGTTGCACAGAAAGGAGACAGGAAGAGAGGAAGAGGCACTCACTTGGCCACTAAGGCTGTTAGCAGCATTGGCGGCGCTGTTTGCTGCTCCACCAGCTTCCAAGGGGCCCTGGACTGCCCCCGCTGCATACAGGCTGCCCCCGTAATCCAGTGCCAGGCCGTTCTGGGGGGGTGGCGGTGGAGGTGGAGGGAATGCAGAGAAAGGTGGAGGTACGAGTCCCTCCTGACCGCCAGCACTATCCTGAGAACCCTGTTGAAGAAAGAGTGAGGAATGAGTGAAAGCTAAAGTAGCCGGCTGGATAACTTCCATGGTATCTTTTACTGAGAGCATCACCCAACCACACAGAGACCACTTTCCTAAGAGCTTCAGTCTAAAAGTCATTCAAGCGTGGATATAGTATTTCCTCTGTATGTGCATATGTATGCGTATGTGTAAATGCGTGCATTTTTCCACACCCCCCAATGATTAAATATTCACTGCAGTCACATCTATTATTGAGGGTCAGATGCCTCCATACTCAGTGTTGTACAATGGTGTGTGTCTAACGCCTGCACGCCTGCATACTGACAAACGCCTCTGCACAAAAACCACCTTTGACATGCAAACACCCACACACAAAGTCCAACTATTGGTACTGGTACATTATTGCCCCAAGAAAAGAAAATGGGGTGTGCACACACACACACAGACAGACACACACAGACAGACACACACAGACAGACACACACAGACAGACACACACACAGACACACACGAGAGCGGGGGGGACAGCAGAGAACAGGGGGGATGGGACAAGAAAAGGTGATGAGTGATAGAAGAAACATGGCCCTGCCTCATATCCATAGCTGCAAAAGATAAACCAACCATCACAGTAAGACAACGGCTGTGAAATAAGTTTAAGATGCAAATAGAGGGAGGTTATATTAGTGGGTAGAATATGAAGAAAAAAACATATAGCTAAACAATTGCTGCTGTATCTGGTAGCCTCTTCTTGTTCTGTTTCTATCTTCTTAATGTCCTTGTTCGTCTTCCTGTTCACCTCCTACAACTAATCATCATTATTTCCATTATTATTAGCAGTAGTAGTTATAGTCGTAACACTAGAACCAGGCAATAATAATTATAATTCATTAGTAAAAGTATGTAAAAGTGTCTTTTTCACTAAAGAGACTCCATGCTTAGACATCTGCTTGGCTACACTGAGTGTGTGTGTGTGTGTGTGTGTGTGTGTGTGTGTGTGTGTGTGTGTGTGTGTGTGTGTGTGTGTGTATGTGTGTGTATGTATCTGTGTGTGTATGTATGTATCTGTGTGTGAGTGCGTGTCAGGCTGCAGCAATGCCTATTTGAGTTGCACAATAGATCTCTGTCCCTTTGGGAGTGTGTAAAGTGTGTGTGTAAAGTGTGTGCCATCTGTCTCCCAGCTTTTGACCTTTCTCAGCGTCCCACCTGTGACACGGTAGCCAGGTCCCTCGACTCAGTGACAAACCGGGCGAGCACACGGTCGACACGGATCACATCGATATTGTGACATGAGAGCAGCTATGGCAGAGCTGCACTGAGTCAACAGTGAGAAGAAAATGTTGTCTTGCAAATAACACTGGTACATACAAGTAAATACAACTGGACTTTCGGTATTATATTGGATTTATATATTTATATATTTTATGGAATTAAAAGAAAATTCAGCAATCCTGCTTTGCTTTGCGACCAGCTAACTGCTAGTTAAACTTTCATTTTGTTTGCTTGTTGCACTCTGCTCTTCTATCTTTTTCCATCATATTAATGAGGATCATATTAAGTCTTTGTCTTCTGTGTTTCTCTGTTAAGTACTCCAGCTTAATCTTTAAATGCCGTCATGGTTTGTTGTTGTATGTAGCACTAAAAAGTCAAGTGACAGTGCTATAAAGACTTTTGCCATGCTTGCGTCACTCCCTTGCCCCTCCTACCAGTTCCTATGGTCACTTGGCCAGTGCAAATGAAAATGGCAAAACCGGTTTTGGGGGAGAGTAGGCCTACTTAGTAGAACTGTTTAGAAGTGGATTGTTCCTATAACTACATTCCTGTAACTACTTGGTCGGAAAGAGGCTCATTTTCTCCATCTTTAGTGCCGAGCACTCGGCCATACAGCCACCAGAAACTGACTAGAGTCCACGTTAACTTAATTCACATTTTGAAATAGCAGCTGTGTATCCTCCTTTAACCCTGCAGCTGTATGAACTTCTTGTAGGCATTAAGACCCCTAAGACTAAAATAGCACCACTCCCATGATAGTGTTCCTGCCCTGTGAATGTTTTTATTACATATAATATGAATATGTATGTAAATATACATGTAGGTCTACAAAATCTTAGTCTTTTCCTACTTTCATTTAACGGCACTGTATTTAATAGATACTGATATCAAGGTATCGCCATCCTTTTAATGTGTTTTATGTTCCTATTGACTGCCATTCATTTTGGCGCCACTTTGACAGCCACTAACTAAGTGTTTCAAGACTATTTGTCCATGGTTTATTTCTAAAGAAACACAACAATGTATAAAAGGCTCCATTGCCTTATAACTCACACTATGCCTCCATAGCAGATGTTTTGCGTTGTCAACAATTGCGTCATAAGCACGTGACTTACCATTGCATAGGTTGACAAATCATTATTGTTAGGAGAAGCACGCAGACAGTCTGGACTTCCATTAGCTGTTTAGCTTTAATTACTAATGGTAACTAGCATATTAGTTGGCAACAATTAGCCTGTGTCTAGGTTATCTCCTAACATGTACCTACGCTCTCCGTCTCTGCTGATTGGGAATTATTGAGATTTCTCTTGGCACAGCTACCAGAAGACTTACAACTTTCAGACAGGTTGCTTACATCACATCTAGGTCTTCTAGCTCAGTTGTAGGCTGAGCAGTAACGCCTAGCCATCACCGGAAAAGTGCTTCCATTTTCCTTCACTGGTCTCTGTCCAGAAAAACGGTCTATGACAACGGGCTAAAGCCAGAAGGTGAACATTTACCTGCTAAACATTAGCATGTTAGCATTGTCACTGAGCATTTTAGCATGCTGATGTGTGCGTGTGTGTGTACACACACTGGCCCCTTGAGTACAATCTCACAGAAGCTCTAGCATGACTATAGATGCTTAGTCTGGTATAAAATCTAAAGCTATCTTGTGTATTGTGTGCTTCTGGCTGCAAAATAAAGGCCTTCTATTTTACAATGAGTCTGGAACATGCACAATAAACAAAAAAGGAAAACATTTGAGGAAACTCTGGGAAACTTTAGTCAGGGATCCCCCTGCCATAATGGTTGGTGCAAAGAATATTGTTGGCTATGAAAAAGAAGACCAACAACATTCTACCTTTTGTAAGATGTGTTGGGAAAACTACCCTTCTACTCTGCATACAAATGTGCATCACAGCCACAGTGTTGTCATTCCCGATTACCAACATTGATGACTCATGACTGATGAGTCAGTCTGGGATTTGACAAGTTGTGATGCAACTATAGGATAGTGACTTAAATTTTTATTTCTGCACACTTAGGAATTGATGTTTTGACATCTTGGCTGCAAACTATATATTAATTCCCAGTTTATCATGAAATCTACCTTACTGTTGTTGTTGTTGCTCATGCACAGAAACAGACTACAGCCTAGCAGGGGACTGGACAGCCCCGGCTGTTGCTGCTCCTTCTGCCAGACCAAAATAGAAGCAAGAATACGAGCCAAAATCAACCTTGTATTTGTGTTTGACGATTGGCCTTTTCAGTGGAGATCCATTTTAGCAGCATCTCAAAAGCCCTCTCTCTACCTGATACACTGTGTCAACAGCTCTGTCTCTGTAAAAATAGTCTGTGCCTGCCTGTGTGCTGCTTGTTTTTTCCGCTCTTTCAGAACGTCAAGTTATGGGCCTTTTGCTGACTGCGAGTGGCCTGTGTGCTTAGCATCAGGATAAACGCAGCTTCAGAATAAATGCACATAGATGGCAGGATAAGATGAGGGACATAAAGACAACTAGTAAGGGCATTCCTGGTCAATTTGAAGAAAAGTGGTGCCCTGTAGACATACAAACTGTAAGCTGTGCATTTGTGCCAGTACTCAAGTTTGTGTATATTTTGTTATCAGCATGTTTATGCTTCCGCTCTCCTGGCATTGGGGCATGAAGGGTTGTGTAAGTGTATGTGTTGGCCAGCCAAAGCTAGTGACTCAGAACGGTAGCTGTAGCTGGCTTACTTTCAGGTCAGTTAGCAGCAGCAAGTGTGTCTTAAGAGGCATGTTAAAATGTGCTCTCCTGCAGCAGTCTAACTAGAGAGGAGAGGAGAGGAGAGGAGAAGGGAAGAGAGTGGCTAAGAGCTAACTAGGGCAACAGTGGGTCATTTCACATGAGTAATGACATTTCAGTATCTTACTTTCTTGGGCCTCCAGCCATTAGTCTGTTGCCTGATTCAACAAACCTGACGCTGGAAAATGTGATTCATGCTGTTAGCAGCAGCTCACATTTTAATCATATTAAATTTGGAAGTTCAGCTCAAATCTTGGCTTCTGACTCCGTGCTGATGCTACCCGAGCTGCAAACAGCTGGAGAAATGTTTACGCCATGTCTGTGGCGTACCGATGAGCCAGGAGACACCCTTTTGTTAAATTATTCCATCCCACGTCAACCCCCCGCTCTTCTTCTTGTGCGCTCCTCTTGCTGCTGTTCTCCCTTTCCTCCCACTCTCTCTGCTGTGCGCTTTGCTTATTTATGCTTCATTAAATCCAGACGGGACCCTTGCATACGTCCCACCCCCACGTATGTCAATCAAGCTCATTTGCTACATAGCAACAAACCTGGGCTCCTCCTCCCACACTCTTATCCGACTTCTTATAGGGTAACATGTCTGCTTGTCAAAAACAAACCCCTCCCAATACACTCCCACTTTATTCCTTGTATACTTTAATGAACGACTCCCCTTCGTCACACACCATTTGTGGGAGACCCCCTTTCAACATATGTGTGCACGGGGACACACGTGACTGGCCCTGTCATCCCTCCACAAGCTGTGTCAATGGTCCGCTCAGCTCCACTGCAGCATTTTATTAAAGATAAACAATCCAATACAAAAGAAGATGACATTATTTGTCCACATTTATTCCTCACCCCAAACAAACACAAGTGCAGGTGAACACACAAACATGCAAACAGACATTTACCTAACATGAACGCGCCTCTTTCAATACATTAGGTATGACTATACCAAACAAGTTAGTCTTGTTTAGAGCTGAAGTAGGTCTCTAATAATAAGCACCTATTTGGTTGTCAAGTGTGGCTTAAAAATACACACCCAGCCGTAGGACGGTGTTGTCACTGTCAACCACACCATCCAAAGAGTCAGCAAGGGCATCCCCTATCCATTTCAAAAGGCAGGTTCTTTTGAAATCCCTACGGACGCCTCGCAGAGAGTGCTTTTAGAACCATTACAGATGCAAATAGCTGTTTAAGAGGCATAATCGCTACAGCAACTCAAGCTTTTTTTCTTTTTCTTTTTTTTTTTTTAGAAAGCATAGTGCAAAAGGTCTTTACCTCACGTGTCTCTCACGTCGACATCTTTTTCTCTCTTTGAACCTTTTAACAATCTGTACAAAATGAATGACTCACGCCAGTTGCCAAGGCAACACAGCTCATTGGGATCATTTACCCAACATCATTGTTATCCCTGCAAAGAATCAATAACAAGATTTTTGGGTGAGGAGGTTGTGTGTGTGTTTGGGGGTGAAACCTCATGACCCATTAACAGTTCATGAAAGCGTGGCAGTGTGTGTGGTTCTGCAGCAGTTAGGCGTCTCTCAATGGCCTTAGGCCACAAGCTTAGGTGGGGCTAGAGAAAATATTTTAGTCATTTGCAACCAATCTGCTCCTCCAACTCTCTTGCAGCAAGAGACAAATATTACTATAAACTGTTGAAGAGTTCAAAAATGACTGCCGTCAGATGGCATCTCTGCTTACACACACGCACGCAAAGTTAGTTGTAGCATGTGAAATTGCGTCACAGAGCAAAGTAGCTCTCTCCGGTTGAACTAATATTGTTGCTCTCCATCTCTCTAAACTCCTCATTTGTCCATCTCTGCATAATTTTACCTTCCTCATACCTGAGGGTGTCCAATCAACTTAAAGTGCTCATATTATGCTCATTTTCAGGTTCATAATTGTATTTAGAAAGGTTTTTGTTTAATTAAAAAAAAAAAAAAAACATATTTTTATTGTACTGAACATTTCTGCAACTCCTCTTCTCACCCTGTGTGTTAAGTTCTCCGTTTTAGCTACAGAGTGAGGCATCCCACTTCTATTCCATCTTTGTTGGGAGACGCACATGCGCAGTAGCTGGTAAGGACAAATACCCAGTCAGAAGCAGAGTATGAGGGCGTGCCACACTAGCAGCTAGGCGAGCATTATAATGTGGAACAAAGTGATGCACGTTTGTCACGGAAGTAAATGCTGGACTACAATAGAGCTGTTTGGAGCAGTTTGTGAACAGGGTTTTCTGTTAGAGATGGTAAGTCCCTTTGGAGGGGACTTTGGGCTTTTTGATTTTGTAAACATAACCTAGACAAAGTTATATAACACAATAAAGAAAAGGGTATAAGAGTCAAAAAGCATAATTTTAGCACTTTAAAAATCAATTTTTTATTCTACTGCTCCCATTCTCTCACTCATATTCCAACCCATCCCCCTCTTCCAGGGGCTCTTAGAGGAAAACATTGAGATAACAGCTGCCAGGGCCTCAGGGAGAGCAAAAGGAGGGAGAAAAGAGGTCAAATCGTAAAGAGAGCAGGAATCCAAGGTAGGGCTGAGAGAGAAGCACATACGCAAGCATAGGCAGGAAGAGAGACACACACACACACGCACACACACACACAAAATCTAATGATATAAACGAGACACTTCACGCACCAACTTTGCAGCCCACTGTGTGCTTCAGCTTCTGTGCGTTTGTGAAATGTGTGACACAGAAATTCCAATGAGGTGGTGGTGTTAGCTGAATAGAAGAGATGCAGGAGGAAGGAGGAAAATAAGACAGAGTAACAAAAGAAAGAAAAAAAGAGAGACAACTGTTCTGGGAACACCTGTCCCTTTCGCTCACAGGGCTTGAGCGATGTACAGAGACAGCTGCAGAGGCAATAAAGACTTTTTTTACATGCCTTTCCCTCCCCCTATTCCTTCACTGTTTCCACTCAGAAACGTCTAAAGAGTTTACCACAGAAACAGTATACTGCTACATCCAGCAGAACAGACTAACATGCTGTATTGTATATATCTTCTGAGCATACATAATACATGGCAGAGCACAGTTTCTGGCAGTGGCACCTCTTGATGTTCAGATTGTGTGCGCTTCTAGCTCTGGGCAGGAGAACAGATGCCACAACAACGGCGTACAATAATACATTGTGCATACTCGTGCATTTCACCATAGCAAGTCATAATTGTAGCGATACAATCTCCGAGCCTGTATCATGCCGTCATCTACGCCTACTACGCTATTTTCAGTGTTTATATCCCCCATAGCAACTGGATGCTGAGTCCTAACAAGAGTCTGAAATGCCATGACTGGACCACTGTAGTAAAAGGGGTCAAGAAGAGTCCTCATCTGTTAGTAGTTATTTAACATTTCATGACTCAATAGTGCTGTCCGCTCTGACGACGTTCCATGTACAGTGGAGCCTGAGCCTCTGCAAAGACACACAGAGGAGGATACGAAAAAGAAAACACTCACCGACAACACGGAAGGATAGTACAGTCCCATCATCGTATTCTGTGCAACAACTCAATCTGTCGTTGCTCCTCTGTCTCGCTCCTTTCCTCTTCTCACGCTGCCTCGCTTTCCTCTCCAAGCCTGTGTCACCTCACCAGCACAGTCTCTCTTGTCTGTCTCACAGATTCAAAATCTCCCTCTCTCTGCCCCCGCTCGCTCGGTCTGCCATGCCAATCCCCCCCCCTCCTTTTCTGGCCTCTGTCCCTGTCACTCTTCCTCGCTTGCTTTCTTTATTTTCCTTTGCCCTCTCTCTCTCTCTCTCTCTCTCTCTCCCACTCACTCTTTTCTTTCCCTCTCCCACTCGCTTCTTACTTCCCTCTACCCCCAGCCTTCCGTTTTGCTGCTATGCCCTTGCCTGCTCATCTCTTCTGTCTCTTCTCCAGTTCTTCTCCTCCTCCTCCTCTCTCACCCAGATAGCCTGACGCCTCCTCCTCCTACTTCTCTGCCTCTGTCACACCTGCAGACTTTCCCCTCCCCTCTGCTTCCCTCTCATGTCGCAGTCCCTCCCCTCTCTCTCTTCTTCTGTTCTCTTTCTCCATGTAGGTGAGTTAACTGGGGCTGCTGGCACCACTGGGAGAGGAAGACTCTCTCTCTCGCGCTCTCACTAAATGCGCATTGTTACATAAATGTGCTGACAATTTACATGTTTGTCTCATGTTTAAATTAGCACCCACAATTTTCTGTAAAGTCACGACTACACTCTGACTAGGTCAAACCTAGAACTGTTTCATAACACAGCTCAAATGAATGTGTATATATATATGTATATATATATATATATATATATATATATATATATATATATATATATATATATATATATATATATATATATATATATATATATATATATATATATATATATATATATATATATATATATATATATATATATATACACATACACACACACATACATATACACACATACACACACACACACACATACACACACACACACACACAATCAGGAATTAGGAGAATTAGGAGAGGCAACAAGCAGAAGAGATTTGTTTGGGCCAAGAAACATGGACATTAGACCAGCGGAAATCTATGCTTTGGTCTGATGAATCCAAGTTCGAGATATTTGGTTCCAACCGCTGTGTCTTTGCACGACAGAGAAAAGGTGACCGGATGGATTCTGCATGCCTGGTTCCCACTGTGAAGCATGGAGGAGGAGGTGTGAGGGTGCTTTGCTGGTGACAATGTTGGGGATTTATTAAAAATTGAAGGCATACTGAACCAGCATGGCTACCACAGCATCCTGCAGAGGCATGCCATCTCATCCAGTTTGCGTTTAGTTGGACCCCAAACACACCTCCGGTCTGTGTAAGGGCTATTTGACCAAGAAGGAGAGTGATGGAGTGCTGCCCCTCCACAGTCACCGGACCTGAACCCAATCAAGATGGTTTGGGGTGAGCTGGATCGCAGAGTGAAGGCTAAAGGGCCAACAAGTGCTAAGCATCTCTGGGAACTCCTTCAAGACTGTTGGGAAACCATTTGAGGTGACTACCTCTTGAAGCTCATCAAGAGAATACCAAGAGTGTGCAAAGCAGTAATCAGAGCAAAGGGTAGCCACTTTGAAGAAACTAGAATATAAGACATGTTTTCAGTTATTTCACACTTTTTTGTTAAGCACATAATTCCACATGTGTTCATTCATAGTTTTGATGCCTTCAGTGATAATCTAAAATGTAAATAGTCACGAAAATAAAGAAAACGCATTGAATGAGAGATAGATAGATAGATAGATAGATAGATAGATAGATAGATAGATAGATAGATAGATAGATAGATAGATAGATAGATAGATAGATAGATAGATAGATAGATAGATAGATAGATAGATAGATAGATAGATAGATAGATAGATAGATAGATAGATAGATATGCCCCACATAACTTACTTAAAAAGATAAGAAAAGGAAAGAATGTCTGTCTGAATAGGGTGTGTCCATCCTGACACATCAGGTCTCTGCTGCTCTCCAGGCTCTTCCTTTCAGGAGTCTTTGATCACATCATTTTCACACTGCTGTTGACAGTTTAGCACCTTAGTGTTGTGGGAGCTGCCCAGCATTGTTTTTTTTCCCCTTCTCTGCCCCCCCCTCCTCCTGGTCAGAGGCCGATTCACACTTCCCAGTCCCTCAAGCAGCCCTTGACTGACATCTTTACGTCCCAACAAGAGATTGCTCAGCAGCACTTGTTATTCTTCTAACATTATCATGATCAAGGAAACGGTTCAAAGTTGTAACATCTGACAGTGGAATAAAAATGGCTAATTGGCTCGAGCAATATCCGTTAAACGGCACAACAGACTGCCGGGAAAATAAATCTTTCATACTGAAGCAAATAAGAGTGCACAAGTAAAACCTAAGACCGATAACGTGCAAATAAGCAGCCAGAGGTTGTAGGGCATCACAGAGAGTGAGGGATGAGGGGATTATGGGCAGAACATGAGAGGATGAGTGGATGATCTAAGGATTAACCACATAGACTGAACAGTCTAATAACACAATCAGCAGGCTAATACAAACACGAGTAAAATGATTGTCACACACACACTATATATATATATATATATATATATATATATATATATATATATATATATATATATATATATATATATATATATATATATATATATATATATATATATATATATATATATATATATATTAGTGCTTGTTTGAGGAGAGAAAAAGAACAATTCTTCATTTTTAATGCCGGGAACAGAAAGAATAAGTTGGAATTAAAAAGTCAAAGATGATTAATAATATTGCTGATTGTTGAAAACTAGTGGGAGGGTGAGACTGGAAGAGTGAAAGGTGTGGAGGCATGTCTTCTTCTACACAACTGATCATTTTTTATCCATACCCCCACGCTGTGGTTTAGAAAGCTTCACTGAGCCATAAAAATGCCTTATGAACATATTTGAGATGAGATTATGTCCTTACCTGACTATGAGACGGGTAGCCATGGTAACCAAGGGCCAAAGGGTCGTTGTTCTGTAAGAGAAGAGAGCGCAAATGTTTGGATACATGGTCAGTTATTTGCAAAGCAAAAAGACACTTGATGTAATATTTAATATAATCATTTATCCTGTCACACTTTTCATTGAACTATACAGTTCGGTGGCGTTACCGACTCCTAATCAAATAAACTTGTCCGGTGAGATACTCCTGCTACATCTCCACAGTTTTCCACTCAGCGGATCTTTTGTCTGCTTGTAAAAATGTGATAAAGGGGGCGAGAAGGATCATGTGAGTAGGAGATGAAAGACAAGCAGAATGAACTGCAGCTCTCAACACGGCTCTTAAATCATAAATAGGTCAGGGGTGTCAGCGAGGATGAAGCCCGTTGGTGTGAAATGGCATCATGAGCACTGATGCAATCTCTCTGACACATTCCTCTCAATGTTCTGGCTGCTGTGTAAAGCAAAGACAGATACATCAAACATCTGGTGAGTAATTATGGTTTAACAAGATGCATTAGGAAAACCTCATTGTGTTTGGAGCCAAATATTAAACAGAAATCAAGTCCCCACTCTGGAAAATAGTTCGCAACTCACTTTATTTGTACTTATAATGCTGTGTTCCAGCTTATATGCTAATGTATTCCAATTCAGAGGGAGCTTTACGCAGCAATTACAACATGCTTTGATGGGGGAAAAAAAACATATTTGCCTGCCTGCCTGTCTGTCTGTCTGTCCCCAGGGGGAACACTTTGCGTCTTCGTGATGGAAAATTGCAGCGTGTGTGAGTCTATCTCAGAGCCAAAAATGTACTTAGTGAACTGGCTTTGGGAGACTGAAGCTCTAAATATTGAATCACCTCTTAGAGGCTTGAATAACATGAATAAAGTATTAACCTTATTTTACAGTGAAGCCAACCTCTAAACACAACACACTGCAGGTATAGAATAGAGGAGGATCAAAACAACACCAAAATAACAGGAGACAAAAAAAAGACTTATGGGGCAGTATGCTACGTCAAAGTGAAAGGGGAACACATATTACGAGAGGCTGAGGGAGGAACCAGAGCTGGAAATACAGCGGGAAATGGACAGCAAAGGATAAAAAAAAAAAAAAAATGAAAAGAGATAGAGGGGAGCAATGACTCACACTTAGGCAGAGTCATGTGCTTAAATTTCCTTAAGGAACTGCGAGCAATGAGAGATGGAGGGCTGCATAGTGACTGTTTGAGTCGAGTGTTTATCAATCTCAGTCTCACCCGTCGGTTGGGGTGACTAAAACAAGAGACTGCAGAAAAAAGTAACAAAATGACTTGAAGTCAACAAACGGCAAAGAGTGGATGAGGGGGAGGAAAGGCAAGCGGGGGGTGTAGGGAACAGGGTAGTTGTAGGGAGGAGAAGCTCAGCTACCTCCAACTTTATCCTCCACTCCACCTTTTCACAAGCAGACACTAAATGCCTTTTACACATAAACCCTACGACTCAGCTCCCAAAAACTACAGGTGGTGGTATGGTTCTGTGTTTGATTGTTTTGTGAGTGTGTGGGATTTCTAATTTAGTCACAAGACTCATGTCTATTCCAATCGTGCCTTGGGACTGCTGCTTTTCTGAAGAGGAGTGGAAGAGGAACTACATTTCATTGCTCTGAGAGTCATCCTACCTAACTGCAAAGCAGGGCACTCCATGCACTCAGGAGGATGTGAATCCATTTCATCCACAGAGCACTTATATGCTAAGCCACCAAACAGTTGGCCAGATGATCTGTAGTTTATTTCCCCTCAATGTACTTCACATCCCTCTGACTTTCCACAGTAAACCTACACATGCTTTTTCAGGGGGATGTTGGCTGCAGGCAAAGTGGATTTTGGATACCGACTAAACAGTTGTGGCATAATAATAATAATAATCATATGGCGGTATTGGCAAGAGAATCACATGAAACATAAACAAAGTGGTGTCCACTGTGTTGATCTGTTGTTATTTTTATCCCCCATTTTATTTCAGATCTGATTGGAGAAGATTATTATTTGCATGTAATTATTTACTGTACAACATAATTGCCTATTGTGATTGCTTCATTGCAACATCATTCCATTAAAACTAGAGCCTGATACTGGACTTCTGGGATCATGTAAACACCTCATTGGCAAAAATGTTTGGCTGCCGTTCATTTTTTTTAATTTTAGCAGGGATTTATTAAATTTGATGAGCACCAGGGACAGAAGGTACCTGGTAATAATTAATTAATTAATTAATAATAATTAATAGATTTTTACATAATCTGAAGCACTTTTATGTAAATTATGTGTATAACTACTGCTAATACATTATTATCGATCTGAAGAGTATTTTTGATTAATCAATTTATTTAACCTACTAAAAAATGTCAAAAACTAGTAAAAATTTAATAATTTATTTTTTATGACTGATTAACAGCTACAGCTTACTTGTGAAGTTTAACCAAAAAAAACAGCAAATCTTCACAGCTAACTTTTGCTTAAAAATATTTAAACAATTAGTACCAACACAGTTTAAGATTAGTTTAATTATTTTAGTTATAATAATGTTCTTTTTGAATTACAATTACTACCATATATACACAC
Source organism: Percina caprodes (assembly GCA_013375575.1). Classification (NCBI taxonomy): domain Eukaryota; kingdom Metazoa; phylum Chordata; class Actinopteri; order Perciformes; family Percidae; genus Percina; species Percina caprodes. The sequence continues at coordinate 239,112 of JABXJD010000107.1, read as the reverse complement.
CGAATGCTGATACACATATCTGAAATATTATTTTATGTCTAATTGTAAAATCAAAGATAATTAGAGCACAGATTTTGCACAAACAAATTAATTCTGACCCTGAAGAATAACTTTAAATATATAATACATGCGTTTCAAAAACGGCATCTACATCAACACCAGAATAACTGTGGTGGTAACAATTCCCTTAACTGCAATTGATATGTCAGGATAACTACACTTTATATGCCCCAGGGCATAGCAGACTTCTCCCTCAAACATCATTCAGCCAACAGACAGATCTACTGGCAATTTATCACAGAAAAACAAGTCCCCAAAAACTAAATAAATATTCTTAACTCGCAGAAAGAGTTCATTCTGCTTGCTGACATTTTCTTCCTGTTTCAGTGCCGGGGCTGAGATGAAAGTACAGAGGGGTGATCCACCTACATTAATGTCCGAATCAAGTCATTTGTCCTCGGCACTGTCACCCTGGGCCAGACCTTATTAGGTTAGAGAGAGCCCCGGTTCCTACGCAGAGTGACAACAAAACATGAGCCGCTCAGCAGCACGCTGGATGGATATTGAAGCAGACAACCTCCTACAACATTTCCCAAAATTTGACCGGAGATGCAGAATTCCCTTTCATCCAGAAACATGCAGGACTTCCCCAATGCAGCATTGGAATGCAAAATATACTAAAACTGGTTGGTTATTTTTATTGGGAGCACTCTAGCTGGTGGTCTGTGTAGCAGATTAACTTAAACTCAATATTTATTTAAAATCCATCCTATTGGATGAGCACAGTGCAAGCGGCAGGAGGTTAGCAGCTAATTTCTTTTAGCAGACGTGAATATTCTAACTCATGCTGTTGAGTGCACTTAGTGAGCTTTACTCGCACGCCTTAGCTGAGCATTCAGTCAAGTATTGGATGCTGCACTGATAGGCTAAATGCATTGCAGCTCTGCTAAAACTTTGCAGATTTAACTAGACAGAAGATTTCCGCCCCCACATTGTCATGACATCATGCCCTAATGAGAAAAACAGCAGTGTCCATGACCAAATGGTAAAGATCCCGTTATTGGGCTGCAGTGGTACAAATGGTTTGCTCTTTACCACAACCACACCCCATTGTGTTGGCTTCAGTTACAGGTCAGAGTTCAACTCCTTCTGTGATGCAATACATTACTTTTTTTTTTAACCTATAAAGAGATGTAGGAAGGGAGACATTGTGATTCATGACAGCCAGGATACTGTTTGCTGTAATATTTTCCATCCCTTACCCTCCTCTGAAGATTAGCTTTACAGAAGTGCTTGTGTGCATTTTTATAGATGTTTCTTTGAAAGCCAAGTGCTCTGATTTAAAAAAGTAGGAAAATAGTGGGAATAATAGGGAATAAAAATGTGTCAGTGTTTCACTGTATATGCACACAGTTGGTGTCTTCCAGTCAACCTGCAACTTTGTGTTTTTCTGGATGGAAATTTCAACATTTTGTTGTTCTTTTTCTACACTTTGAAGTTTTTGTCAATTTTTTTCCATTTTTGTAAAACATTTTTTAATTATATTTAGTAAAACTTTAACAAGTTTGTCACTTTTTTTTCCTATTTTTTTGCTCACTTTTTCAGCATTTAAAAAAAAAGAAAAGTTTCTTAAAGTCCAAGATGACATCTTTTGATTAACCATCAATAAAACACTTAACAGTGAAAAATGCCATTCACAATTTATATAAAACAGGAAATGTTTATATACAAGAGGCTGGAAAATGTGATTTTTGGGCATTTTCACTTGGTAAATAAGTTACGTTTAATTAGTCAATTATGAAAACAATCTGGATCATACCAATGTATGTGTGTGTCTGTGCATGTGTGTTGTACAAACCCTCTGCCTAGATCTCAGGATCAGTGTGATTATAATGCCCCTTCCAGTATGAGATGTGATCCCATTAGCTAGAAACAAAGCCTCTTTACTGCTAGTGATAGGGCAAATCTGCTGCTGCACCAACTGAGAGGGAGGGATATCTACCACTTTCATTTCCGGACTATCCAGCCAGCTCACGTTCAATACATTTTAGGGGCTAAAGTTATTGATCTGTGCATTTCTCTCCCACACACACAAACACACTCTTCCACTCACATCTGTTTTTAAGTGCATTACGTTCCTAAGTCTGTCTGTCAGCACTCACAGACAGCATGATGATGTAAAGCCAGCCATTTAGTTTTCCAACAGGAGTAAACAGGCCACTTCACCTCCATTACTAGCATTTTCAATGACGGAGAAATAGCTTTCTGTTTTCTAATGGGAGTGCTTCACCCTACATAATAAACCATAATGATGTCCTGAGCATCCTCCTGCCCTCCTGTGAGCTCTTTTAAGAAATATTTGACAGTTGTTAGGTCACTGAGTGGGGAAACTGCAAATTGACTTTACTGACATTGAAAGAAAATAGAGAAATTAGGTCAATTACATTTGCTAAGTCAAGCACAGAATGTGAGGCCAAAGATTGCAGCAATGATGTTTATAAAAGCAGAGGTCTGAGCATCAAGGTAATTAGATTGATTAGTTTGGGCTGATTGCCCCCTAATAAAACTGAAAGCATTTGTTTACCTCAAATATCCCCTTCTGGCTGCTCTCCCTCCTCAAAGATCACACGAGCAAACACGGACATCAATTTCCATTTTAACCCAAATGTTGTCTACTCCATTATGTCACATGGCAGAGGGCTTTTTGCATAATAAAAGGTCAAGTTTGTTTACATTCCCCACCCTCAGTTGAGACTCTGCCTGGGCTTTACTGAAATTCATAAAACATTAGATGCTCTTTGGGGAGTTTTGAGGCTACATGATGTCTGTTGCAATGTAACAAGCCAGTGGATTAAATTACACAAAGTGGACTATTGCAATTCCTCCCTTAACCTTAGGTAAATGCCTGAGCTGCAACATTGAACCTACATTCTTATATTGTAGCTAAACAGCCCACGAACACCATGTGTTAAACGCTTACTATTATAACCTCTTGTAAAACTGAATTAGTAACATGTAGTCATTTAGCTACAGCTGTGACATGTGGTGGTAGGGCCTATATCCTGCAGTGCTGGAAGCAGTCTACGGTGGGCCTTTCTGCTGCAGCTAAAACAGCAACTGTGACTTCGACTTGTAAACGGATCACAAACGCAACCACAACATAGGCTAACAACTGAGTGTATAAGATAAATGCACTTAAAAAATACCTACCGTGCACCAAAACACCAAGAGATCCTTGCACCACGCTTATGTGTAGCCCGAAAAGTCGTGCACGCATTATTGAATTTGAACAAGAGAGCCCATCTCACCTGACCAACCTCGCCGATCCCTCCTGAGCCGTCGATCCGGGGACGCTTGCACTCCGCCCCGGTCGAGTCTACAAGAGCAGCCGTTGTCTGTCCGTCAGGCTCCGGGTCTCCGCGTTTCATGCCCCGGACAACCGCTGGAGCGCCGCCCGCGTTGGGATGGACCCCGGCCATGGTGTCCAGCTCTCTATCCCGGTCCATGAGACCCCGGGACACAGGCAGCATGATGGATGCAACGTCGGTCGACATTAACATTTAAAAATCTTTTGTCCCCTGTCTTGAGTTAAACTGGGGGGGGTCGACTACTTGTGCACCTTTGTGCTTGAAAGCCAGCCCGTGGACGATTTCCCTCTGCAGTTAAAATTGTCTTTAAATGCTGCAAAGTCGTTACTGTATCTACTGGGCCTTTGTATGACCCCCCGGCCCCTGAAGAGTTAATGTATAAGGCTATGGAATTGATTGCCTTTCTGGTTCAAGAAATGTAATCTAACCCCCCTAGTTTTAAAAACAAATAGGCCTAAACGCTGCTTTACCTTAGGCTACTACAAAACACAGCCCAATTAAAAAAATGTCCCCTAAAATACAAGCAGGTTTGTCGGGTTAATGTCTATGTAGCCCGTTTGCTGACCATGTATTTATTTACTGCAGGACTGCCCAAGAGGCCTATGTTATTTCAGATCATAACAAACCAATTAAATAAACACCGATCAAAACAATGGCTCCTGAGCATTACCCTACCGCACAATTTCCATTTGTCCTCGCTTTTTTTTTCTACGAGGAGCCGTCTGTCTTTTTTAAGAGCAAAACATCAACATCCTACCGCAACCTCAAGACGAAAACCCCTCAACATGTCTTCCCTATCTATTAGCCACAGACTTGTACCACAGAGCAGAGGTTCACTGAAAGTCAATCCGCGTCAGGAGCTCCTTCCCCCCATGTTAGTCTGCGTTCAAAGAAAAGACGATTCCTCACCCACAAACAACAACCAAAAGAACGGACGGAGGTGTTGCGGTGTTTCCTTCCCCCCTCTCGCCTATAATTTTCTTTCCTCTCTCCGTTTTCCCGGTGTGATCTTGTAGCGTGTGTTACAAAAAGGAAACTGTCCTCCCTCCCTCCCTTCCTCCTCCTACTCTCTTGGTGTAGTCATTCCCCTCCTCCTATCTTCCGCTCTCTCTTTGAACGCTGAGACAGGCAGCCATGCAAAATACACGCAGTGTGCCGCAGTGCTTCTATACATTTCACCGAGGGGAGTGTGTGTGTGTGTGTGTGTGTGTGTGTTTGTGAGAGAGGAGTCTAATGGCTCGAGAAAGACCACAATAATCTTACAGAAGATACCCTAACCTTTAAATCAAGTGTTCATTTCGCACTTTGCATCTAACCTACTGGTGCACATTTTAATTTAGCAGTTTTACCCTTTTTCCAATATATTGTATGGTGGTCACATGTCATGCAAAATAGCAGAGAGGGTGGGATTATCAATTCCAACTCTACAAGCTTTCATTCCTAACTCATTACACCAAGGTCTTCACACTAGCCCAGCTGTGACTCATGCAGCGTACTTTATGTTCCTTCGGCATTTTTATTGCTTGGATGACACCCAGTGGTCAAAGGCTACCGTGAAAGGCAAATACTTCAAAAGACAATTAGCTGTAGCATATTATAACACAAAAGCTGATTTCAAATTACTCCATTTGACTTGCAGTGCTTTAAGTGAGTGGGCTCCCCACTACATCTCCAAGTTTGTGATGTACAGGTACACACACTTATAAATATAATACTGGTTATTAAACTGTTCCTGGATTACAGAAAATCGTTGCTTTCTGCGTTATTAACCTTCTAGTAAACATTTAGTAGAGTTCAACTTTGGCATAGAAGCTTAAAGCAATAGTTAAAATTTTTTAGAAAAAAATGCTTTCTTGCCACGTTAGTTAAAAAGAAAAAAATAACTAGGCCTACGGCCAGTTAGCTAAGCATTAAGACTGGAAACAGCCTGGTTTTGTCCAAAAATAACAAAAGGGACTTTTTTTTAGCACAGAGCTGACTTCCTGATGATTTCACTACTTGACAACCCTGTAAATTACATAAACCATAACATGTAATTTTTACACTTTGGTTTTTGTACCATTATACAAACCATATGCATGTATGCTAATTAGTGAGCTTCAGAGTGGATGGTAGGTGGATGCTTTACCTTTTGACAGAGCCAAGCCAGCCATTCATTTTGAATTAGAGAAGTGCGTTTAGACAGCAGAGGGTTGTCGCAAGTGGGAGACGTCATCCCCACATTTAAACAACCCGACCAGAGGGATTTTTGCAGTTCTTAGAGCATAACATTCCTAGAACCCTTTTCCTCTGACTGGACCAATTTGGGGATTATTAAATTCTTCTGGCCACAGTTCCTTAACTCTTTCACTTCCTACTTCAGGGCAGTGTCTTTACCCACATACGGTTAAATGGCTGTGTCATAGGCTAATAACAAAAGTTCAGTTCCTAGTCAGACTTGGCCAGTGTGAATGCAAATGGAAAAAAACTTATTATGGGAAGAGTAGTTAGACTGTTTTGAAGTGGACTGATCCTATAACTACGTTCCTGTAATCAGTTGGTCCAAAAGAAGTTGTCACTCCTCATCCTTCTCTAGTAAGACTGTATTTTCACCCCACGTTTGAGTATGGCCACTCAGTAAAACTACATTTGACTTCTGACATGGTCAGACATGTCAAACTAGTTTGATGTGACCCGATCCCTAAACACTACAGAATGTATGCATTTCTCAAGATGCCAAACTAGTCCTTACATTTTCTTATGGTTGTATTGAAAAACAAATCATGAATGTTTGGTATTCCGCCTATGTGTATGCATACATCTGAGTTATTTATAACTGTGTTTATGATATTTAGATTTTAAATCTGTAAAATGAACAGTCTTGTACAAGCGCGTACACACAAAAAAGTATTTGGCTCCCTTGAACTTTGACCTTTTGCCACATTTCAGGCTTCAAACATAAAGATAAAACTATTTAGTTTAGAATCAACAAGTGGGACACAATTATGAAGTGGAACGAAATTTATTGGATATTTCAATTATTCAGCCCCCTTACTTTCAGTGCAGCAAACTCTCTCCAGAAGTTCAGTGAGGATCTCTGAATGATCCAATGTTGACCTAAATGACTAATGATGATAAATAGAATCTACCTGTGTGTAATCAAGTCTCCGTATAAATGCACCTGCTCTGTGATAGTCTCAGAGGTCCGTTTAAAGCGCAGAGAGCATCATGAAGAACAAGGAACACACCAGGCAGGTCCGAGATACTGTTGTGGAGAAGTTTAAAGCCGAATTTGGATACAAAAGATTTCCCAAGCTTTAAACATCCCAAGGAGCACTGTGCATAATATTGAAATGGAAGTATCAGACCACTGCAAATTTATGAAGACCCGGCCGTCACTCTAAACTTTCAGCTCATACAAAGTGAAGACTGATCAGAGATGCCAAATACAGGACCATTCTGGAAGAAAACCTGATGGAGTCTGCAAAAGACCTGAGACTGGGACGGAGATTTGTCTTCCAACAAGACATGGATTCAAAACAAAGCAAAATCTACAATGGAATGGTTCCCAAATAAACATCCAGGTGTTAGAATGGCCAAGTCAAAGTCCAGACCTGAATCCAATCGAATTCTGTGGAAAGAACTGAAAAATGTTCACAAACCGCTCTCCATTCAAGCTCAGAGCTCGAGGTGTTTTGCAAGGAGGAATGGGCAAAAATTTCAGTCTCTCGATGTGCAAAACTGATACATACCCCAAGCGACATAGCTGTAAATGTATCGCGCTACAAAGTATTAACTTAAGGGGGCTGAATTTTGCATGCCCAATTTTTCAGTTTGAAATATTCAATTTTGTTCCACTTCATAAGTGTCCCACTTGTTGGTTCTTCACAAAAAAATTTTTGTATCTGTTTGAAGCATGAAATGTGGCAAAAGGTTGAAAAGTTCAAGGGGGCCAAATACTTACGCAAGGTACACACACACACACACACACATCACTGTACTGTGTTTGTGGTAATTTTCTTTGGGTTAAAACCTAAAGCAAAGCTAAAGAGACCCTAGGTCACTTCACCTGATTACAGGTGAAGTGTAATACACCTGTTATACAGTGAATATCCTGCTGAAGTTCCCTTTCGGACACCATACAGATACTGATGTGTTGTACCTCTCATGGAACGCTGGTTATATGCAAAACCTGCAGTTATCTTTCTCAAACATTATTGCTGTATGTTCCACATAAAGTGCAGCAAAGCAAGTCAGTCTGACTCAATTATGCTCAGTCCACAAGGCCCAAGTGTTCACGTAAACAATACTGCCTCCCACTTTTTGTGTGAGTGCCACTTCCTGCTGTAAAACCTAGTGGCTGCAAGCTTAGGAACACACACACACACCCTTTTACATGGTCCTTTTAAAGAGCTTTTATTGGTGGTTGAACAAGTGATGTCTGAGGCCTGAAAAGATGGAGAGGAGATATGTTCAGTATTGAAAAGTGAAGTGTATTTTAACATAAGTTACACATTAGTACTGCTTCCCAGATCATCATTATAACCAACTTTAAATCGTCTTCCATGTTGTGACTGAAAATGGATCAGTCTTGATAAATAATTCAAAACTCATTACTAAATGATTGCCCTGCTGTCATGTGGAACTGCAGTTATCTACTGCTGGCTCTCAGGCTGTTTTCAGTTGCAATAGGGCTTATTCATGGGTGTTTTCATTCTTTCAAAGTTCAGAGTGCACTTTTTTTCTTACCTTTACTGGCCAAAGCATCCCTCGACACAAGGCCCATCCTTTGGCGAGCATATTTCAGTTGAACACATGAAGTAGATCTAAAAGGAAGGCAAGAGTAGAAAAGGGTAGGATCTAGTGTCCAGGCTCAAGAGTGTGCAGTGTACTATGAAGAACAGCTGCCGCCAAAGGGGGAGCGTATTTAAAGCAACAGTGAGACATTTTGGGAACTCCAGCCTTTTTGTTTTCTTGACAAAAGTTAGAAGATTGATACCGCTTTCGTAACAGTCTATTACATATGAAACAAGGGCCAACAGCTGGTTACCTAAGCCTAGCATAAAGACTGGAAACGGCTAGCCTGGCTCCGTCCACAGGTAACAAAAAACCCTACCAGAACATCAAACCCTTATGCTAAGCTAAACTAATGAAAGTGAATAAACGTATTTTCTAAAATGTCAAAACTATTCATTTAAATATTTCTTCCCCAAATTTCCCTAAAGGGATGAACAAAGTATCCATCCTAACATTACCATAAATGGTTTTCAATGCCATGTCCTGATGTAACTCTTAACTTCTAGATCTAGTTTGAACACCAAGATAGAAATACTCCAATACTTCAAAATATCCTCAAAAAAAAAAAAAAAAAAAAAACTCAAGGGTCTCTGCTTATCCTTACCTCCTCATCCGGGTCCTTCAACTCCCTATCAGGAAGGAACTGAAAGGTGCTGATTGTGAAGCGGCGGGCCTGAGGAGAGGGCGGCCGAGGATCAGATACCACAGCCTGCTGCGAGGCTGGGTCCAAGGGGTTGGGACATCTAGGGATCGTGTGATTTAATTAGTAAACCAATTAGATAACAGGACAAGGTGGGGGGGGGGACCTTCCCTTTAGGCCAATCCGATTCGGGAAAAAAATATCACGATTTATTTTAGCTTAGAATTGATATCACAATTCTCTGCCACAATTTTTCTCACGAAGTGTAATGTTTATTGCACACATGAACCATGAAAAAACAAAAATTGGCAGTACCTAACAGATTTTTTTTTGGCACATATAGCTCATTGCGCATCACCACAAGCCTGTAAACAGAGGCTTCAATGAAGAGAAGGGAGAGCACTGCAGCACTTGGGAGAACTTTAAACCTATTTTGTCCAGTCTGTTTAAAACTCAGGAAGAAATAGCTTTTGTGATGCAGTTGGCTGGTAAAATTAAGAACTGAAGTCAATAAAAACATTACATTTTTTAAATAAAATATAACCACATGCAGCGATTCGCGGGTAAAATCTTTTCTAAATAGCAACTTAATAGCAAAGTAATTTTCCACATGTGGTCCAACGTCGTTATAAAACATAGCCCGCAAGCTTTTTAACGATTGGACAAACAGAGCACTTTGTTTAAAATGCCTACAACTGATTTTTCAAGAACATTTTTCAATTCAGTGTGATATGTACAGTCCAGCTCACGGCAAATTGAAAGAAGCAGATGACCAACACAAAAACAATTGCTAATAAAGCTGCAAGTTGCGATTCCAAGCTCAAACCTTGATTTGCGTCATTCCATGTCCAGTTATTGTGCATTTAAAGCGTCCCCTAGTGGTCAATTTGAATGAGACTTGCATTGTATGTGTGAGGTCATTATGTAGATATTTCCTAAGTTTTGTGTTGATTTAGCATTCATAGCACCCTCTGGTGTTCAATGCGGCATGGTTCAGGTACGTATGAGGACATATCCTGAATTATTTGGCATATGTATATTATATATTCTGTGATATTGGCCTTACAGTTAGTGATTTGTGTTAATTTGTCCATAGCCACGCCCCTTTCAAAGTTCATTGGTCAATAACTTGAAAAGTAATTGGAGATATGGACATCTTTTATACAACTTGTAATAAGCTTGATCCCTTGATGATTCACTGAAAAGTTGGTGGCAATCAGAGTTACTGTGCAGGTGGTGATCGCAAACATGTTTTTTTTTATTCAAACTGGCGGAAGAATTTTCTAGGCGGACTTTAATGATCCTTGAGGCTTTTTTGTAGAGCACATTAAGCTGCACCTGTGTGAGAAATTTCAAGTCAATCGAACTTTCAAAGTTTGCATTTTGAAGCCTTAATTACAGCACCACCACGTGGCAGATTAGGTTCATATTTCTATAGAAGCACATGCACACCACTTCCAGTTATTCCCCCAAGTTTCGTGTTTCTAGCTCATTCCAGCTCACATGAATTTGAACAGGCGAGGCAGACAACTAAAACAGACAAACAGAAGGGTTGTACCGCTTGGCGGTTTGAGCCCTAAAAATCTAAAGTTAAAAAATTAAATTGTGAACAGGGTAAATCGAGATTGCAATTTTATAACGATTAATCCTGCAGGCCTACTTCCCTTAAATTTCCCTGTTATCTCCTCAGTAAAAATGTGACATTTATGTTAAGTAAATCTCCATTTTGTTCCTTCCAAAGTAAGCCCCCCCAATATTTTTTCTCTTCACACAGGAGATGTTTCAACATACCCGTTGTAAAGCAGTTGCCACACAACCTTTCCAGAGCGGGGGTAGGCCACGCAGAAGTGCACCAACAGTACCAAACTGGGATCTGGGGCATTGAGCAGCCGCACTTCCAGGTAGAGGGGTTTCCCCAGAAGCATCTGCAGGGGCTGGTGATACTGAGGGTAGTAGCTGCTGTACTGGGCGTCTGAGGTGTGTTGAAATAGAAAGGTTATTTCTTGAACCCATTTCACACCCTGATCATGATGTGTTTGAAGCATTCATAGGCAAGGCAAGGCAGCTTTATTTGTATAGCACATTTCAGCAACAGGGCAATTCAAAGTGCTTTACACAAAAACAGTTAAAAAAATAAAAACAGTTAAAAAAACAGATAAAACAGAAAAAAACAGTTAAAAATAAAAACAGATAAAACAGGAATAAAAGTTACAGTGCAGTATAAGAAATTAAATGAACATTTAAAGATACAGTACAATACAGTGTTTCCCACACAGACTAATTTGTGGCAGAGCACCACACAAACAGTGGCCGCCACACATTCCGATTTCTATTTCTTTCAATCTTGCTAATAACCACTAAGCTTTATGCAAATGACTGCGTATGACATCATCCCCCCGCGCCCCAATCTGCGTTCTAATCTGTGGGAAACAATGATTCATACGGTGCTTAAACACTGGATATATTAAGATTTGTTATTCAATTATCAGTTTCCATCTTGACTGGCAAACATTTGTGTCCAGAGACACAACAGCACAAAACTATAAGTTATTAATTATGCAGTAGTAGTTATTGTGTTCATTGAAATGAACACTACCTACCTTTGGCAATCCTAAGCTGGACTCCAAACATCCCCTTGGTCTGAACTTCAGGTCCCAGGGTGGGAGTTTTAACCAAGTAGCTCACACTCAGAACACTGCCTGGCAGAAACCTGCACTCCACCAACAACCTGAGAATGAGACAACGTAGTCATGCAAATCTATACAGGATGCTTCGGTTTGTTGCTTTTATCGACGGTTGAACAATAAAATGGGTAAAAGAAAGGCAGGTAGGATTCTCTGCGCTGGAATCAAACCAGGAACATTGTAATCATGGTACCATGGACCAGTGGAGTGTTGGAGAACATAGCAGAGCTTTTAGCAGCTAACCACAACAAGCATTCAGTCAAGATGAAACCTTTAAAGCTATCATGCATAGTTTCTGTCTCCCCCGTGAAGAATTCTAAGTAATGACAACACTGTCGGCGCATCTACATGATACAGCCTTCCATGATTGCGCACATGCCCTCACCCCTCCTCCACACAGTTGCTGCGTGGAAAAGTTACCGGACGACAATCTTCTAAACATAGCCATACTGAGAAAGTTTTGTGGAGCCGATTTGGCAATGGCTTGAATGTTGATTATCAAAAAGTTAGGCACTAAAGCTTTAATCTGAACGGGTAACTTTTTCTCTGATAATAAAAAGCAACATGATCTGACCTGACAGGAGAATCCCTTGTGATGGTGCCATAGTTGAGGCTGATTGACTGAACCTTGTTGATGACCTCCACCATGTAGATGACCGTTTTCCCTGCTGTCTGTCAGGATAGAATGTGACATTCAAATTTAGTATATGGACATTAGTAAATACTAAATGGTCCAGGATTTGTGGTTGACTGGAACAGATCAGTTGAGGCAAAACAGGAAATACTCGGCCAATCAGTTCATTGTTTATTTTGGTATGACTTTTTAATATTTGTTTTCCTTCATTGCATTTTACCACTCTGCGTGTCCCACAGCCTTCCATCGGGATCTTGAACAAGGCATAGTCGGAAGTCACTCTCTGAGGTTCGCAGGTGGAGTTGCCAGCAGTGACAAGCAGGGCAGGAGAAAGAGGGGGCTCCGTGAGGGAGGCCGGCACGGAGAAGACAAAGTGGCGATCAATAGTACACTCTGGAGGACACAAAACGCACACAGTTATGTAAAAGGTCAGATGAACAAAAGGTCAGACATCTCAGGAGGCAATAATTGATAATGAGACCCAAGGTATCCTGTACCCTTTTCTCATTCAGTGTCACTGTTAGCTTGAATCACGCTATGCTGGCCCTGAATATGCCTCGTTACTCATCCAGCAGCTGTGGCGCTTATTTTTGTAAGCGAGCAGCTTAACTGTACTCAGTCAAGTGGCGTGAAAATGCCAATAGGGATGTAAACTGCAGCTCACCATCCATGGGGTAGTAGCAGGCAGGGGGGTGCTTGCTAAAGCAGCAACCCATGGAGAGACACTGTGGCTGGGATACAGAGCCGGGTCTGCAGGGGAGACGCTGTTCGCTGGGAAGGTTGCACTCTGAGGGACAGCACGACAAATGTCAGCCACATCAGTTAAAATAACTCTGAATGGCCAGGAGAAAACACCCTTCAGCAAATTGAATAGTCTTTCAGGAGGTGTAAACATAAAATCCATTTACCTTGCCCAGACCCTGAGATCACAACTGGACAGGAAAACTGAGCCTCCCGTCCCCCACTTACTGTCATGTAGATGACAGTGATAATGTACATTTTACCCTTTTAGAAAAAATGTTTATACAAGAGTTAATATTTACAGCAAATGGTCAATTATACAAAAGGGCATGTGCTCAGTGTGAAATCTGGGTCAATACTTGCCTGCACACTCATGTGGCAGCGTGAGTGCAACTGGAGACTCAATTGAATTTTGCCCTCTTTGCCTTGTCTTGCAGAATACCCACAGTGCTCTGGGGCATCCTGGAGGTTCATCTGGTTCCCTTTGATGTCTGAATAAGTACATGTGGAAACATGCAATAAGTTGTAGACTTTAATTGCACAATTACAGCCCTCGGCATGGCAAGGAACAGAGCTTAAGTACGGCCCAATCAAAACAAAAACCAACCCCCCACCCATTTAACTGTACACCAGTTCGAAGGAACCAAAAACACACCTTCAACAACAATTCCAGAGATTGGACCAGAGGGGAGCTCCACATTCATCTGATTGGAGGTGCAGAAGACTTTAGGCTTTGGGACAACTGACAGGCTGGACTTAATAGTGCTGGGTGAGGTAGGGTACACTGATGGGGTAACTGGTGCAGAAGTTTCAGGGGTAGTTTCATATGGGCATTGCAGGTCCAGAGTCCTATACTGCGCCATGGAAAGATCCCAAAACCTCAGAGCTAAGGAAATGGTCATGGGAGTCTAAAGAGGAAGATCAATAAAGTCAGTATGAACCACCACAGATGGTTTCCAGCTACTGTGTTTAAAAATAGAGTCTGCAAGTTGAGCTCAACTCACAAAAACTCACCAGTTGGGTTGCACAGAACATAAACTCCACCAGTATAGATGCATGCAGAACAAATGCTGCATGTTGTCCATATGGGTTGAATCATAAAATATGAGCTGCTGACTGGGAAAAACTGCTTGTCTGTTCTATATACAAGCAGGACTGTCAAATCGCTGTAGTGACAATCCAAGTGGTACAAACCACCAGCAATTGTATTGGACTGCATTACGGCATTTTATCAAAGAATTCACAATATAATCTAAAAAAAAAAAAAAAAAAGTGTTATCCTGATATAAAAAGGCACAATGACCATTTCATGGGAACTTAACAAGTTCATCCTGTCAGATAATTAAAACTACAATCTTATAAATTTATTTAAGGAGACACAATTAAAGTAAAGCAATTATATAACGATGACACATTTGAAGGCAGTGACAAGACATTATGGAAGATCTCACCCGTGACTGGCTGTGGCAGGCAGGCAAAGGAGAGTGAAGAATTACACCAGAGCCCTCAGCCATCTGCAGCATGTACCAACACAGTGGAGACACACTGGAGATGTACAGCCATGTCTTTCTTTGGTCTGATGTTAGAAACAATGATTGTTAGATCATTGATATTAATATCAAATATTGATAACACACTTAATATACTTTATTTTAGAAGTAAAAGCTGATCTAGACCCAGTAAGAGACCTGGTACTTTGATCCGCTGTTGGAGGACCATGACTGTGTACAATTTCATCACAGTCCACCAAATACTTGATATGCATTTCAGTCTGGACCAAAGTGTTGGACTGACTGGATAATTGGCTATCTTCGAAAATCATAAAAAGCTACATTTCTTAACACAAAGAGCTCCGTTTACCAAAAAACTGACCTCTGACCTGGATGGAGTCTGGGTGAGCAAAAGGCAGAAAGACAACCATTTTCCCCATCAGACACTGCAGATGGTGGACCTGTGGAGTGGGTGCAGCTGTGGTAGAAGCTGTAGAACTTGTGGAGGTAGGAGGTGTAGTGGTCATTGTTGGTTCAGTCTCTGTATACTGGGGCACAGGGAGTAAGGTGGATAGAGAGAACGGTAATAGGGGTAAGGGTTGTATCTACAAATGGCATGAGTATCAGAGGTACAGGTGGCTGGTGAAGCCGCTGGTTCCTGAAGAGTAGTTTGAAATTTCTCTTTGGCAGGCAGCGGAGGGAAGTAAATAGGTGTTTGGGGATAAAACTGGCTGAAGGGATAGCTGGGACTGTCAGATTGTTTGAGAATCATCGGCCTAGTAGTAGTTGTGGTGGTAGGAGGTGGCGTAGTGGAAGACGGGACAAAAATATGAGCAGGCCAAGGGGGTTGGTCAGGTTGTGAGCCAGGATAGAAGAACTGGTGAAGCTGGGAGTTTTGGAATCCAGGATAGGGGTAGTGAGGGTAGTCAGGAAGTGGAGGAATCTGCTCATGGGATGGAGTTTGATGACGGAAAGGAGGGGAGGTGGGTGCTGGGCTGACAGGATCTGGAGTATAGGGAAACTGGGGGTTACCAGGAGACAGAGGATGAGAAGGAATGAAGAGAAATTGAGGATTGACTGGACAGGAGAGGATGTATTCCTGATCATCCAATTTAAGATGAAGATCATCCTGAAAAAAAAGCATCACATGAAATATTATGGTACAAGCCAGCAGCCCACCATAGTAAGCCATTTAAGTTAGATAACTTACGTTGATAGTGATGCATGGAGCACCGTAGGAGATGAAGAAGGCCCGCTCCCCAGAATGTGAGGGGACGCGGTACGCACAGTCCTCAGATACAAACACAGCCCAACGTCCATTCACTGTACAGCAGATTACACATTTTTCTTAGTCTCCTTCAGTTGATAAAGGTTCAGTGATATAGAGGTATTTCAGGGAATTTGAGGATTTCAAGAACCTTAAGCGAGTTTACATACATTCTGCAGTTAAAAACACATTTTTATGGCAATTACATACAGTTTTTAGTCTCAGGATTTTAAAATGTGACTACTTTTAGGTCAATAAAATAAATAAAAGATCAGAGCCAATTTTATACCTGGCGTGTGTAGAGAGGGATTTAAAGCTGCACTAATGTTGGGAAATAAAAACTATTTTACCAGTCTATAATTTTCTTAGCTTGACAAGCCAGACCCACATCAACATGTTAGGTCTGGGAACTCACCATTGGCAGAGCTCAGAGGGGCAGGATAAACAGTTGTGTTTCAAATTCCTTCAGCACGCAATAGGATAGGGCTAGAGCAACACTAGTTGATAGAATAAACTTTTGCCGTATCCGGTCGACAAAACTCCAAACACATCTTCCTTTTTTGAGAAGTTCAGTGCCGTTCTTTGTTGTTTTCTGAAAGAAACAACACGTCTTCCAGAGTCACGACCAAAGCCGATTCAGAAAAACGCTATTCGCCAGCAGCAGCAGCCATCTTGGAATTCCCGCAGAACTGTCTCAACTCTGCCGTCATTACGTTAAGCCCGCCAACCGACTCTATACACGATGTGATTGGCCTGACTAGAGTGTGGTTTTTCCAGCTCGCAAGCCAACAGAGTTGTTAGACTGACTCTGGCTGCAAATTACATTTGCTGCTGCTAGGGTGTGTCTAGATTTCTAGGCTATAATTTCCTAGAAGACCTGAAACAATCTGTATAATAGTACCACCTACAGGGAAAGAGTTTATAGTTTAGTTAAATGTTTTTGTAAACATTTCTTTGAACTGCTCCATTTGAATAAAAACTTAGACAAAATAATGTGACTAACTGAATTAAAATATCAAATATTTATTTGTTACAGAAATGTGTTTGTATCCTGACATTCATCTGGAAAAGTACAAAATATAAACTAACAATTAATCTTAAAATTAAATTACTGCCTTTGGTACAAATATCAGATTACATACTATATTCTTTCTAGGGAATGTCCTATAAAATGTATTCGGAAATTGTTGATCCACAATGTTTTTCCACAATGAAGACTTTAGTGTTGCGTCAAAGCCCTCTCCATGCTGCCAGGAATATAATTCTGGTGGTGATATACTGAATTGTTTGTGTTGGCCTCAAAAGTAGTCACATTTAAGAACACGGATTTTAAATATACAGTGTCAAGATACTGCAATTAGCCTGATTAAAGTTTAAATTAATGAAGCCATATATAACTGTAGAATTTGAATATTAGTTACACCCCTGGTATAATTTAAATTTTAAATATTGTTGGGCCCACCAGTACTGTTAACCCCGATTTTTAACCAAAAAGACCACAGTAGTAAAGTTAAATAAGTTTAAACTGATCTGAGGGACAAATGAACTCATGGAGCCACAGACAGAGATTTCGGCCTACATGTGAATTTCCAAGCCTGATCCACTTCTGAAACAAAAAGGAAGCATGTCTCGTCAGACAAGAGAAAAAAAAAAAAAAATACTATTTGGAGCAGCACCCAGCAAGTCACATGTAGGTGTTACTGCACAAATGTCCAAAATGCCAGGAGGTCCTGGATTCCTATTGGACCTGGGGACCCAAAAAAACAACATGGGGCCGGGGCCTATAAAACATGCTGAAACACAAAAACCTCTGCTCTCCACTTCAGTTGAAACAGGTCAGCGCTCAAGCTCGTGCTAAAACTTCCATTTTTGTAACAAAGTGGATGAAAGTTTGGTGTAGGAAGCACCGGACCTCTAAAAACATGCACCGGTGTTTTCATACCTACAGGAGAAGGAAACATTTTTCTTCTCAAGAGTCAACTAGCTTTTCTCCTGCTGCTGCTGCTTTTGGGAGGGAAATATTGCCTCTGTGTTCTGCTGACAAGCACAGCCGGACCGGTTTTGTTATTGTGGACAATCTATGGACAGACAAACTGACTGAACACACGAAAGTAAGAAGGCTTCATAGTGTTTCTGGGCAGAGAAATAGGTGTTTATTAATCTAATAACTGCTAATGCGGCAAATTGTATTATGACAATGTGATCTGATTAATAAGTGCCATTGCTGCATGTGTGACTTATTAATCTGATTGGACCATCAAGTCCAATTTGTTTTGCTGTAAAGGTATCGTTTGATCACGATACTTGTTGACGTGTTGAAACTAGCTTGGTTTAAACTGTAACTGCTACTCTGCTAAACCCCATTCACAGAGTTAAGTTACTGTACTAAATGAGGGTGATCACTGTCAGAACCTCGAAGACCAAGATTCTTTTTTCTTCTAAATGTGTTCTTTGCTCCTCTTTGACACTAACATACACACACCCAGACACATGTTGTGAACAGCTACACACACACACACACACACACACACACACACACACGTTGTGAACAGCTACACACACACACACACACACACACACACCCAGACACATGTTGTGAACAGCTAACACACACCCACCCATGTTGTGAACAGCTAACACACACACACACATGTTGTGAACAGCTAACACACACACACACACACACACACACACACACACACACACACGTTGTGAACAGCTCTCACACACACACACACACACACACACACACACACACACACATTGTGAACATTTAACACCCCCACACACACCTGTCTCGGTAGCACATAGCCTAGCTTTAACAGTGGCACGGCTAACTAAGATTGCCACGCAATTCCCCGATCGCTATTTTTGTAGTCTTTAAGCTGCAGAGAACCTCAAAGCTCGGGCTTAGTCACCTGACCTGACGGAATGGGTAAGTCTGCCAACATTAGGGCTGCACGATTATGGCCAAAATGATAAATCGAGTATTTTGATCAATATTGTGATCACGATTAGTTGATAACAAAAATGTTATAGTCACATAAGCTATTTATAACTGCTTTCACATCCATATTGTGCAACATTCCTCTCATGTTGAAGTTGTATGTTGTACATACATACAGCTGCAACACATGTAAATGAAAATTCTGAAATAAATAGCCTAGGATATATTTAAAAAAAAAAAAAAGTGTATCTCTGTGAAAGCTCCTTTACTTGTTCAACAATAATGATTAAGAGAGCTAGGAGAGAGGGGGTGACAGCTGACTCATTATGAATGGGTCCAGCAGGCTACGTCAAAGTCTGATCCTCCCACATCCAACGGCACCCTGACCACAGGGAGTTCAGCCGACTTGGATGAAACTACTTGCGCCCGCCCGCCCGCCCCCCTCCCCTCAGAGCCTCCAGTAACTTTGCCTACTCAGAGGCCATGGCTAGCAACCTAGTGTACTCCAGTAGTGAGGTGTCAGCTCTGGTCACACTTGAGTTAAAGAGCCTCCATCAGCTTGTTTGCTGGACACAGGTGCTCCGCCCTTCAAGGAGACACCCCAGCTCATTTCATTTTGAACAACTTTCTTCATGAAACCAGATCTCCACCCTGTAAAAGGGAAGATTACTGACAAAACCCGTGCAGTAAAACTAGATTGAAACTGTCATCCACTGCAATGGATACTTTGTGTGGCTCAAAGCCACACTCTGGCCCCATAAAAAGGGCAAAGGAGCTCCCAATGACTCGGACAACACATGTCGATCCCCAAAACAAGGTCTGTATCCAGCTGAACTGTCAGACTCCTCAAAGGGACCTGCACTTGCTCCTCATTAGCAGACCCAGACCAGGAAGGGGAACTAGGAGGAGCCCAGAGTGCTTCCTGAATCCACAACACCTAGCATTGCACAAATCCCTCCCCTGAAGTCCTGCAGAGACCCAGCCCAAGGGCAACACTCACGGTACAGATATGGCAGCAGGGGCAAGAGGGGGTGTGAACACCCTAGCCCTGCGTCCCTAGGATATGTCAGACAACACTAGGAGGGGGAGGCTTCGCCCCAAGAGGATAAAAATGCAAACCAGTTGAGCCATAGGGAAAGGCAGCATGCCTCACCTCATTCTGTTGACATGCACTTCCATCCTAAACTTTAATCAACTACCTCAAAGCTTTGGTAGTGTTAAAAAAAAAAAGTAGAGTACCATTTACTGTTAAGTTTCCATTCTGCTCCTCAAAATCATTTTGCGTGCTTTAGACTGTCTGGTGTCACAGAAAACAACCAGGTGCGAGTAGCTAGAGATTTGATGCGAAGTATCGGTAGAGAAAGAAGCGCTTCAGTCAAACTCAAGCCTTGAAAGGATGCCAGCCGGCCAGGTTTCCAGGGATCTTGTTGTAGAACCATAAATCTGCTACTAACACTGTTGCGCAATCTTCACATGTACAGTAGTGATCAAATAGCAGTCCAACATCACTAACCTCGTAAATCATTTTTTGGTAAAAAGTGACTTCTACATGGCAAATAATTTACTAGAAAGTGTTGTAGAGTCATAGAAAACCAACAGATCCAACAGTCATGACATTCATGCTGCTCATTCTGTGTAACTGAATCCGTAATTTAAAAAGATGCATGTTCAAAATAGCAGGGTTGTGTTCAATTAGTGAGGCGATTGATTCTGTGAAGAAACAGGTGTCAACTATACCCCATATTTAAGGAAGAAAGGAAGCAAATATTTTGCTGGTTATAGTGCATTTCACATTGAAATGGGTTGTTCCAGACATTGCTTTTTTTTTTTAACCATTTGAATGGATCGAAGAATAGCCAAAATGGCAAAGGCTCAACCAATGATCAGTTGGGCCCATTTATTGCATACCAGGGATTGTGGATCAGTTTCAATACATCAAAATACTTGAAGAGGTCATGTTGCCTTATACTGAAGAGGAAATGCCTTTTGAAATGGGTCTTTCAACAAGACAATGACCCACACCAGTAAGTAAGCAAAGTCTTGGTTCCAGATGAACAAGATTAATGTTATTGAGTGGCCAGCCCAATCTCCGGACCTCAATCCCATAGAAAACTTGTGGGTAGACATAAATGCTGTTTCTGAGACAAAACCCAGTAATGCAGAGGAATTGTGGAATGTAGTTCAATCGTCCTGGAATACCTGTTCAAAGGTACCAGAAGTTGATCAACTCCATGCAACACAGATGTGAAGCAGTTCCCAGAAATAATGGTTATGCAACTAAATATCAGTGCAGTGATTCAAAGTAATGCAAACCAAAAAAATGTTTGAGTTTGTAAAGTAAAAATGCTTTTTTTCTAAACAGCCTAATATTCCTTTTTCTTCACTTTCTGTAAAGGTAAAACACAAACGTGATCAATTTTGGTCATGTTTTGATTTGGAATTGAATGTGCAATGTTACCAATGCATAGATTTGATAGATTTCACCTTTTTTTTTTAAATAAACACTGCTATTATGCTGAACATCTGACGTAGAGTCTTGGCAGTGCACTTCTAAATTTCTGTAGCTCATAAGAATGAGTGATGGGACTCTTTTCTTGAGTCTGTATTGTTTGTTTTGACAGTAAAACATACAGTCCATGCACCAGTCCACATGTATATGCAAACAATCACATGTACATACATTGGCTACTTGACTTCTCTTTCCTATTTTTCTTCAGTTTGTTTCACTATACTTTAGGTTCATATTATTTAACAGCAGCAATGTTTGTACAAGGGTTAAAGCATTGCTTAATCATTAAATCATCAAAACATTGTGTATGGTTTAAACATTGCGTGTTCATCTACAGTTAGAAGTCATCTGCCCAGATGTTGCCTTACTGTCTATCCAGACACTAAAACACTAAACTTTATGAACCGTTTCCCATTCTCAGGAATGCATGGACTGTTTTCTTCAGTTTTAACCCTTTCTCCCATGAACTGGACAGTCCTTGGTTGCTCCAGAGATCGGACTCAACCGCTCTTCCGAGCAAAAAGGGGGACTGTTGGGCCCACCAATATTGTTCACATAAATATGGATTTCCAAATACAAATGTATTTGGAGCAAAAAATAATAAAGACTCATGGTGTGGATTCTATTACAAAAATAAAATATAGTACAAATAATTTCAGCAACAACTCAGCATTAATCCCCTTACAAAGCAAAAGGTACCTATGACTTCCAGTATCTGTATGTCCTGCCCATGTATCTGCACGGCCATGCCATATGGAGAACAGAAGACTGAGGGGACAGACTGAGAATAAGAGGGGACAGAAGTCGACATCTGCACCGGACAGGAGAGATTCAGTGGGCTGCCCCGCCACAACAGGGGCAGCACATACCTTCCATTCTGACAGAAATAAAAACAAGGGGGTGACGATCAGAGCAAACAGGAATTACTATGAGTGGAAATTCAATGCAGGTGGTGCTGCTGCTGGTACCTCCTGTTTAATGTAACATGCATCATTAGACACCATCATCTCAAGGTCACTCCATGACGTCTTCAACGAGTAACCACAATCAGGGGGTAACTGGAACAGGGAGATGGGCGAGGCTCCCTCTGTAAAGAGAAAATGTTCAGCTAATTTTAGTGCTGAATTGAATGATTAAACGATGAGTCAATCCACAGACAATTTTGATAACTGATTGATGGTTTATGCATTTATTAAATATCTAAAATGTGATTATTATCATTATTATTATTATTATTATTATTATTATTATTATTATTATTAGATCATTGTATTTTGAATAACTGAGTTACAGGGACTTTCATCTTATGCTGTGGGAAATTGGGATGGGGGATTTCTAATTTTCTGACATTTTACAGCATAAACAATCCAAAAAATGTGGTTTAATAGAAACTAAGGGTTACTGAAGCCCAAGCTGACTTACGAAAGTATAGGGCTGTGACGGTATAGTGTTTTTCTTACCGCTGTGAAAAACCAACACATCACCGCAGTATGGCGGTTAACCAAAAACCCTTTACAAGACTAGCTTAAAATTAGAGCGAGAATGGCAGGGTGCCTTAAGTAAATGACGTCAGAGCCCGTGTGGTCACGCAAGGAAAACAAGCAGTAACGGAGAGTAGCTTGTGAGTGCCGATGTGAGGAAAAAGAGATAGCATAGATGTGAAGTGAGTTAAAAGTGAACAATAAAACAAGCTTCAACTAAAGTGAATGGCGTTACCCCAGAAAAACATCAGCTTAACTCTTAGCAGTGCTTATATTTCAGCTCAATGAGAGAGTCTTTACTGTGTTTTGCTGTCATTTACAACCACTCTGCTTTCTCTCCTCACCGTTGATCTATTCCACAGACCGTTCAGAAAGCTCTATTGTCAATAAAATACAAAGCAAAAAATAAAAAAGAAAATAAAATAAAAATAAAAAGTTTGCCGACAATGCCGAGGGCAGACGCTTTGCAGCACAGTGGCCGTAGCAGCTGAGCAGACATAGCAGAGAGGGCAACTTGGCAGTCTGCTAACTTGTTGCTCTCTAATATATAAACTAGTGCAGTCAGTAAAACGCACACCGCAAATAGCATTCTGAATGGAAAGTTTACTT
This sequence comes from Percina caprodes, assembly GCA_013375575.1. Taxonomy (NCBI): domain Eukaryota; kingdom Metazoa; phylum Chordata; class Actinopteri; order Perciformes; family Percidae; genus Percina; species Percina caprodes. The sequence goes on along the minus strand of JABXJD010000107.1, from coordinate 215,966 downwards.
AAATGGTTCCATTGACAAGACCAAAGTGATCTGTGTGTTTTGTCATTGTGAACTAAGCTATCATCGCAGCACGTCCAGTCTGAAATACTACTTGATGGCCAAGCACACAGCTGATGTGAATTCTCTGCCCCCTCAAAGTATTTTTTTTCACCCTGTTATTGATGGACAGTGTTACATTGTGTGAGATATTATTTGCTCCAAGTGAGAATGTTATGTGTGAAATTGAACACTACACTAAACTATATGCCCCTTGGTGTTTACAATAAAAAACATTTGCACAAAGCGAGCCAATCCACTTTTCCATGTTGATAAGGGCATTAAAATGAGAAAAACAATGGAACAAAAAAAAATTAAGGGACATTTAGAATAGATAAATGTGCGATTAATTGTGAGTCAACTATGACATTAATACGATTAAATATTTTATTCGTTTGACAGCACTACATATAACCAATAAGCCGCTGTTGAGGCAAAAACGTGCATGCAGGCTGAAATTCAACCATGCGGTTTTGTCGGGATTAAGCTATGAGCAGAAGGACGCTCCACTAGCTGCTAGGCTAACGTGCAATGGTAAACACTGACTTTGCCCAACTTTAAGTACATCTTTTGGATATCACATGGCCTGATGATGTCCCATTGAATGCATATAAAAAACATGAACTTTTCAGACAAGTCTAACTTAAGGTCATGTTTTATTTTTACAGACCGTGATTTGCTACAGTTGTATTAAGTGCAATGGTAAACACTGCAGCGTTAATGTGTCTACATCAGCTCAGCTCAATGGACTGTCCATCCTCATGTTCAAAGCTGAAGTGACGAGCAACTTAAGTTTTTTTTTCCCCTCTCCATAAACTCTTAGAAGACAGTCGAAGATAACTACCCAATGATTGCTTTCATCTGTAACTTTACCGAGCAAAAAGCTAAAAATAAAATATGCGGTGATGATGTCATCACCACATTAATGGCAGGTCACAGCCCTATGAAAGTAAACTAAGTTTCCAAAACAAAATCTATTGTTTCATGTAAATTTTAAATTAACTGTATATAAAACCTTTTGCTGCTGCCGTTCTCCAGCATAAAATAGTGGGCAAAACAGGCTCATGCATGTTAAACCTTATGTAAATATGCATGTCATGTAAAATTAAGGCCTTTAGTTTTCACCGACACTGTGTGCTCATCACATACAGATTGCAAGAAAAAATAAAAATAAAAAGACATTTGCAACAAGATGTCCATCACTCCATTTGCATATTCCACCTCAGCCTGTTAAACATTCAAACAGCACAAGCTCAAACAATATTTTCAACTTTATAAGTATTATACATCTTACCTCTGTCCACAAACAGGTGTGTGACGCCTTCTCCAGAGGCAGTGAAGCTCATAATATTATTATGACACTTCACCAAGGGCCCCATAGCCAGCCACTCAGAGAAATGTGGACTGGAGTCAAATGATGGACCCATAATCTTCCCCTGGACTCCATGAAAACCTAAGGATATAAACATTTGTTTTTTTAAATAAGGGATTTGGTTGGTTAACCCTTCACTGTTCCATGTTAAAGCATTCCTGCATAGTGGTGGAAAAAATATTAAAATATTTTACTTAAGTAAAGTCAACAACACCACAGTACAAAAATAGGCCTGACATTGCTCCAGAAAAGTACAGCAGTCAAAATGTACATACTACTGCTGTAGTTGGTCAGGTTGGAGCGAACTGTCTACTTTTACATATAAGTTTAGTAGCTTAATCTCTAGCAATGAACTATATTTTATAAACTAATCATGTAAAACCTTATTCTGAAAAGTAACAAGCTCTTAATAAAGTCATAATAGACCCACAATGCAACTCGACAACCTACAGTATGGAGATTCCATAGATTCAGCTGTGTTATGCCTTCTTTAATTGTCTATGGTGTTATGCTGTTTCATACGTCTATGGTTATGCTAGTAAGCGGCTAATGTAGCTGCTAGCTTCAACCAGAGATCACGCTACACAGAGGGCTTATAAAGTCACAAATTTTTAACTCACCAACATATTATTTTTCATTTTCATACTTTTAGTCTTTAGCTCTAACCGAAGCAGACTTAAGTGACATATTGTACTGACTAGTCAGCTAGCTAATTAGGTAACTTATCAGTTTTTGCTCAGCGCCCTCTGGAACAACAAAAGGTATAACGTCCACCATGCAGTAATCTACAACAGCAAACAAATATAAGGTAGCTCTAACCTGCAAAATCTGCTTGATATCCATCTTTAGAGTCTGAAGCCGAGGGCCTTGGTTCCGTTCTGATATTGCCAACAATCCAAGTCAAGCGGTTATCAAGTGTCGGTGAACGATATTGGATTGGCTCTGCGGGAAAGGTAGCAGATTCCGGCCGACGCTCCGTGAACCCCCGCCGGGTAGATTTTCGCAGACTCGGGGCCTGGATAACCTGTTCCTGCTGGGCGTCGTTGTCGTGTTTAATCCTTTCCCACTCGGTAGCGGTTGCTCCTTGAACTTGGTAGGCAGTTAAACCTTTCTCCCACTGTCCTAAACTTAACGAATGGCTAAGTTGAATCATGTAAAAATAAAAGGTTACAACAAATAAAAACAAAGTTATTTTATCTCTTCTCTGTTTGCAAGACATCGCTGGATTCTGCCCACTTGCACACACGTGCACCCCTGCACATGAGGGCGATTAATTAGGAGTCATCAACCATTGACCAATGAAAAAGCTACACAGGTTATGAGTCTGAATGGGAAGATTATGTTCTACATTAATCAATAGTGAGAAAGGCTGTCACAATTCCCCAGAGCCCAAAGTGACACCTTCACAATGTTTGTTTTGTTGAACCAACAGTCCAAACCTCAACATTTTTAAAAAATAATAACGATGAAAAGCAGTAACAGTAAATAGTTTTAAATTTCTTGTAGGTCAATCGATTGATCGATTTAACAGTTGTATTAAGTTAATTAATTACAAACTTCAGAAAGTTGTTAACTTCATAAGCTGTCAAATCTTGTTGGACCTTTTGTCAAGCTGGTATTGCTTATTACTTATACTACTGTATGTCAGTACATCTGTAGACCATACTGTAGATGCTCTGTAGTTTAGTCTAATGAACATTTTCTATTATATAATCTGATACCATGATTCCCAAGAAACAAACACACAGAACATATTTTAATTAAATCAGCATACACTTCAGCATACAATCCGTCCTCATTCATTTATAAACAATGTCCATTTGGTATTCTCCAAGTTACCGAGAAGAGGTAAGAGTATTCTGAATACTTGACATATTAGGGTTTGTACAAGGAGAAGGTGATACAAAGTTTATTCATAGGTCAGTGGCTTCCAACCTTCATAGCGTGTGACCCCTTAAACAAAGCAATGTCTACTTAAGACCCCTCATGGCAGATGTTTACCAGTCGTGACTTGTGACCATTTCAATTAAAGAGGAAATCATTTTTAGGAGTCCTGATGAAATAAGATTATCAAGAAGTTCACAAAAGAAAAGAAAAAAAGATTAGAGGTGAATCTGAAAAAAAGCATTACATTTAGCTGATGCTTTTATCCATAGCGAGCAACTAGGGGTCAAGTGTCTTGCTCAAGGACACATTGGTTGCATCACAGCGGGAATCAAACCCAGACCTCCCACACCAAAGGAATGGATCATATCCATTGCACCATCATCACTGCACCATCACCTCCCCCGCATACATTTTTGTAGAAGAAAAACAGATTGTGCTTTCTTCCTCTGTTAAAAATCTTTAGATTTATTTTACAAACACATGCCTAAAAATGTAATAGAAGTGGCAGTTATAGACTAACACGTTGTATATAAGATAGAGGAATGAAAGGTGAAGGAAGAGTTATTCAGGTATGAGTCATGAGGTGGAGGGAAAATGTGACTGTGGTGTTTCTTAGTTATTGTGTCGTTGCATGCAGATTTTCAAAAGGCTGTATCAGGATGGACCGGCTGTAAGCCTGAGGGTCCAGAGGCAACAAGAGTCTCTGGAATTAATCTGAGAAGCTCAGACTTTTGGAACTTAAACCCTGTTGTGACGGCTGTGAAAATTGAGTGTAAATTATGGCAATGTGTTCTGACAGTTCAAAAGGAATCGTGCAGAGTTGGGCTCTGGGGAGTGTAAGAGACAGGGATTTGTTATGGGAAGATGTGTGCTGCGCAACAACTTCAACACATAGACTATTGCTGCATGCGACTTCTGCAAGTGTAGAACCATGCTAGTGGTTATGTGAAGCGTTTTTTTTAACTAAATGCTATTATCATCAGTTCACATACTCACAATGACAATGTTGATGCCAAGCAGGTATAATTGTGTTTGAGCATGCTACCATTTGCTAATTAGCACTGACAGCAAGTACAGCTTAGGCTGCTGCTGTCATCAGTTTTGAAGGTCATGGTCATAAACCAAAGTATTAGACTAACTGAAATGGGCCCTGTCTCTATGGGCTCCTTCCCACATCCACAGCTACTCATTCTAGCATCTTTTTAGGCCCTCCTCACATGAGAGCCCTGGGTACTCAGTCCAATTTCCATCCCCAGTCTGACACCCCTGATGGCATTAGATGAAAGTCAGAGAATTAGGAAAACATGAATGTCAGAACAAATTTTCATGGCAATCTGTCAGGTAGTTGAACAGTGTTTAGTCTGGACCAAAGTGGTGGACAAAACAAACCTACATTGCCATCCCTTCAAGCATGGCAACAAATGTAATATGAGCCTCTTCAGGAAAGGAGTAAAAAATGTGGATTTTCATTTTACAGCCTGTTAAGAAACACAGTCAGAGTTATAAATGAGATTATTGTCAGCATTTATTCCTGAAGTATTTTACTATTTTCAGACCTTTGAAGCAGCAGCTACTTTAATATATTGTCTTTCAAATGGACACCTACTGCACAGTGGATGTAAGATTGTACTTACTGTGGAGGCCCACATGTTGTGACGGGAATAGAAAAACTCCAGTGACTCAGATGTAGAATATGAGGGGAACCAATACTGCTAAGCACCCACTCAACATTCACTGTGAGGCCATGACAAACCATCAGGGGTCAGACATAATAGTTTCAATTTTGACTTCTATTCAGAGTTACTGCCAGGAGAAAATACTTCCCCTCGTCCATTCCTACACCCTGAGACAATAATAGAGCTCTCAAAATGTTTTCCATCTCAGCAATACTATAATAAAAACGGAGACTTACACTAATGGCTCAATCAGCGCCCAGTCAGAAAACTTGTGAGAAATGTATTTACTCTAAAAGAGATATTTGGTTTCAATGTTCTGATTCACAGATGCTAGACTTTAACTGAACCTAGCCACAGTTGGGGCCTCTCTCATGCATTACAGCACCATTACATTCAAGTCACAAAGCTAAGCATCCAATTTTCTGAAAAATGATCACCAGGCAATCTTTCAAACATTTACTGCTGTCCTGAAGGTATTTTCCAGAATTCTGAAAGTCTTTTGACAAGTGGGGGTAATAAAAATATTCTTTTTCCCCCCAAAGTTGTGCCACTGTTGACCAATGGTGGAAAGATTTACTCAAGTGAAGTACTTGCGTTACATGCTCTTGAGTATTTTCATTTTGTGTTCTCATTTTGCTTCTATAGCAGATTGATCCATAATAAAAGTTATTATTAGTCACAGCTCTACGTATATATAAAGTAACTGGCTCCACCTTGAGCATTTACAACAGTATAATTCTGCTCACACATAAATTCATCATTATTAACAATCTAAAAATGCTACATAATCAGTCACAGGGGACCTTATACTGAATTTAGTCCTTTTACTTTGATACATTTTGCTGATTATACTTACAAACTTTTACTTAAGCAACATTCTGAATCCAGGACTTATACTTGTAATAGTGTGGTATTGGTACCTTTACTTGAGTAAAGGATCTAAATTCTTCTTCCACCACGACTGTTACCTAATCTTATCAAATATGATACTTGGAATTACATATCTTATCTCTTTGCTAATTTTGTGCAACATGAACCATAATTAAAAAATATATATTATTAGTAATATTGTTATATGTTGATGTCTTGCTCCAATATTAAATATGTTCACACACAATAACATGTTAATATTTTGCATGTGTTTTACAAAAAGAACAAAGATATTATGTTCTGGCTACCTGGATTAGAGTAGAAAGTTGAGGAAAAGGTTTAGTAGAGTGAGGGTTCTGGAAATACCTTCGAAAACATCGGTACAATGAACTGAGTGGGAAAGTGTCAGTATAATTCCTAATCCTGATATGGTTCCAGGTTACTGAGTGAATCTGTATTGTCAACAACCGAGGGAGTTGTCGGTAAAAGAGCAAAGGAAGCTATTATGGTATCTATCCTCGTCCACCACGAGAAGGATAAAGCAACCATTGTAGTACTGGGATCAGGACTTCCTCCGTCCATGTGGTCTTTACTGAGAGACCACAGTCTGGGGGAATATAAAACAGAGGCAGACATGAGCTGAGGCCTTAAATGATTCATAAATGTTCTTGTACTCTTTTTATATACTGCGTCTTTGTAGAAATAAGCAGACCCATAACTGCTTGAGCTTTCTCCTATCTGAGGCTGGTGATAAAAGGCTTTCCTAGATATGCACTGCTGTGGCCAGGTTGGACCAGTGGTAGAGCAGGTGCACATTCACTGAGAGGTTTATACCTTGACGCAGAGGTTCAGTGTTCAAATCTAACGTGTGATGATTTCATGCAGGAGGGAGGGTTTTTCTAGCTGTAGGGGTTGGTGGGAAAAAAGCCTTCTCTCACTTCGCTCCATGGTCTTGGAATAACTTGCAAAACTTGCTGCATCTAAATGATCTAGTCCCATTAAAGGAATTTAAGGCCATGTTAAAATGCCATGTAATTCAAAATGCAACTGCCTCATGTGACCTGTTCCTTTCCTCTATGTGTGATTTTTGACTCTGCTTTTTTTCTATTTCTATTTAAATTGAGTGGTGCGCTGTCTTGGCCAGGTCTCCCTCGGAAAAGAGATTTCAATCTCAAGGGAATTCCTGGTTAAATAAAGGTTAAATAAATAAAAATAAATATTAAAAAAATCTACTGCCAAGTAACCACCTAATAACATAGCATTATTTGACTACAGACAATAAAAAAACCTATCTGACTGTATCTATTTAAAAGATATATGACTTTATCCATCCTGTTTCATTATCCATTGATAATGTAAGTCATTTTTCTTATTCACTCCAACTCTTTTGTGTTCCCATTTAACAGAGGCCAGTGTCTAGAGGAGAAACTAAATCTCCTATAGTCACCTTATAAGTTCATAATGACAGAAATTTATATAATACATGTATTATATAAATTACTTTTACAATAGAAGCTCAGACCACTGCATGTGTTATTAAACCAGTTGAAAAGTCTTTAAACGTATTTACACGGGTCACACTGAATTGGATTATTTAGAGCTCAAAGGGCACAATGAATGGGTATATCTACATGGGTATATACTGTATGTACATGTGTGCAATAAAACAAAGTGGGGAAAGACTAATTTAACATTATATGGCACAGCAGATTTGCAAAACTTGTTCTGAATATTTACATGTGATGCAACCACTTAATCTGAGTTAAAGTCCTTGAAATCTGTTAATTTCCAACCTCTTCTGTGTATGTATTTATTATATGTTTTGGATGTCTTGTGAACCCAGTTAAATGTTGGCTTGGTGTTTCGGTATGTAAATTAAGCTTTTCCACCATGGTGACGTAGGCCAGCCCAGTGAGGGTTCGTGGGATGGGTGGCAATAAAATAGTACAACGTCTTGTCGCCTCTAACTTGTCTTTTTGTCTACATGTTTTGTGAAATCATATAAAATACAATTTTAGTGTACAATTACAATTAAAATGTAATGCTGGTACAACTAATGACTGTGGTCTATGGGAAACTATATTAATATACTGTAGTCACAGCAAAAATCTATGGAAGGCTTTTTATTCACTCTCTGGCACCAATCAAACTTGCATCTACATGAGGTATTATTGAATTTCACTTTTTCACTTGCTTCCAAACATGTTGCCATCAGAGTGTACTGTTGGAAAGATGAAGACATCCCTGTCTGGGGCACTGCTGTCTATATCACTTCTTAATGTCCCATCTTTGAAAAAGTAATTTTATTAGCTTAATGAACCAGCAACTGTGTGAATGCATGTGTGTCCAAAATGGTATTTCATATTCAGAGGACAAAATCACTGCAGCTGTAGTAATGGCCAGTTTGTTAAGGAGATAGGACACCCAGGTGAGAAATTTCACTAAAATAAATCGGTTTGAAGCAGCATGTTTAGGAAGGAATTTGAGGAACAAAGGGAAGTGTTAAAACCCCCCTTCGTAACAATTTTGAAGTCTCTACTCCTCTTTACGCAGCTTTTGGAGTTGAAGGGGACAACCTGAAGCCGTTTGGTTCGTCTGGACATTTCATTGAGGAGAAGAAAAAAACAAAAACTTTATGGGTGGGGCTTAGTGAAAGGAAAGCGAGGGAACTAAAGAGCGAAAACAGGGTGATGTGTGTGCTGTGAATTCAAAGCTGGGTGGGTCTACACGGTTTCACATTCCCAAAAAACTCTCGTTGCCGTGCGTTAAAGCACTTTCAGGTAAATTGTATCCACGTTTTTTTTTTACACTTTGTGAAGTTATAGGCCTATAGTATGGACCAAATACTTTGGAATGCATGATTTGTGTGGTTTTTTGTTGTTGAGTAGAGAAAAAGAGAAAAGTTAACTCCAGGTTTCCACCAAGGCTTTGAAGAATTGTGCGGATATACTGTGCGCAGAAAAGTATTTTAAAGAACACGCAACTCCACACTGCAGATGAGCATAGAGTGGAATAGTCAACAGTGATTATGTTTTTGTTTATAAGTTAAAGTTTTGTTTATTATTGGTTTCTGTATTCTCGCGCTCTTTTCTAGGTTGCTGACTATAGTAGCCTACAGGGCCTGTGTGTGTAATGGAGCGGCCCCAATTTGGGAATGCCCTAACACCGCGGTCTAAACAAATGCGCCTTTCTTGTCGACGGAAACAGTGATTATGGAAATGAGTCGTTAAGCAAACGGATATAAGCTGTCATATTATAGAAACAAAGTGTGTGACTGAAAGTGTGAAACTGGTTATGCAATGTGTGTGTGACAGCATATACGGTCATATTAAAAAATGTGTCTGTCTGAGAAACTTATGGGCGAGTTTGAGCTTGCATGCAACGGCTCAGCTGTCAGTATTTCTTTCGGTTTGAGTATCAGTATTAATTTGGGACAACTGCGGGAATTGATGCTTCCTAATGTACAAGCCTGTGTTACATAAATCCGTGCGTGGAAATTAAATAATGGTGTGCATCCTTCCGCCTCTCCAGTGTAATCAGTTTTCAGAAAGCCACGATGTTGATGCTGGCAGGAATCGTTGTTCTGCACATTACCACCATCATCCTGCTTCTGGTGGTCGCCATTCATAATGTAAGTGGATGATTATTATCTTGTTTATCATACGCCAAGTGCTCGAGTTAAGAACCTTTTTTTTGGGAGCCAATATATGCTTAAATAAAACTTTCACCAGCTCTTACAGAATATTAAAACAAACAGCTAACTTAATAAGAGCTCATATAAAGGGATAGGGAAACACGAGTTTAAACATTTGTTGACACAGTAAAATTTGCTAAAAGTCTACAAAAAATTTCTTTGCATGTGTTGCAACCTGTGTGTGCATTGATATTTTTTTATAGCTGTGTTAATATCATCTCCCTGTGTGTCTCCAGGCCTGGTGGATCAATGATAGTTCTACATTGTCGACTGACCTGTGGGGCAGGTGGGAGCTGACGAACTCAGCCTGGCATTACACCAACCTGAAAAACTATCCAGAGGGTAATGTTCAGTCATTGACTGACATTTGACTGGCGATATAAAGTGTTTAGATGTATAATTCTACAATATGTTCATAAATGATCAGTAATAACTGTATGAATGTAAATAGTACATATAATAATTACACAGTGCTTCAAGGTGAGCATGGCCTTGTATCTGTGTTATTGTGGATCCTTTACCGACTGTGTGTCTATTTTGTCCTCCTGCTGCTGCAGAGTATCTCCAGGCGGTGCAGGCCACTTCAGTGCTGGCCTGTATTTTTGCCATTCTGGCCTTGTTTGTGTTTGTGGCTCAGCTGTTCACCCTGCCCAAAGGCCAGAGATTCACCTTCACCGGCATTTTACAGCTAATCGCCTGTAAGTAACCCAGTGAAAATTCTGACCTGCAGTTGTAAGAAATTTATATTTATTTTCTTGTAACCTGGAGTTTCTTAAAATGTGTTAACTTTCTCTAAGAGGCAGTGAGGAAAAGAGCAGAAAAAAACAATACGTAGATGTTTTAATATAGATGCAATTGTGTTTCAAGTAAAAGTCCTGCATTGAAAATATTACTTAAGTAAAAGTATGTAAGCAGAGCTTAGCTGCAGCATGTACAGATGTGCTCAGTGTGCTAAAACAAACATGGATGCAGGTGCAGGTCAGTGATTTTCACTCTTGAGTCATCCAGGTTCAAGAGTCTGAACTACATGATTGAAAATCATTGCAGTAGAGTACAACCGTCAGCGTGTTTGGTACCCATCCACAGATAGTTCATCCTAAGGATTTCACTCTGCCACATGTATGTTTAACAATAAAACTATAATTAATACAATTATGCCAACAATTATTTAATAGCTTAGTATTCTGTACACTAAAAAGATATGTATAAAGGCTTTAGGCCGCCCACATGTTACTGTTGGCCTAGTTTAATACGCAACTCAATTTTATACAATATATGTAATATGGGGTCCCCCCCGCTCCATCTCTCTTTCAGTTAAGGGGTCCTTGCCTTAAAAAATGTTGAAGACCCCTGGTTTGGAAATAAAATAAGGGCTGCAACTAACATTTTCACTATCGATAAATCTGATTAGTTTTTTCATTTTACTCAACAAAACCCATCAAATATTCAGACTTCAGGAACAAGAACATTTTTCCTTTTGATCAACTAGTTGACAGCTCAGCTCTTGCTAATTATTCGTCAGCAACAAGGGCAGAATATTGTCATAATTATCAAAGCCTTAAACCTTACAGCAATCTCTGTCACAATACAGTTAAGTAAAGATAGTTAATTATGGATTGTCTTTATCATCTTAGGTGCTACTACTACATAAAACAAACTTACAGAAAGTACAAAACGGGATTTTAACATGTACAGTAGTCATGAATTGTGCCTTGTCTGGGTGTACGTGACAATATTCCCCTTTTCTCGCCCGCAGGCCTGTGTATAATGATAGCAGCCTCAATCTACACAGCAGAGCTTCACACCAATGAAACGGAGGGAGGATATGGACAATCCTACATCCTGGCCTGGATCTCTTTTGTCCTCACCTTCATCTTAGCAATCACCTACCTCATCCTGCGAAAGAAGAGCGAGTGAGAGGATAAAAGGAATGAGGGCATACCTGGGATCATGTTCCCAGTTTGAATTTGGGAAATTAAATAATAGGAAAAGGAAATGTTTCAAAAATGATGGGAAAAAAACTGTAGCTAGGAAAATGTATTTGTTTACAAGAGCCATTTGTTTATATTTTGAATATCATACATTGAAATAGAAGTCATACATGCAGCCATGAAGGGCTGAACTTAATTTTTACTTGATAGATTTCTATTTAATTCAAGAGGTGTAGGGTAATACTTCATACTGTAAAGGAATAGACATTTTGAGAAATATACATGTTTTCTTGCAGAGAGTTGGATGAGAAAATAGATGCCAGACATATATGTGCATAAAGTATGAAGCTACTGCCAGCAGACAGTTACCTAGCATAAAGACTGGAAACAGCTAGCCAAAAACCAAAGTGTAAAAATGACAAATTTTTACAAAGACAAATTTTCTAAAAAAATTAATACTTTAGGAAGCTCCCAAAGTTAATTAAGTAGGAGAAAAAAGGCGTAAACATAATAAGCCCTTTTGAGATTTAGTAGTGACTACTCTGTGAGATGACAGTACTCATTCTATATAATCACGCTGTGAGACTGAAAGTTCCTACTGCATGTTTCCAGAGTCGAGGAGTGAAACTATCTGTGAAGGAACAGCATGTTGGCAAAACCGCAACATTCCCATTGCAGTACTTGAACAATCAGAAAAGACAATCCTTAATATACAGTAGTGTATATATATGTATCCTTATTTTACAACTGAAGTATAGTGTATCCTTTTTTTTTTATTTTAAATCTTTGTACATTGTAACCATTGTATTTTTTTGTAACATTTTGTATTGAGTTTGATTTTGTGTCTGTAGTTGGCTGCTATCATAAGAAACGTACATGTAATTTGTACAAGTGAACATAAATTGAACCAGGGATAGAGGACAACGGTGTTTCATAACATCATAATTCCAAACTATGCAATAGGATTTGCTCATAATTACATTGGAATTTAAGCCATATTATGTATTAATAAACACATTACACAAAGCCTTCATCTTTTATCAATTAAACTGCTGTAAAGTCACTGTTACATAATAGATATGTACTGTATATATTGGTCCAGTTCTATAGCCATCACTCGAGCACACAAGATTTCATTAAAATTAATTTAAATTTAGTCTTAAGTTAGCATCTTCACAAAAACAAGGACAACACACAGTACTAGAAAATACTATTGAAATTTTCACTAATTTTTAAATCTGTGTGACTTCGCTTAGTAAAAGCAAAGTTTTGTATTGCAAGCATTTCACTGAGTGAAAGTTACAACATTGAACACTTCTTTAGGCCTTACAACAGACCTAGTCAGAAACAGGAATGTTCCACTATATAAAGTATCGTTCCCAGAGGAATGGAGTAAAAACTAAATGCCTTGGCCAGACGGCGTGATGCGTTCCTGAACCACCAGGTGGAGAAGATGATTCTGCTCTGCAGTCAGAAACGGCCTGAGGGGAGAAAAAAAAAACCACAAATCAATATGGAAAATTTGGATTGAGAAGCAATAAAAATGCTGTTCAGTTCCCATCACATAATGGAAATTATCACTTTTGAATGCTCACCATAGCTCAGTCTGAAGAGACTTGAGGGATTCCGTGTCCTTCTCCTGACATGCCATCTGCAAAACAGATTTGCGGTTATAGGCTGCAAAATAAAAAAACATGCAGATTCCAATGACCTTGACAAGTTTACAGAGTTTTGTCAATGTTTATGCTCATTCATAACTGTGGATAGAGTCTGTTCATCCAGAAAAAGTTGCTTTAAAAAGAATCTTAATTAATTCATGAATAAAATTAAATAAAGAACTCTGAATATTGATTGCCTCATATTATGATAGGTAAAAGTCTACCAACACTGCAAATTAAAACAAACAAATTCCATTGTCAAAGGAAGACAAACTCTAGCACATTTATCTCTGTCACGTGAAGGCTGTGAAGACCATCCTGCCTCGTGCAGGAAGGGTCAGGAAATCCTGTGAACCCCAAGTAGGTGGATGATAAAACTCACAACTACTGACTGCAAGAGCAGGAAAATGTTCTCAGGCAGGAATGTCACTGAAAGAGAAGACAAGATCCATGTTTACACTTCAAATAAATGCCACTCATAGGATCATCATCTCCATTCCTATGGAAAAGACAGTGTCTATAATTCATACATAATGGATAAATATTGACGTGCGTTTACCTTGGCTGTGAGGGTCAAAAGACTCCCATGCATATCTCTCCAGGGTCTGGGCATGTTCTGGCAACAACTTCTGAGGTGGGGGCTGCACAACAACGGCAACATTAGATCATCAAAGTGTTGCTGCACCAGTACGTAATGTAAAGATGTGGGATAAATGATTAATATAGTGTCATACAATATCAATAGTTCTTGTTGTAGAACTTTTTGTTGTATATCTGGTAAATAAAAAAATTACTTTGCACTGGGTACACAGTGTTTCATCACAACAACTTATAAAAACTGTTAAAATATAGCTTTTCCTAAGTTTAGTGAAATCCAGGACTGGTTTGATTCATAAAAATGATTTTCCCTTATTGAGGCTGTATTTTCCCCTTCGGTTACACATGGTTGGTTTTCTTGCAATGTCTTGTCTTTTTATATCAAATAAACGTGCCTACCTCAAGAAACATCAGCAGTAGTACTCTGGAGATCTCACATTTTGCCACAATGTCCAGAAATGCACCTTTTATTCAGGAAAATTAAGAAACAGAAAAGAAATGAAGAGAGTTCACTAGTTCACCATTTTCCAGTCAGCATAAACACATAAAATGCAACAATGATATTAAAGCAGACAGTGAGACACTGCCTTTAAAAACTGATCCTGGTGTCTTTGTTCAAACATCCAGCTGTTGATCTCAGCAATAGAAATGTTTTTGACATGTTGTATTTAGCCTCCATTCCAAATTCTGTCACTGGAGATTTATACATATATAGGATTATTTTAGGCAGGTACAGCCTTTAGATGGCAAAAAAATGGAAAGTCTCACCAACAGGGGTGCTGATGCCTGGTAGCTGAAGTCCTCTCTCCTGGCATATCAGCTGCATCTCAGTGAACACTGACAAAGCACCGTCATAGTCACCTGCAAAAACACAAGAGCTTAAACTGCACAATTTTTTTTTTTAAAAGCATACGTGCACATAAAACACACATCAGCAACATATCAGATGTATCAGACGGTCTGACTGAACTCACGGGTGAGAATTTTACAAGTGGCCATTTCTCCCATTGACAGCAGAGCTTCAATTGGCGTCTGTGTCTGCAACTCTGCAGCCCTCTGGTAATGAACAATAGCCTCTCCTGGTCTGTTCATCTCCTATTGAAACCAGAGGAGGAGATGAGATTAACATGTCATTTGAATAACAGTATCAAGTTAAAATCAAAGCAAAGATCAGGAAAATGTATCTCTTAGGGCAGCTTGAAGATCTGATCCAAAGTTTAACCTTCAGCGCGTTGCCAAGTTCTAGACACAGGCTGGCTGCCATCACAGGCTGGTTCATCTCAATGTGCACCTGTAAGCCATTTGTACATCCGCATTAGTTTACAGTCTATAGAAATGTACACCATAATATATTGTGCAAACCCTTAATCTGTATATACAGTATATTCCACAAAAATTGCATACAGTATATATACTCTAAATATTTGTGTATTTCACAAATATTTCGCAGATGTGTTTAGAACTGTTGCTTCAAGCAAACAAAAACTAGCTATCATAATGTACCTTGATGGCAAAACTGTAGCAGTTGAGCGCAGCCTGAAGGTGCTCATCAAAGCCTGGGGCCTGGAGCGCCCGGTTCTCCTTCTCAGAGGAGAGAAAGAGGCGGGCAGCATCGGTTAACGCCAGAGCCTCTCCGGGAGCGTTAAAAAGAGTTTGCTCACATCTGCAGTCAAGACATTCAAGATGTGTAACAACAACAGTAAACATGTCATCACTATGAATACATACAGGCTCTCTCCAACATCTTATTGTATGGGACATTATTAACTAGAGAGGAGTCCTCACTCACTGGACTGCACCTTTATGAGATGATCTGACTATTTAAAACATAGTAGCAGAAATTCCAAAAGTTCCTAACAAACAGTGTATGATTTGCATAATGTGGGTGGAGAACTGACAAATTACTTGATTAATGCATAGACAATGTAGTACATTTTTGATGGTTCCGTTCCAAGCGTGTCACAACGTTGACATGCTTTTTCAAAAAACAGCAGTTACTTGAAAAATCTTTTATGATGTGAAGGGAGGACTTTAGGTACAAAGTGCATTGCTTAAACTAATACCTGGACAATACACCCATATGTGACTGCTGAACATCTCTTATCTACAGCCATGGGCATTAATAAGCTGTTATAACAGCCTACACTCTTCTAAGAAAGTATTACACAAAATTTGAAGCTCGGCTTGAGGGATTTTGCTGCTTTTTAGCCAGAAGAACATTAACAAGGTTGCCCACTGATCTTGGGTAATAACGTATGGCTCACAGTTGGCATTGTCGCAAAGATGTTGGATGAGGCTAAGGTCAGTGCCCTGTTCAAGATACATTTACTAAAGCTCTTCCACACCAAACTGGAAAGACATTTTTTACGAACCTTGCTTTGTGCATGAGGGCAAACACAACAAAGGGCCTTTTACAAATAGTTGCCACAAAGTTAGAAGTGGTAGCCTGGAAATCTAGATGCACTATAGTGGCATCAAATGTAATTTGAAGCCAGGGTCAGTCTAGATTTCCAGGCTACCACTTCTAACTTTGCCCTCATGCACAAAGCAAGGTTCATAAAGAAATGTCTTTCCAGTGCCGTTGGCTTGCAAGCTGGAAAAAACAAATTCTGGTCTGGCCAATCACATGGTGTATAGAGTCGGTGGGCGGTCTTAACATAATGACGGCAGATGTTGCGACGGTTTTGTATGAATTCCCTGCTACTTAAAAACAAAGAAGATGGCCGCTGCTGGCGAACAGCGGCCTTTTCTACTGGCTTTTTGCCGCAACTCTGGAAGACTTGGAGTTGAGCACTAAAGTCGTTCTTAAAAAAGGAAATTGTCTTTGGAGATTTGCCTAAAAGTTTGGCAAAAGTTTAATATATCAACAAGCTTTGTTCTGGTTGGTTGTAGCACTATCCTATTGCGTGCTGAAGGAATGTGAACGACAACTGTTTATACCGCCCCTCAGATTGAGCCCTGCCGATGGTGAGTTCCCAGACCCAATATCTTGATGTGGGTCTGGCTTTTCAGGCTATAGAAGTGGGCTATTGTGTAAAATATCACTTTGTTGTCTCTTGTGTTGTGATAGACACTGAGGTGGTTCAGGTCAAACTGGTGAAAAAGGTGTGAGAATACATAAGTGTCAACTCACCTAGCCATGGCCAGGTTACAGAAGGCAGCATACTGAAGGCAGTCCTGCTGCTTCAGCTCCTTGGCTAACTGACCTAACACAGGTGAAAACAACAAAATACATGAGAGGCAAACTGTGAAGAAACCGTTTAATGACACACGTTCTCTACAACATGGAGGATAACAAGGAGAAAGGTTGAAGGTGGTGCCATGTCGTGCGTACTGAACGGATACAGTGTAAAAGGTAACGTTAGGTTACATTGGCTGTGCAGAGACCAGCTGGCACTTACCAAACTGCTCACTTGCCTCCGCTACATTGGGCTTCCGAAGAAAACGTCTGCAACAAGGAAACAAGCATTTTAATTGTCTAAAAGCACTTCAGTTAACTGTTCAGGTGCTAAACAGAAGAATGAATGCGCTAATGAATCTTTAAGGTCATTCTTATGGATTCAATGAGTCCAATTGTATTCATCTGTGATGTTTGCCATTTCATTGTAGTGACACCATTTAACCTGTAGGATAATCACAGCCTTATGAAACACTACATTCTGAAACTAGAGACATAGGGCATTCAGAAGATGTATGGCTTTCCAAAGTGTATTGACGCTAAAGCCGCCGAGAATATTATTGGATGGATTAAAATGTAGCAGATTCATCAGTTAAACATTCATTGAGTGAACGCTACTCCAGCAATGTATGACCAAAATAGGTTTCAACATTAGTAATAGTCAAATTTCCCTACCTATTCTATATAACTTCAAAATAGTAACACCAAACTAGTAAATATCACTCTTAAGGTGGCAGGAGTGAAACTGAGTCATTCTCAACCTTTGTTGTGGTCTGGTTTCAGAATGATGAAGACAGCTGGGGTCCGATTCAGAAAGCAGGTTGAGTGAAAACTCTGAGTTTGTTAACTCTGAGATGAGGGAAACTCTGGGTTTTCTGTTTCAGAAAGGTAGGTTAATCAAACCTGAGAGAGAAGGGTTTCTCTCAGTCTCCTACCTCTGACAAAGAACTCTTTCATTTCTTCATTCATTCACCGAGTCTGTATCAAGCACATTTTAGTGCAGTTTTTTATCTGCACGAATAAAGAAACAGTGTAGGTTTATTAACTGCGTTAGGCAGACTATAAAACTTTTTGTTCCCTCAAAACATGGCACTTCCTTTTTTGTTGTTGACAATCCCGTTGATGAAGAAGCTGTATTACTCAGGGAGTTAAACATATGTTGGGAGATTATATTGAGGCTCCGACTATAGATGTATTTTCATTTCCCGATACTAGCCTACCTATTTGAGCGGTATTGTTTTCGGTTATCAGTTATGTAGCCTATATAACCTTATCTGTCCTCGTATCACTAACGTCACCCATCGTGGACTTGCTCTACATCCCAGCACATTCTTTGTGTCGCATTACAGTTTTTTGCAAACAACAGTTTTCTTTACAACATTGGTGATGCAGAGCATATTAGTAAAGCGCAACAGCAAAGAGCCGAGTGTGACTCGCTCTGAAACATTTTTTAAACGTTTCTGTAGTGTTCCATGGACACAAACCACTAAGAGCCAGTAAAAACAAGTTCTACAGTAATGCAGAGGAATGATGTAAACCCTCGGAAAATAAAAGATTATGAATTATAAGTCTGTTAATGATAGTGCTGCAGCCTCAGAATAGGATTGTAGGCCTTTTTGCCCGCAAGATTGCACATGAATGAAATAGATTAAAGGTTCAATGGCATTTCACCAGTAATATTATACTTATGATTAAATATGAAAATAATATACTATATTGGAACTTAAGCAATTACTTTAGCAGCAATTTGCTAACAAAATACATGTTCAAACTTGCTGTATGTGTATTTCCACCAGTTAGTTTGTGGTTGTAACCATGGTGAATCGTAGTATCATGGCTCCATTCATGCTGCCTTTTTATAGTTGTGGTGCGCATAACTCGGAGTGAACCTACTCTGAGTTGATTGAACTAACTAAAATCAGCTGTTCATGAACCAAAAACTCAGAGTTCGCCATCTCATGGTAAATCAATTAAGAGATCAGGGTTAGACTGGATCAGACTCTGAATTTTTTTAAACGTCCTTCCTGAAACGGACCCCTGGAAAATATTTGATACAAACTAAAATGTAGGATCTACAGGATTATGTTATGTCCTAGGCAACTAACGTGATTTGACCAAATTATGTACAGATTTTCTGGCATTCTTTTATCAAATGGCTTGAAAAACAAATATAGTGACGATTAAAAAAAATCTGAACCCCTAATTTTTACAACATAGCTAGCTAGATGTTCGACAGGAGCTAGCTAGCTAAATTAACCAGTTAATAACTACTATTCATGAACCTAACTAAACCAATGTAATCTATCAACATGATATTACTTTAGAAACAGCATCACATGCACATACATTTAGGTTAAATAACGTAATATGGACACGGACAGTAATAGCAATGGGCTAAATGTTAGCTTAACCTAGCAAGCTTACTAGCGCTAGCTAGCTGTATCACTTATCTTAAGCATTATTATCAAGTTACGTTACGCTAATCTTGATATTCAGTTATCTTTCTATTTGAACTAATGTAACTCAACGCCTTACTTTTTCAGTTTGTTTGACACGGCACGGTATCTCGTCAGAAAATCGCCCTCTGCAGCCATGGTCAATGCAGAAAAACACAACAAACCAAATCAGGAAGTCAAACTGACAGAAGAGATGAGATTGGCTCGTAGAATCAAAACCTAGCAATTCCATTGGTCAGGGTGATGCTTAGCTGGAGGAGGAAATGCCCAAATAAGGAGATATGTCACAGAAACAGAAATCAGACGGAGAGGTATTTTTATGTAATCATTTACTTATGCAATTTTAAATTTTACCCTGCTACATTTCAGAGGGACACACAGTACCTTTTTGTTCGTTTTATTTTACATTTTACTTCCCTACATTTATTTGACAAGCAAAGTTAGCCTACTAGTTCATTTCAAAATCATATTTTGAAGCTATGATGCATGTTTACACAGTAAATCTGACCTTCAAACAGTACATAACATAGTTAATATTAGCTTTACTGCAACCAGCTGCAACATTACAATGTTAATGCATCCGTATAAAGAATATACAACATTATAATGTAACACTAATAGAGACCATTTTGCCTACTTTTGCTTTTGTTCTTTGAGTGTATTTTGCTGATAATAGGCCTACAATAAAGATAGAATATTCTTCACCTTTTAGAATCTAAATACTTTCTCTACCACTGTCAACAGGTGACAATGACACAGCAAAGCAAACTGGGGTCGTCTCAGCCACTGATATGAATATCACAACCTGGTGAAACAAGTTTAATTCTGATTCAAAAATTTTCATAGACTGACTCAAATATGCCTTCATGCTGGTCTTGTGTGTGTTGAGCCATCTGTGGAGGAAGTAAAAGACAGGTCACCAACTGCTTTATTGTTTTCCACTGATAACAGAATGTGACAAAGCACCTAAAGTTTACACTTACCGTTTCTTTGGGTTCCCTTTTCTTGGGTTTAGCTTTGCTTTGATCTGGCTGTCTGTTGGCAGCTGAGTGATCCAGCACATCATAAATGGACCTGGGTCGAGTCTCTAGACTCTGAAAGAATTTCTCATATCAGTTTCCAGCAATTGTAAAAAAAATTAACATAGCAGGGAAGGTGGAAGACAAAATTTATGTGGTGCAATTTAATTCAAGTGAGATGTGTCTGCCTGTATACTAATGAGTAGAAAGATGCTTACAGCATAAAAAGATGTAGATGGAGCTGTTATTTCATCCATGTTGTCTTCCTCCATTTCTGTCTCCTTCATTTCTTCACTGTTCTGCTTTCGTTTTCCACCGGTGTTGCCGCGTTCAGTGGTGCATTTCTTCTAAATAATATCAATTGAAATGCATTAAAAGGAAAATTAATAACAAAACCTTGATAAGAAACAAACTAGACTGAATCAGCTCCCTCTCTAGTTTTGTCTTTATTATCAGTTAAGTATTTAATAACATATTTCCATTTAATCCATTTAATAAATAATCCTTTAATTTTAAGAAGTTACTTAGTTGCTGGTACACAACCATTTGTAAGTTTGACTATAGTTGCTTATCATATGTATCTGCTCCATTTTAAAAAGTTGCTTGATGACAACTATCAAATAGTTGCTGATTCATTTTGTGTCAATCGACTAAATATAATTTGAACATTAAAAAAACTCAACTTCCTCTGGAGCAACATACTTCCATTGCAAAATGCTTTTTCCTAATGTCCGCCATGAGAGGGACACATCTTACCCCATGTCCTCTGAAGACACACACTGAGCCAATCACACTGAAAACCAGCAGCACACCAGTGAAGACAGCAACTATGATGAATTCTGTGTAATCCAACATTACGAGATCACTGTAGCCGTCATCTGGAAAACACCCACCATTCAATGTCAGTATGTGCAGGAATGTTTCATAACTGGCTGAAGGATTCCTCGTCTGTCAAACAAGTAATCCACAGTCTAAAAGTATTTCAGTTTTATGGACTTTTGCATATTTCAATATAAACTGAATGCATTAGCAGCATTAGTATTTGTCAACTAATGGCTTTTGACATCTATACAGTGATTCCCAAGCTGGGGGTTGGGACCCTCCAAGGGGTCCCAAGATAAATCTGAAGGGACATAAAAGTCTAGATGGTTAATTTGATCCTTCAAATGGTTCATTTGAAGGATCAAATGAATCCTCAGTTGGTTGAACTGCTCACAGCTTAAGTGCAATCAAACAACTCATTGGAAACAAACAAATCACACAACATTGCATCTGTGGGCTTTACAATAGAGGGTGACAATCTTTTGGGTAATTTCACTGTTGGTAATGTAATAGGGACGGAATAGAGCATAGAAATCAACAGGAGCGGGCGGGACGGAGAAATGTTGAGTGTGAGAAGATCTCCGTTAGGAATTACATAATGATATCGCCTAGGCCTGCAGGTAATGCATGTACAGTGTAGCCTAAATTTCCGAGGCAACCTCAGTGATTTGACTGCGATTAACCAAACACACACATGCAATATCAACTGGCTCTTTTTCTATCTCTCTTGTGCAAGCTGGGTGGTGTGCAAGCCTGCTCGAGGTGTGAAGCATGTGTCTGGATTTTGCAGGACAAGAAATTTTTTTTTTTTGGTGGGGGGGAAACAGTAACATGACCAGGATATGATAGGAGTATTTTTGTAGGCTCAGGATGGGAGCGACAATTGATTCCTGTGTCACCCTCTACAGCGAGTAGCTAGCCTCCGCAGCTCTGTGGAGGAAGGTCTGGCAATGCAAGCCTGGGTTAACCTTAAATTTCATTTAATTTCTATTAAGTTAAACATTTTCAACTGTTGCCCCTTTCCTATTTTTATGCCACTGCTCAGTTTCATATTGAGTCCTGTGCAATCTCACAGTGCTTTGAGACAGAAAATGAAGTGGAGTAAACTTGCCCCACATCCAGGGGGTCTTCATGATTAGGCAGAGGAAAAGGTTGAGGACAGTCTTTTACAGAGAGCCCACACCTTGTTATAGCCTCCAGTTTAAAGATCTCATATAAAGACAGAACTGAAGAAATGTAATACATCTTGTAGCTGCTTCTTTACTTCCATAAACATCCGTTTCATTTCACATCAAATCAAATCCGACTCACCTCTTACTCGAAGAAACCAGTACACCTTGGCTGTTTTATATTGGCAACTGTATTCTCCTGACATTTTCAGGTTTTTCAGCTCCAACGACAGTTTGACACTTTGTGTCTGGTCGGTTGTCTCAGAGACGTCACAGCTATAAATTGGATTTTGAATAGGATCGGAGCACGTCAAGATGTCTCTGCTTTGGTTTGCTGGCAACTCCAACTCACAAGTAATGTTGATCTCTTCGCCTGTGAAGGCCACAAAGACTGTGCTTTTCAGCCTGAGTTCTGTGAGGGGACATAACATAAAGTTTAATATTTCAACTGAAATGATTGGTTGATTAAGTCAATTAATAAGCAAAATGACAAACACATGTCTAAACATCATTTGATCAAAACATAGTTTAGATGGCTTACTCAGAGCGTTCATTCCTGAGCATACAGAAATGAAGTAAAAGACGATTATCCAGGTCGACACCAAACAAAGATGCCACACTTGTTGAGCTTCCATGTTGTGATCTTCAGAGATATTTCTAGTCTTCTTTGTTGAGGTTGTGTCACATATCTATTCAGTGTTTCAGTTTGTCTTGGTACATAAACTGCAGCGTTGGGTTTCCTGTTTCTGCCAAAACTACTTCCTTAAAATGTTTTTCTGGACACTGACTCATTTGTGACAATAATGATTAAAAGAGCCTTAACCACTCTGTTTGATACATGATGTTTATTTAACATTAAAGCCTGAAAGTACTGTACACCACAAGGATACATACAAGAAATTAAATAAAATTGTAGAAAGGTGGCCCCTAACTGGCTTTGTATTATGTAACAGTAAGAGGAAATATTTCTGGTTGCATTTTTCTGTCATGTCAGCCTCTGGATGTGAAGTGAAGTGCAATGTTGGCTTTCCTCCACAGTGAGACAGTCTTGGAGAATCTACAGTGTGAGTGCTCCCAAGGGTGTAACTTACAGTTCAACATTAAGGGGGTTGAAAGCTCCACTTTTGAGCAAAATTGAAATTTGAAGCGTCAAACACTTAATTTTCTGAAATCTGGTGGATTTTTCTACACCAATTTATGATGCAAATGTTTTTTTTTTTGGGGGTTGCACTGGCCAGTTTTGATTATTTTGGTGTGTGTGTAAATTACAATTATCTTGTCGTGTAATTTTTAAAAGACAGATGATGCAAAGACTCAAGCAGTGAGAGTCTAGTGAGTGTGTGTGTGTGTGTGTGTGTGTGTGTGTGTGTGTGTGTGTGTGTGTGTGTGTGTGTGTGTGAGGCTGGAATTCCGCTTAAGGTGACAAACTGACTGTTGATAATGTGAACCAGCTGTGGCTGAAGTGACTTCTCCACAGCAGTAACTCTGTCAAATCGCTCTCTGAGGCTGCCAGAAGAGGCGTGGAGATGCTGAAGTGAAGCGGTTATCATTATCATTTAACTCCATTTGTTAGTCTGTTTTTTCTCCCACCCCTGACACCACTCCCCTCTCTTCTCTCTCCACACATTTTTCACCATTTTCTCTCTTGGCTGTATTAGTGGCCAACTCTGACCTCATCTCAGCCACAGCATGGAAACAGACACAGAGAGCTAGAATAACATCTGGGTGCCAGTCAGTAAAGAATAATTCATTCCATTTCATATCATGCCTCATAGACTCCTTATCTTCCATCTTTCCTGGGGAGTTAAGCATACAAATCCTTTACACATTTAAAAAAACTAAAAAACATTGTAAGAACAGCACTTAAAGAAGCACAACATAGAAGAACAGTCCTAAACGCACATACATATTTTAACATATTGAGAAACATTGTTCTTTTTACTCAACTTCATTATTTGACAGCTATAGTTCCTTGTTACTTTTCAGAAAAAAAGTATGATATTCATGCATTGATATAGATTAAACTACCCCAAAGTATATGAAGTAACTAAAAGTAGCGTCACCTAAATCTGGTACAACATTGCACTACAAGTAATGATTATTTAATCAGCAATAAACTTCTGATTATTTTCTCAATTAATTGGTTGGACTAAAAACAATCTTGTTTTGTCAGACCAACAATCCAAATTTCGTCATTTTTGTATGAAAAAAAGGCATTAAAGGATTAATCAACGATGAAAACAGTAGGTCAACCCATCGATTAATTGACTAATTGTTTCAGCTCTATATGTTTAAATTCAGCTTGTTTATGCATGAAAAATAATGAACCACCAACATAATACTATAACACTGACAGATTGTGCATACAGACTACTTTACTTCTGATACAGTAAATACGTTTTGTTTTTAATACTTCTGTACTTTTACCTAAGGAAGAATTTCAATCAGGACGTTTACTCGTATTAGAGTGTTTTATAATGTGTTACAGCATTGCTACTTTACTTGAGTATAGGATCTGAAAACTTCTTAAAGTCTTTAAAACAAAATAGTTTAAGCCCTTTTTAGAGTTGTATATTTTGGCTCGGAGGTGTTTCAAGCATGTGAGCTGCTTGCGTGAGGGTAAAGGGCAGACGGTGGGAAGCGGAGAATGATGAAAAAGGGCTATAACTCTAGTTTTTACGAGGAACTGGATCCTGCAGCAGAGTGAAATTACAGCGTCAGGTACATATACCTGTCTGTTCCACAAAGGGGTGAAGAAGAAGAGACCAAAATGGAGTAAATAACGAGAGTTGTCTGAAAGAAGGGGCTGTGCCACACATCTGGCAGCATCTGGATGTCATAGTGTGAGCCAGAGAAAGAGTAGGAGTTGGACGTGTGTTGGGGTGTAAAGAACTCTCCACAAATAAGGAGTGTTTAAACTCAGGACTGATCCTGCCCATAATTATTTTACAGCTGCGAGACGAGGGTGGAGAGAGCAACAGAGAAGAGAAGAGAAAAGAAGAGAAGGGATAGAGAGGGGGAGAAATAAGAAGAAAAGACAGAGGCAGTGGTAGAGTGGGGAGGTGAGAGAAGCATCTGGTATTCAAGCTAGATCGGAGGACTTCCTGCTGAAAATTGAAGCATCAACATAATTTTAAAGTTGTGAGTATCTGCTCATTTGCTCCTTTTTCCAGCCTGTAATGCTTCACCAGGGAATTGTTAGTCTGCAAAGTTAAGAAATGTAGTTATTTCAACATAAACCACGTTCATGACAGTGAAGGGACACTGGTATGATGCTTGATTGTTGTGTTGTCGATGTTTTTTTTTAGATGTGACTCAAGCTGTATCAGATAATAGTTCAGCTAATTTTCACTGCAGTCTCCAAATTCCTTGAAAACATTTATAGGCTAATACCTCAACAATGAGTCATCGGCTTATTATTGTCCGGTGTGATTCATAGTCTTCGTCATATGGATGCAATCCTGCTTTTTGTTTTTTCTCCTCTTCTCTGGGTTTCTGGCTTTCATCTTCTCCTTTGTTTTTCCTCTCACACCTGGAGTCATGGGATAAGGCCATTCTGCTCTCATAACAGACACACAGAACTGCTTTCTTTAGGCTTCCTTTATGAATGGCTTTAAAGTTGAAAGACTTGAAGGCACCTCACTGTGCATGACAATCCAACAGAAGGATTCAAACCATTCTCTTAAGTAAAAGAATTAAAAAATACCAGAATGTAAAACATACTTAAAGTAGGCCTCCAGAAGTAGCATAATAGCAGAAATAGAAAATAAAAATAGAAATCTAGTTAAAGTATCAAAAATAAAAGTATTTACCATGAAGAATGGCCCCTGAAGGCCCTGGCTCCAGAGTGTTATGTTATTGTATTTATTATATTATTGTATTAATTTGATATACGCATTTCAGGAACTGATCCTATGTATTACACATTTTGTAGGCCTGTTTAAAATCTGAATCTACAAAGTAACTAAAGGTGTGAAATGTAAAAAGTAGAAGTAGGCCCATATCAAAAGAGTAGCCTAGGCTTTACTTTCCACCACTGGATAGGACGTGTGCACATGAAGACTGTCTGTTTCACTTATTTTAGACCTAGCCTATTTATTTTCTTTTGTCTCTTCTGCATAAAAAAAAAAGAAATACGTTTATTTGTTTATTTTCAACAGGCACATAAATCTTGTTTTTCCTCCTTCATCATTCTCATCTTTTTTCTAAAGGGGGAAGTGTTTGTCTGTTCGGAATGGCCCCTCCTTCTTTGTCAATGCTGCTGATGGTGGTTGCCATGGCAACTGGGGCGCATTCAGTCAGCGAGGAGAATGAACTGGATTATGGATACTGGAACTACAGAGAGGGAGGTAAATCACGAGCCTCCGTTTGATCATTTGACGTTATAGAGAGATAAGGCCTGTAAATCACTGAGTGACTAGATGTCTGCAGTTGGAATTCTAAAGAGACTTTATTGGTGAACTGAATGAAAAACAGCAACTTAAGAGACTAGATGAGATGAACATTTGGATCCGAAAGTGATTACAACACACGTGCTTGTAATGTTCATGAGTCATTTAGGCTGTTTCTCTTTAAATCGAAGCCTGATGGTGTGATGGGTGTTTTGGTTTCAGCTGAGAGTGTCAATGTGGCCTCAGTGCGCAGTGTGACCAGAGTTTTAGACGCCTGGGGAAAACGCATCTTCCGTGAAATCAAGACTTTGCTTCACTCTCAGCCCAGCACACTGCTGCCTGACTACTCCAGGTAACTTTAACACTCTTTGACTCTGAGCAGTTAGATTGGCTTATTCTGCTCTGTCACTTAGGACGACTGTCACCTGTCCCCATGTAGCCTACCGCAGACGCTGTAGTCCCTTATGAGCAGCTTGTGTCAGCACAAAAGTTTTATTTCCATTCATTTGCTTTTATATGACATTTCATATCCATTCATGCATCCCTCCAAATTGCCATATTTTATATCTGTCGCTGTATTGTTGTTTTATTTAGCCTAAAACATTTAGGCTACCTGGCACAAACAGTGGTCCGTCTAATTTTTTTTAGCATGTTCTTGGTATTTCAAATCAATTTATTTCTTTTCAGTTCAAATAGGTTACTTAATCAACCCTCATGAATGGGGCAATTGGAGGCAAGCAGATATGTTGCATTAAAACACAGAAACAATTCACTGACACGTGTAAAAATATCTAAAATACAAAATTTCATTATCTGAGGAAAAGTTCACAATCTACAATTAATTACACAAAAATTACACATGATGGGTTATTGAAGGCTATTTCTGATCATTTTGAATTTTATTTTATTTTTGGATTAAATATATTTAAAATTAAACTGTGAACAAAAGTATTATTTTTCCATCAGAATGATATTCCTGAAAGTACAAGGAGAAGTCATTGTCTAACTTTGATCTCCCTATCTGAGATACAAGTTTCTTCTTGACCGTGGAAACAGCAGTTGACAAAAAAATCGAAATGTCAATATCAGCAGTTGTCATAGAATTGAATGTTTTCAAATATATATAAGGGTGTATATAATATTTTATGTTATTTATATTATTTAGTATTATTAGATATGTATATACTTTATGCCAACACAGACAAGTAGTCTTGAAATTAGAAAAAAATTTAATTTAAAACTTCATGAAGATGGTGTAATATGATATAAGTTCCATAAACAGCTCATTTACATGAGGTCAGATTTTTACAGCAACAAAAAATATTTTCTTTAAATTTTCAACACAAATTTTAATGTCCTTATCGCATCCTTTTTATCCCATGATAGCACATGAGCATGCTGTAATGTGATTAATATATCTATATATATCCGCCACTTTCTTGTATACTGTCTTATATATTAGCCTATAATTATAGGCTATATTATTTTACATTATCTGTGAAGCCTCCTCTGTTCGTCCTGCAGGGTGCGCCCTCTGTCCGAGTCCGTTAACGACCTGTTCAGAGAAGTGTCCCTGCTGCGCAGGCGCATCACCGAACTCTCTCATCGCCTAGCAACCCTGGAACCGTTCCTCCGTCACCACGGCTACTGGGAGGTGGGGGAGAAGAAGGGAGGCGGCCTGAGAGGACAGATGGGGAGCCTGGCCCGGTACAGCCCGACGACCCTTGGGGGGGCGGGTCCACCGAGGGGGAGCCGGGTGGTGAGGAGGAGACGGGTGAGAGTCCTGAAGAAAGGGGGAGTGAAGCTGCTTCAGAGAGAGAGATAGACAGTGACTCACTGAGAGCGGTGAAGAGAAAGTGTGTGTGTGTGTGTGTGTGTGTGTGTGTGTGTGTGTGTGTGTGTGTCTGTGTGTGTGGTAGGCTAGAAGTACAGAGAGAGCTTTTGCAAATATTATATAATGTAAGAAATCCATTTTTTTAACTGTATAGATTTCATTTTTAAAAATAACAGCCATGACAGTAAAATATAGACACTGCTTGAGGTCAGAGATGGTATTATGTTTTGTATATCTTTAATAAACTCTTATTATTATTAGCACATTTTTATTGTCTTAATGTAAGGACACAGATCACAAACCTCCTTCCTCAACACTATAAATCTATATTATCATTATTAGGCAACATTACATCTTTAATTTATTTCAGTGGATATTTCTGCACAGCATCATGATCAAAAAGTGTTTTTTTTAGCTTAAAAGCAGCTACTCCTCAGCAGAACATGGGAACATGGGAAACAGCAGCTACTCCTCAGCAGAATGAGTGGCCCACTTCTCATGGAGATGGTTCTGTTGTTATCGCGTGATACTTTTTTGATGAACATATAAGTGTTTAGTTTATATAATAAGTATTAAGCCGTTGACATGTGACTTTTTAAAATTAGTTTCACAACTGTATGGTTATGTTATATATTTTGCCTGTATTAATTAATATGATTATTTCATGGTGTGTTATTTATTCAATTAATATTGCATTTTGGCTCTCCATGACAGGAGATGTCAAGAGGCATGTGCAGTGGATTCCCCCTTAAAGGGGCATCCCCACCTATTTTTTGCCTGAAGTTTCGGGTTACTCGTCAGGAGGAGGACTACCCAGCCTGTAGAAACAGTTCATCCAAAGTAACTAGAAACCTGAATGACATCATCAGGGTTATCACAAGCCTCTTTCACACTGAGATTCCTCAATAGACAACTACCGTAATTCACACTGAACCAAACAACAGTGTGTGTGATTTTACACAGCTTGCCGTCATAACACAACATCGTAGCAACATCCAACCCAAAAAAATGCGTTAATCAACCACCCAAACCAACCTGACCTGCAAATTGCCAACTTTATGCATTATAGTAGCTCAATTGTCAGAAGGGAGAAGGACAGAGATGGACTGAGCGCCGTAGCACAGGTAAGAAAGAAAGAGAAAGAGGGGAAGAGAGAGTGGACTATTTCATGCTATATTTCTGTAAGTTATAAATAACTTTGGCTACTCAAATCCATGGATTGTCACTTTTTAAACCCGCCTGTGGGTCGACTCCTGCATGTAGTCTCGTCCAGTGTTGGATGCTTGAACCACACTACAAGAGACAGCACTCAATGTATACCTCAACTTTACATTTGATTTCCCAGTAGCATCTCTCACCACCATGCTTTGTTACTTCATTTATTTTAAAGATTATTTTTGGGCTTTCTTGCCTTTATTTGATAGAACAGCTTGGTGAGAAAGGGGAGAGAGGGGGAAGACATGCAGGAAATGGTCACAGCTCGGATTTGAACCCTTGACCTTTGCGTGGAGGCATATACCTCTCTGTATATGTGCGCCTGCTCTACCCACTGACCCCACCCGGTCACTGCTTTGTTACTTTAACTCCATCTTAAACTCCAATCATGAATGAAATGTACCTGTGCGACATACGGTAACTGGAGGGTGCCATGTTGTTACCACAGGGTGTTAGTGCTCACCTGCTGCTGTAACCAGATGTGACATTACAGTTGATTCACGGAGGCATGATCTTTTGTGTTTTGCTCAGCTGAAGTCAGAACGGTCCTCATGGGCCCAGCAGGGGGTGCCTAGTATCTGTTAATATTATCATACTATTTGTTTGTATATAATCTTGTGTGTGTGTGTGTGTGTGTGTGTGTGTGTGGGCACAGGCAACAAACTTTATGCCTTCAGTAAAACTTTGCCAAGTGTTTCTACAGCAACCAGTTTCTCTCCTGTTCTTCTACAACTCCAGTTGTCATCTACACCGCATGCTGCAGCCTGTTTCTCCCTCTCTCATTTTCAACCTCACGGCTTGTCAGTTCCTCTTGTTTCCGCTGCATGGGTTTCATCCCTCATTTTTTCTCCAAACTGTAATCTGTACATCAACCACCCCTCCTCCTCTCCCTCCGTCTCTTCTTCTCTCCTCTCTACACTGCTATGTGTGGGTGTTAAGCTCAAGCTGCACTTTCCATTTTGGTATTGTTTTGTCAATGCATTGTTGCATCGAATCCAGTTAAGATGCTGTGGGAATACTGTATAAATCTCTCTCTCTCTGTCTCTCTTTCCACACCTCACTCCCCATCTCTGGAAAAAGAGCCAGTTGCTAGGTAACAGTTAATTGTCAAGAAGTAGTTACATGTGTTGCAATGCATCCTGAGGTTGTTGGGTTGGTGTAAGGAGGGAACAAGTAAGCAAGAATAGACAGAAAATTGAAAATATTGTTTTAAGAAGCAGGAGCTCAAAACTGATTAAAGGATTATTAATACCGCCTCAGCATCCAGGGCCACAGATGGTAAAATTCTCCCACCAAATCTATACACACAAGGCATCGGTACATTTTCAAACCCGCAGGTTGCTCTAAATAACTCCTGTTGCTGGACAAGGCTTTCAGAGCAAAGAGAGTGTCTGAGGAGTGAGGGGGAGTGAGGTTTTTGGGGGGCTTTGATCTCTGCTGCTTGTTCAGTTTGCATTACTTCTTCCTTCCCTCAATATGTCATTTTTCTTCTTCTGCCTCTCACGCCACCTTTTTATTCCCAAGCCTCATTTAATTTCTCTTTGATCTACACAAAACACTTATCCAACACAAGTAACATTAATCTCACATAATGCAAGTCCTGTTTATGAGAAACAACAAATAAGGGAACGAGCAGAAGATGACACTCAGCTGCAGCCATTATCTCAACTCCACCGTGGACCGACAGTATGGGACATAATAATATGATCTGTTACATGTACACATTTGATGCACATTTGATGGTCAAATATAA
Source organism: Percina caprodes (assembly GCA_013375575.1). Lineage (NCBI taxonomy): Eukaryota > Metazoa > Chordata > Actinopteri > Perciformes > Percidae > Percina > Percina caprodes. Next base: position 184,408 of record JABXJD010000107.1, on the reverse strand, counting down.
ATAGGATCCAAATGAGATGTCCTGTTGCTCGCTGCCAACCTGCGGACACAACAAATGATGAAATACAAAGAAGACAAATACGTTTGAGAGTTCTTTTTTTTTTAAATACTCAACACTTTTATTCCAAAGAGACAGAAGAATAATATTTCTCAGCACTTATTTTCACATTGACTGTGTTTAATCTCATTTTAAATATTACTAAATATTCAATCAAATTTGAAATACTCTCTTCACACAAGTAATTTCTCTCCATACAAAAAATGCAAGGGTGAACTAGATTTTTGTACTATGTACATTTTTCACAATCTGTACAGCTCAGGGGTGGAGTTCTTTGATTCTTCTGCGGCAAAAACAAAAACAGAAGATTAGTTAAAGAGGAAAGAGACTACCTCTGTACAAATGCAATAAATAATCTATTGTGCTTTCTGTGTACTAATTATTGATGGTGTTTTGAGAACACAACCTTCTTAGCTGGTCTTTGACCAAATCAAACAAGAAAATAAAAATACATCAACAAAACCATGACTCAATAAATGTGCACACTGTGTAATAATAAACAATTACACATATCCTGGCCTGAAGTCGTTACAAAAGCAATTTTGCAAGGGGGCCTACGGATCAAAGATTTATCCCAAATAGAACTATTCTCTGGTGTTTTTGTAAAGTTTTTTTTATTATTATCAAAAGTCCATGAGCATGAGGTAAAGTATTTACATAGTTTTATTGTACATGTACAATAAACAGTTATCTCTCACACACACTCTGTCTCTCTCCCATATGAGCACACACACAGAGGTAATCAAGCGTATGGATCCAGGCACATACAATAACAGAAATAATAAAACGAGATATTCAAAAGGAAAAAACTAGGAAAAGTAGTTGAAATGAAAAAAGGCTTCTTCAGTGACGATGAATGTATTAATCAAGACCTCAACCTTGTTTACAAGCATTTACACAGAAAGAAAATTGATCTTAGAAGAAGATTCATAAAAAGTTGTTTTCTATCCTAGTAAAATCTTTAATCAATTTAGCCATATTTATTAAAGTATAACTGAAATTTAGTTAAGATTGGGGTCTTCTCTTGCACACACACACACACACACACACACACACACACACACACACACACACACACATGCGCACAGTACTACATCATCAATGAAATTAAGTAAAAAAATCCAAATATTGATCAAAAACACCAATTTTTTCTGGGCAAAAAGTTAAGATTAAAAACAGAAATAAAGAAAAGTGTATACATGCAAGTCCTTACAGTAGAGTTCCCCTATCATACATACTGACTTGTCAACCAAGAGAAGAAAAGTCTTCTAAGGTTTTGACTGGGATTTACAACAAACTAAATATATTCAACCCATTCAGTCTGCTTGTGCTTAGGTATCAAAATTTGATTTGGCAAAATGACTAAAAGTCAGGTTTAAGTGACAACAAATTGTGTGTGTGTGTGTGTGTGTGTGTGTGTGTGGGGGGGGTGTACTTGGGCAACATGGTGGGAGTAATGATGAATGGGATTGTATTATCCAGGTTCTCTTGTTCCGAGTATACAAATATAAATTAAGGAATAGTTTGGCATTTTGGGAATTACATGAAATAGATGAACAGATCAAAACCACTTTAACATCTGTTTGTTAAATATGAAGCTAGAGCCAGTTAGTTTAACTTAGCACAACTAGCAGAAACAGAAGGAAACAACAAGCCTTTCCAGAGGAAACTAAATCCACCTTCCTGTACCTCTAAAAAGACACCAACACCTTACATCTCATTTGTTTTATTCTGTACAACTGTAAAACAACAAGTTGTGGTTTTGTGGAAGGTTATGTGCTGGTCTACTTCTTGGCTGATGGGTTGCATAGCAACATCACAGTAACAACAACAAAAAAGTCCTGTACCCTACAACATATCCATTTGTTACGCTCCGGTTTGTGTATTTACCAAAAATAATTTACATGTTAAATAATGAACTTTAGAGGTGCTGGGAGGTGGACAGAGCCTGCAGGTTCTCTTGGTTTCCACCAAGTCTTTATGCTAAGCTAAGCTTAATTACTGCTGGCTATAGCTTGATATTCACCGTATAAACCGTACAGAGGGGTATCAATCTTCTCATCTAAGGCGTGGCAAAAAAGCATTATAGCCTATTTCACAAAATGTCAAAATATTCCTTTAAATCACAGGGGAACACTATTCAGTATCTGTATAGTTAGCACAAACTGTTTGTACTATTTATCTCATTTCTGAGATAGAAACCCTTGTCTTTTAAAAAAAAAAAAATAATTAAATGACATGCTATAAAGATGTAATTTATGAATAATCACAAGACTAAGTAAAGCAATTATTTGGGCTAGACTATGTACTAGAGCTTGCTGTGGTCCTTTAAACCAGCAGAGTGAAAATGTTCAACACTTGTTCTCTGCACATCAGTCAAATGTGACCATCAGCAATACAGCAGGCAGGGCGTATAGCCGTAATTATACTCTATCTGGTCTACACCTACTCTATCTGTAAAGTGTCTTGAGATAACTCTTGTTATGAATTGATACTATAAATAAAATTTAATTGAATTGAAATTATGAAATAATTAACGTTACTGCTGCTCATCCCAGCAACAGAGGCCTCACTCTGTGAGTCCATTATGTCCCTGTCCTGAACAGCATAACTGTCACAGCCAATTGAGTCAGACCCAATAAAACACAATGGAAGCAACAAGAGGACATTAAATGGGATTTACATGTGTTTAATGGATAGTTGGCTCCTGGTTTATCTGTAATGAATGGTGAGGTGAGGAGTGATAAAGCTTGTTAAACTTCTTCAGAAATGATTTCAAGGACTTGCAGTTAGAATAATTGTGGAGTTAATACAACAAGAAGCTCTATATGCCTCTATAGAATGCCTCTATAGTCTAGTTCTAAATGGTATTTCTTTACATACGGGGGCATGGCTCTGTCATAGCTGGGGGGGTGGGGGGGGAGCAGGAATGTTTGTTTATCATGGCACTGTGGTTTTAACCCTCGTCATCCTGCTATTGGTTCCTTTTTTTCCTTGGGGATCTATGGAGGAATTTAAGCTTCCTCTATGGCAGAACATTTTGATGTGTAATATATTATCTGTTAAATGCCAAAAAGTCGGTTATGCTCATGAAACTCTACCCCCATATCAGACTTTGTCAGCTGTATTCTTAAACTCAAACCACATAGATTTTGTTTGCAGGAGATTGTGTGAGTAGAAAATCTGTATTAATCCTTTAAGGCACATCCAGCTCAAAATGTGAGACTGCCACCATTTGGTACTGCCGAGCAGAAAAAAAGGAGAGGAAACGGCAAATCAGTATGATGATGTTGCTTCTGCAGCTGAAAAAAAGAAACCTTCTTTGCAAATTTATAAGTACATAGAATGTACTCAGCAAGTCATGCCTTTCACATACACTTCACAGCACTCAAGAGTAAGAAAAGTAAAAAAAAAAAAATCAAACAAAGAATTAATAGCAAAGAAGAGTCCAAATTACAGGAACCCAAAAAAGGTCTGACGACTGGTCTATCAGTCTCCTGTAATATTGGTAGGCTAAGAAAGAATTAACATCATACAAATATGTAACATGAACTATTTAAATCAATAAAATTGAAAAAACAATCCCAACCGATCATCAATAAACACTGGAATAATATTCAATAATATTATCAACATTATCAATACAAGTTTTATTAGTTTACCCTGTTACTTCAACAGAAGCGTTGATATCTCATTCATGATTGTATTTCCGTTGTTAAACAAAATGTTTGTTTTGGTGTTAAGGAACTGTAGGAGGGAGGGAAAGACAATGAGCATGTGAAGACAGCAGAGACTGGAGATTTTATTTCACTTTTTCCCCCTCCCTTCCTCCCAATCTTTTAGAGCAGCACCAGAATCCTCTCTTCTCATTAAAAACTTGTCTCCCGCCGGACTTCATAGCCTGCAGTGGCCTCTGTGCATCGTCCAAATTATTTCCATTCAGAGGAGTGATAACACACACAGTATTGTGTCTCCGCATTGTCTTCACACAGAGAGGACACCAGCATCTGTATGTTTTGCTTCCTCTTTTCTTCACCCACTTCATCTCCTCCCTCGCTTTCTTTCTCCATCTTCCCCCTCAGACGTCTGACTCAATGCTGGAGAGCTTTTCATAGACGTGTCCATTGCTGGCACCGCTGAAGGATCTCTGTCCCTGCCCCAAACCTAACGTGTCCCTGCCCACTGGCAGTAGCTTGCTGGCCCCGTGGTGGTTCCCCATGGGCCCTCCCACCCCGCCCAGACACAGCTCTTTGGGGAACCTGGGGTCCACATTGGACATCACCCCAGCTGTGGCGGACGCAGGCAAATAGGAAGCTGCTCCCATGGAGCTGTGGAAGTCCCCTCCTCCTCGGCTGTTGTTGAGAAGTTGCTGCTGCTGCGGCGGTGGCTTTTTGACGTAGTACGGTTTGGCACCGTGTAAAAGACACTGGTCGTCGCCGAAGGCTGGGATGAAGGGGTTCTGGTTCACCTTATCTGGGTAGAGAGATTTAGACAAGGAGTAAGTCCCGGCCCCTCTGCTGCTACCACCACCACCACCGCCCCCACCTCCCATCATAGCTCTATCTCTGTCCCTCAGGTCTCTCTCCCCCACCGACCGCTGATGTAACCCACCTTCGCCTCCATGGAACAAACTGAAGGAGGAGCCTCCCTTCACCTTATCCCCTCCTATTCCTCCAAACATGGAAGACTCCCTTTCACCTGCATACCTCTCAAACATGTGTGCGTAAGGGCTGGGGCCTTCCATGAAGCGGTCTTTGTCTTTCAAGCTCACACTTCGAGGCTGGGGAAACTGCCCCCCAACTCCACCGCCAGCCCCTCCCATGCGGCCTGCACCCTCCCTCTGCAGATCCACAAATGTGTCATACGAGTGTTGCCTCCGTAACACCCTCCCACCTGGCCCTAGCTTCCTGCGCTGTGCCTGAGTTAGCATTTGGCTGGTTCCTATGCTACTCTTCACTCCAGCGAACACCATATCCTCACTGATGTTGTAAAGATTGCTTGGCGGGATCTTACAGGAGTCACAGCGTTTGCAGCTAGCGGAGCTGGGGCGACTGGAGCAACCCCCAACCCCGCTAGTTGGGCAAGTACCACCTCCTCCGTGGTGACACACATTGTGGCTGTTACGACATTCCCAGTCACCTCCTGCTATGCCCCCTCCTCCTAGCCCAGAAACCCCCTTATCCCAGCAGGTGTGGGCCTGCTGCCCTGCCAACACTGAGCCAAGCCCAGCTTTACACTCTGGCTTCTTGCCTTTACCTTTAAGGAAGTCTTCCACAGGTACTAAGCTTTTACAGATACCACCACCACTACCACCGCCCACACCACTTCCTCCATTTCCACCCTCTTGCTCCCACTTGGCCTTGCCCTCCTTGGAGCAGAACTGGTCCGCATAGAAATCTCTCAGGTTCTCTTTGTCTTTGCGGAATATGTAAGGTGAAGAATTACCCCCTCCTCCTCCCCTCTTCCGCTCCAGGGGAGGTGAGACCGTGCGGTGTGCCATGGGCCCATGGGGGAAGTGGTGGTGGACGGTGTGGTGGTGGGCTCTCCTCCTGAGGCCGCTCAGCTCTATCTCGTCCTGCTCCCGTCTGCACTTGGCCGAAGCTGGCCTCTTTTTCAGGCTGTCCCTGTACTGCTTACGCCGCTTGTTGTTGCCCTCCAGGTTGCCGTAGGTGACGGTGTGCGTAGAGATATCCGAAACATCCGAGCGAATGTTCCCATCATCCCCCTGAGCCTCCCCCGCCCCCACCACAGTACCTGTCATGACCCCCGATGATCCCCGTGCTGGATGCACCTCCTTTGAAAGAAAACCTCCCGTACACATTGTTTGCCTTGAACCCACCCTGGGTGGAATCCGCAGGGGTGTGGCCAGCAATCAGGTCAAATTTATTGGTATTCCTGTGAGTCATGGAAGGACGGGGCTGGGTGGTGAAAATGGGCGCTACCCCTCCCCCTAAACTGTCGCAATCGAACATGCCCCCCTCCAACGAGCTAGTGCTGCCTAAGCTACGCGGCCTATTAGGCGGGGGGCCGGACATACCCAGAGCCGAGGCCGGGTGGTGGTGCAGGTATTGGTCCTGGTACAGGTTGTTGTCCTTCAGGGGCAAGTTGCCAAAAGTCCTCTCCACCTCACTGATGTAGTCACTGAACATGTTGTCCTCTGGCAGGTAGGGTGGTGCTGACTTGCAATCGGCAGGGTGACCCACCAAGCTGCGCCGGTGCTCCTGGATGTCATAGATAGCCGAGTCACGGCCGCTGTGGCTGTACTCCAGGGCGGCGTGTGGAGAGCCATTAATGCCCGGGACGGCAGTCATGTCCTTGGCAGTGCGAAGCAACCGCAGTATGTTGGAGTGTGTGTTGTTCATGTTCTTCTTCATGGATGCCGAGGGCGAGTCTATGGTTGACTTGTTTTCCTCAATTTGTACCCCGTGGATGCAGCTGTAGATACCCTGGAGTGTGAAAATTAGAAGAAAAGGGAGGTAGAGAGAGAAATAGAGGGTGAGACAGGCCATGGGAAGAAGAATAAGAGTGGTAAGGTAGTAGCCCAAGTGAGAAGAAGAAAACAGTAAAATGTGTGGCAGTAGTAAGGAATCAAGAACCAACGGTGGTTTAATGTTAGAGAGAGGCAGTCAAACAGAAGACATATAAACACAGAGAGAGAGAGGGGGTTAATGCATTGCAATGTGTTCTCTTACCACCATCTTGTTTACACACTATTAAACAGTAATAGGGGCTGAGTTCATAAATGACTTTTATCAGGGGAACAGCATGGACCCTCCCAGCTGCCGCTCCACCTCCGACACAGAGAACGGAGGGAGCAGATCAAAGCCTTGATTGATAACACATGGGGTGCACTAAGCTCATGGTTTTGACCACAAATCAATAGGTTTAATCAATGTTCGTTAAATTTAGCTGACACTTAATTTCCTTTGTAAAAGTTTTATTAATTAATATTGATTAATATCAACAACAATCGTCTATTTAAAATGTTATCAATCAGTGTGTGTTTGTTTTGGTTTGTGGGTAAGAGCAGGATCTTTAAGAGAGGGGAAAGCCTTTTGCAAGTGAAGTCAAACAAGTGTGTTAAATGGGAATCTGAGGGAATCTGTGGTCGAGGCGACAGCCAAATCCGAAAGGTCGAGGACACACTACCCACCAGCCGACCAGCACGCAGGCCAGCATTCCTCAAAGGCGTCAACTTGTCAGAAACAGTTTCTGTCTGTCTCTTAGTCACTTTCCCCGTCACGAGCTACATTCATGAATCTGGATCGTCAACCCTCTTTTCTTTTATACCTCCATTCTCTCTTTGTGTCTGTTTTATCTCTGTTTCCGGGTGCTCGGGTGAGCGGCAGCCGCTCCAATGGGATTGTCTGTCTTTATCTCTCTACATCTATAGCTACTACAGCTGCTGTGAAAGGTAACAGAACAGAGGTTACCGGCGCACTGCTGTGTCTATTCCTTTTTAGTTTGCCTTTGTCCTGCTACCCATTTTATTCTTTATCATTGACTCTCACTAACTGATCTCTTTTTACTCCTCTGTATTTTATTAGCCCTTTGTACTCTCATCACTTGTCCATTCTTACACTTTCTATATACTTTATGTGAAATGCAGTTTTTTGAATGATGGCCTTTCTTTAATATTTTTCTTTCCTGGCTGCAACTTGAGTGTTAAACCAGGCATGGAAATGTATAAAAGATATCTGTATGCACTTAAAAGGGATGTTGTAATGCAACAAGTAAATTCAGTCTGAAACATGTCAGAGCTCTGAGTAAATCGTAAAGCTGTGCTTGTGTTTTGCATAAAAATAGCAGTTTTGGAAGCTACAAAGACAAAAGATTTCTGACAATTCAACAAAAAAAGAAAAGAAAGGACTGTTTGTTTCTGAAGTGCTCAAGGCCAGATCTGTGTTTTAGGTTATTTCAGGTTAGTCTGAGTAGGTGTAAACCAAATCACATTACAATTAGAAACACCAAACACATTAACACTGGTGTCCTTTTTCAGGAAAATAATAAGTGTGACATTTGGCATGCAACAACAACCCCCACTTCCTTTTTTCTTAAAAGGTAACATTATGCAAATGAATTACACCTGAAGTGATTATTTATATGGACCTACACAGCCTGCATCAATAACACTTAGAGACCTTGTTAAGTGACCCATCTGAGCAGGATCGTAACCACGCTGAGATGAGCTCTTCGACATCCATAAACACACCTTCAGGTCACCAGCTGAGGATGTGCAGCATAGTAAGTAGCTTTTATTTCAGCAACATTAGGGTGATAAACAGTGGCCTTTCTCAAAGACTACAGGCTTTGTTAATCCAATCAGAGACGGATACTTCAGTGATGATGCTATCTGGTCTCTCTCTTAAATTAACAAAACCTGACAGCGATGCAGCGATTGGCCAGGTGTGAGGAGGTGAGAAAGAGAGGAAAATAGGGTTAGACTCATTTTTTCTTCTTCATTTTTAGCCAAATTACTAACTCCATGTGTGAAAACGAGTCTAAATAATCGAAACGCTTATATAGCCAAAATTCAAATGATTATCATATCTTGAATCCCTCTGTCACTAACCTCTTCATCCAGCCTTCAAGTGTGGCCGTTTGCAACATCTATACACTAAAAATAAATTGATGTGGTCAGACGACACATTCTATGAACTTGTTTGTTTTGAGCATACTGACACCTTACAGTACCAGTGTGTAGGATTTAGTGGCAACTTGTAATGGTTACAGATTGCAAACAATTGAAACTTCTCCTGTGTGCCAAGTGTGTTGGAGAACTATGGTGGCTGACTGAAAAACGCAAATGGCCCTATCTAGAGCCAGTGTTTGGTTTGTCCGTTCTGGGCAACAGGGAAGAGGACCCACTCTGATTTAGTTTTTTAGATTTTGTTTTTCCATAAATGCAGTTTTTGCACTGGGTTTAATGAATTCTTATTTGTACTGCTATTACATTATTGTAATATTCTGCTCCCCTAATTTGCAGTGTGTTATAAAAATAAAAAATGTTGAATTGCAGTAGAATTAGGATAAGTGAAGCCTGCCTGGGCTAAAAAGGCCACAGGTTAAATCATGTGAGTCATCATATCCCCCTGACAGACTCAATACACCTCAACCACAGCCAGTGGTTGGAATACAACCACTCTTGTGATCTTTCTGTCAGGAGGACAAAGGTAAGACCTAAAATAAAACACAAGTACACTCACTCGGCTAATGGAGAAAGTGGCCCCGGGCTGTCCTGAGCACACACCCATGAAGCAGAAGCGCAGCTGCCAGTAGAACCAATGTTCACAGATGAAGGTGATTAATGAGAGAATCATGGCGGCCCCAAGCATGTAGAAGACCCCCGCCATGTTGTCTACGTCCAGCTGACTGCTCATCACCTCGTTCTTCTCATTGTGGCAGATGCCTGTCAGCCACAGGGCCTCAAACTCCTCCATATCACCTGGAGGAAGGAGAGACACATATACACAGGTTACTGAATAGACGTGTTTGTGTGCATGTTTGTGTGACCTGTGCACTTGGATGAGTTTGCCCATAGGTGTCTGAACATGTAAGTGTGATTACAAAAAGAGGGCAAATTTTTTTGGATGGAGAGTTGATGCCAAAAACAGCTCAGGTCTCATGTACGTGCAACAAATGTCATGTTGCATTATTTTTGGCTAAACATCCCTCTGAGGATCATCCTCATAAAGGATTGCTTATGCCAGGCTATCCCTTCCTTGTTGTGAGACAAAAACTGAACTGTGTGCTGGGACTTGACAATCCTTAAGGAGAAAGTATGTGTTGTCATGTGACAAGCGTTTCTGCCCTAAAATATTTCCTCTTCAGTTCCATATCCCAGGAGGACACGTCCAGAGAGATTTGTTTGAGCTGCACCAATGGCCTGTTTTTGTGTGGGTCTGTGTGAGATCAAGAGGTATATACAGTGCATACGAAAAGTATTCACAGTGCTTCACTTTTTCCACATTTCCTTATGTTACAGCCTTATTGCAAAAAGGATTCAATTCATTTTTTCTAAATATTCCACACACAATACCCCAAAACATAAAGTTTTTTTTAATTTATTAGGTCCCATAACATGGTGCTTTTTGGATGCTTTTATATAGACCTTAGTGGTCCCCTAATAACATATCCAAAGTCTCTTTCCCAAAATTCAACCTTGGTGCAGAATTACAGTCACTAGAGCCAGTCCCACAATGAGCTTTCCTTAGTATGCGCCATTTCTGAGTCTGTAGCTTTTGCGGAGGGGGGAGAGTGGCCTTGACCAAACTGCCACTTTGCTCATTTGAAAGCTATGATGTCTCTCTCTCATGGGTGGGCCAAATTCTCTGGGCGGGCAAAGCAGAGAAAGGGGAGGTAATCTTGCCCTGTATGACCTCATAAGCCACTGGGGGACCACAGGCAGTCTGGGGGAATGCATGTTAATGTTAAAAAAAACCTCATAAAGTGAAATTTTCATGCCATGGGACCCTTAACAATATAGACAAAGAAAATATAATATGTACAGTTGTGTTCAGAATACAAGCAGTGTGTTTAAAAAAGTGAATAATGCTCAAAATCCTTATATCAATGCATTTGGAACACTGCATATTCAATTCAAAACATTTACTGTAAAAACTAAAAAATGTCTCAAGGGTTTGCTTTACTTTGAAACACATCTGTGTTGCATGGAGTTGATCAACTTCTGGTACCTATGAACAGGTATTCCAGCCCAGGACGATTGAACTACATTTCACAATTCCTCTGCATTACTGGGTTTTGCCTCAGAAACAGCATGTATGATGTCACCCCACACATTTTCTATGGGATTGAGGTCAAGGGATTGGGCTGGCCACTCAATAATGTCAATCTTGTTCATCTCGAACCAAGACTTTGCTCACTTACTGGTGTGTTTTGGGTCATTATCTTGTTCAAAAGGCATTTCCTCTTCAGTATAAGGCAACATGACCTCTTCAAGTATTTTGATGTATTGAAACTGATCCACTATCTATGGTATGTGATAAATAGGCCCAACACCACAGTATGAGAAACGTGATTTTTGCACCACCATGCTTTACTGTCTTCACAGTGTACTGTGGCTTGACTTCAGTGCAAGGGGGTCGTCGGATAAACTGAAGAACAATTTAGCTCTCATCGGTCCACAGAATGTTGCGCCATTTCTTCTATTCAGTACATGTCTTTTTTTCAGCAATGGGACTTTGCGGGGGCTTCTAGCTGATAGCTTTGCTTCACATAGCCTTCTTCTGATTGTAACAGTACTCACAGGTAACTTTAAGTCTTCTTTGATTTTCCTGGAGCTGATCATTAGTTGAGCCTTTGCCATTTTGGTTATTCTTCAATCCATTTGAATGGTAGTTGACGGTTTTTTCCCACATTGCCTTGGATGCCATTTTAAGGCATTTGAAATCATTTTGGCTGAGCAGCCTATACTTTTCTGCACTTCTTTATATGTTTTCAATCAACATTTTAATCAAAGTCCGCTGTTCCTCAGAGCAATGTCTGGAACAACGAATTTTGCTGAGTATTTCAGTGTGAAATGCACTATAACCATTTAACAATTGCTTCCTTTCTTCCTTAAATATGGACCATCATTGACACCTGTTTCTTCACAGAATCAATCACCTCACTAATTGGACACAACACTGCTATTATTTTGAACATGCCTCTTTCAATTACAGATTCAATTACACAGAATGAGCAGCATGCATGTCATGACTGTTGGGTCTGTTGGTTTTCTATGACTCTACAACACTTTCTAGTAAATTATTTACCAAGTAGAAATATCACTTCTACCAGAAAATATGATTTATGAGGTTAGTAATGTTGGACTGCTATTATTTTGAGCACAACTGTACATACTGTAAGTAATCACAGCCTTTTCTCAATACTTTTTTGTGGCACCTTTGGCAGCAATAACAGCCGCAACTCTTTTGGAATATGAAGCCACAAGCTTGGCACACCTATCATTGGCCAGTTTCGCCTTTGTAAGTTTCCTCTTTACAGAGCCTCTTGAGCTCCATCAGGTTGGATGGGGAGTGTCGGTGCACAGCCATTTTCAGATCCCTCCAGAGATGTTCAATGGGATTCAAGTCTGGGCTTTGCCTGGGCCACTCTAAGACATTCACAGAGTTGTCCTGAAGCCACTCCATTGAAATCTTGGCTGTGTGCTTAGGATTGTTGTCCTGTTGAAAGATGAACCGTTGATCCAGTCTGAGGTCAAGAGCGCTCTGGAGCAGGTTTTCTTCCAGGATGTCGCTGTACATTCATCTTTCCCTCAATCCTGACTAGTCTCCCAGTTCCTGCTGCTGAAAAACATCCCCACAGCATGATGCTGCCACCACCATGCTTCACTGTAAGGATGGTATTGGCCAGGTGATGAGCGGTGCCTGGTGTCCTCCAAACTTAATGCTCATCAATTACACCAAAGAGTCAGATCTTTGTCTCAGCAGACCAGAGCATTTTGTTTCTCATGGTCTGAGAATCTTTCTGGTGCCTTTTGACAAACTCCAGGCAGACTGCCATGTGCCTTTTACTAAGGAGTGGCTTCTGTCTGGCCACTACCATAAAGGCCTGATGTGCTGCAGCGATGGTCATCCTTCTGGAAGGTTTTCCTCTCTTCACAGAGGAACTCTGGAGCTCTGTCAGAGTGACCGTTGGGTAATCGGTCACCTCCTTAACTAAAGCCCTTCTGCTAATACTAATAATTTCTGTATGCACTATTGAAAGGAAGTACACCATTTTTAATTGAAATTTCGAAATAAGTGTGATTTTGGCCATTTCCTCATTCTTTGAACAAACTCCTCCTAGAGATTCCATCCGATCGACTTAAAAAATGGTGTGGGTGTGGCGGCCATTTTGAGCATTTATCGATGAATGACGAACTTGTTGTAACTTTAGTGTACATTGTCATATCTATCTGAAATTTCTCACGTTTGACAAGGGTTCCAGGCCTGAGGACATCTACAGTCCAAAATTTACTTTGTCATAGCGTCCCCCACTGGCAACAGGATATCATCTTTATGAAAAACATCTTCCATCATCCCCTATAAACTTTAACCATGCCCATGTACTATACCACGTCCCCTTGCATGGCTTTTGAACCATTTAAGATAGAGTCTTGTGTGAGGTATTATATAACTAATGACCTGTTTGAATTGTATTATGTAAGGTATCATTGAACTCAGCAGACAGTTCCATTTTCATTGGTCATGGTTTGACCCGCCCCTTATGATGTAGCCATGCCCCCTTTTATAACATGTGAACTGTTTAGGGTAGAGTCTTGTGTGAGGTGTCATTGAACTCAGCAGAGTTCCTTCTTCATTGGTGATGGTTTGGCATGCCCCCTATGTTTAAACAACACCCCCTTTCATAACTGGTGATCCATTTAAGGTAGAGTCTTGTGTGAGGTATCACGGAACACAGCAGACAGTTTCTTTTTGATTGGTGATGGTTTGCCCTGCCCCCTATGCTTAAGCCACACCCCTTTCATAACTAAAGACCCATTTCATATACACTATTGTGTGATGTATCATTGAACTCAACAGAGACTTCTGTTTTCATTGGTCATGGTTTGGGCCACCCCCTATGCTTTAGCCACGCTCCCTTTCACAGCTAATGAACTGTATGACATAGAGTCTTGTGTGAGGTATCATTGAACTCAGCAGGGAGTTCCCCTTTCATTGGTGACAATTTGCTGCACAAATGCCCAGTCGCAAGGAGCAGCCTCCGCCAGTAACCCCGACGCGCGCAGAGGAGCGAGGGCCCGTCCAACGCTGCTTGCAGCTTTCATTCAATTTGTAGTTCCAGCAGCAGGCCCTAGGTCCAGTGAAACTGACAAGATTGAGGGAAGTTTACCATAGTTTATTTACACATACTACCCACATTGTTATGATACAAAGCTGGTTGAAAATCAGCAAAGTATCCCTTTCACATCTTTAGATCAGGGATAGAAACTACAACTTGGTTTAGAACCAGTGTCCTAACATCAGATGACACTATTGATTCTTATCAGCCTGCATGTTTCAGACAATGACATACGAGTAGGATAAAGGCTCTCTTGGATTCACACTATGCACTCTATATGAACCAAATTTGAATCACTATAGGAATTGATTAAGCGCTGGATCAATAAACAGACTCTAATATAACTGAAAACAACATTATCATAATTATAATCCTCCCTCCATTCTTATCCATCATCTTTGCCATCCCTCTCCTCCCTCTTCCTCCTCCTTCAACATTTATTCCATTTCCATCTTGATTTTGTATCTGTTCACATGAAGTGGCACTCATGTTAGTAGGCCGTAGCTGATCCTTTCCCTCTGCACATATATCATGTTCATATCTGTACTCTAACAGGACATGACAGATCTCTCTCAGAGCCTGATCTCTTAACCTGCACTAACATATGAGTGCTGACAGCAGAGTAGACTGCGTGAAGTAATGAGAGGTAATGTTTGACGTGATGGCCTCGTGCACACAGTTGACACAACAATAAGACTTTACTTCCATATGGTAAATTTGTGCAGACATGTATGATCTTTGGGGCACACAGACTCAAGCATGCACACAGTCACATCCCTTATACACATGCACAGACTGGCACTTTAGTGTACATCACTTAGCAGCGTATGTCGAGGTCTGAGTCAATCTGGCTCCTAAAGATCTGATCTGAGGTGAATGTTCTCTCTGCACTGACCCCTTTATCCATCACACAAATGGGGAGGGAAATGGATTGCACATCAAAGACCACCATGTACTGTATGTGTGTGTCATTATGCTGTACAATGTATAGTATGATCTGACAGGTGATGAGAAGCATGGAGCACATACTATCTCTGGAGGTGGAGTGCTACTGTAGGTGTATTCTCCAGAGGCAACGATTCACATGAGGAACAAGAATTTCTTTTAATGAAATACTGAATTACAAAACTAGATTTTCTGATTATTTCATAGTGGTTATGGTGTTAAGTACAAACACACATACACAGACACACACACACACAAAGCTGTTATTGCAAACGCTGTTACACACCCACATGTATCACCAAAGGCTCTTTGCTGACGCCCATAAACATCCATACTCAAAAATAAAAAGAAAGGCGAAAATACAGGCCGAAGGCAGAGTCTTTGCAGATACAGAAACCACCACACACTTCTAGTGGTTCATACATGATGATTGAGAGGGATTACTTTTGTATTAAATCAGATGGAGTTTGCACAGTTCAATGCATGGCAGTTTAGTTATTATCAAAATGTGGAATTTTACTCACATAACGAATAAAGCTTTGGGAAAACTAAGGAAGTGTATCTTTAAATGAGAATTTTCAATTTAAGTAAAACCTGCATCACAGATTCTGTTCAAACAGAGATTCCAAATGGGCATCCTAACTAATATACACAAACCACCTTAACCGGCTCATTCCTCTCATCATGACAGAGTAGCAGCTCGAGGTCCTCGTGGATCACTTAACTCGTCATTCTCTCTGAGTGAAGCCAGACACCCTGCCATCTTCTTTCGGTCACTACCCAAATCATACAACAACAGCTGGGGTTGAAAACAAAAACCTGACCTACAAATTTAGAGCATTGCTCTGTGGCACATACAGTATCACAAGTGTTACTTCCTACTTGATGTTCACTTATAGAATACAGTCTCATCATTCAACCTCCTTACTGCTGGTGTAGTTAGCTGGTTTCACAGTGTTACAGTAGTTATTTCTAAAAAGACACGTGTTCTGGTTATGATCACTATTCCTGCACTCCTTGCACATCACTTATCAGCCACTGGAGGTGATCCAGGATATAAATTATTTACGGACATTTTAAATTTGTAGGCTAAGCTTTACAGCTTTTATATCTGCTTCTTCTACGGCAGCTTATAATATATCAAAGAACTATTAAAGAACATTTTAGAATGCTACACTAGTCTACATCAGGAAGGGATTTCACTTCTAATATGTCAAGCTGGTACTGTAATTTGTGGACAAAGGGACAGTAAACATTAGCATGTGGTTAATACCGGAAAGCTCTCAAACTCAAATCCTGTCATTGACAAAACTTGTTCAAAGACTATAGTGTAAACATAGCCAAAACAAATCAAAGTATATTTAAGGTTTCCCTGGTTGAATGCCCACCAGCCCATGTGACACTGAAAAATCTAAAAGCTACATTGTGTGTAACATCTTTAGTTGTTCATCAAAATCTGTGTTGCCCGTTCACAAATTTGTCGTTTTTATGAAGTATTCCTATTGTCTTGAAATTTTACATTTGCGCTTGAATGAACTGGGGTAGACTCTCCATAGTCATGCGCCATCTTGAAATACGTTAGCCGGTAAGGGACATGCAGGCTTTACTGCTCCGCCTTTTGCGTTTTCGACTCACAGCTGCTGCTAATGGGTTTCAATGCTTCCCGGCCTTAGCAAGTTTGAAGAAGGGAACACGGAGGACCACACGTATTCAGTCTCTTTTTCTTTCTTTCTCCTTTCCGTAGGGGTGGCGCGTGTGCCCACTCGTGGTGTGAAGAGCGCGTCTCTGACAAGCACTAAAACAACCATGGCTGATAGACGGCCTTTTGTACTCTTTTGCTTTTTGAAGCATGACGGCTACCATAGCTGCAATACGTACTATAACTGCATGGTGAGAGAGAGTTGATTGCGATATATAATCTCAACGCTAGATGGGACAAATTCTTACACAATGTAGCTTTAAGGTAAGTATTTTCCATACCTGCCAAAACAGCCTTTGCAGTGTCCTGTCAAATCCTCTAAGTTACCAAATAAACAAGCCACACTCAAACTTTCCCTTTTCCAACTGAAGCAGTCTTTCAGCCTTGCTGGTACCTGACTGTTGATTATAGACTGAACTGTACCAGCCTGGCTCAGGAGGCCTCATCCTGCAGCTCAACAGCCTCATTGAATGCTAGCATCTACCAGCAGGTTTTTGGGTTGTCAAGAGAAAAACATTCACCACCTTCTGAGTCACAGCTACTTTGATTACTTCATGTCTCCAACCTTAACACTGATAGGAGCATTACTTTGTGAATCTTAACCTGAATGATCAGTGTTTTGTTTCTTGAAAATCTTTAAAAGTGATTCACCACTGAAGGTATGTTCATTTTTTATCAAAAAACATATGCATATGATACTATTTGTGCAACATCTACATTAAAGTGGCAATTAACAATAGCCAGTATATATTATATATATAAAACCTATGATAATCTGTTGTTGTTATACTAAAAGCAACAGAGAAAAGCCAAATAGAAATGCCACCATTATTGCTTTATAATGATGACATTTCTAAGGCCTCTTAATTAAAATAAATTTTTTTTTAGTTTCTTACCATCTCCAAAGAGCATGAGGATAGCCAGATCCACAGCTCGTTTCCAGCCAGAGTTTTTCTGGATGGCAATGCCGTACCCGGTGGAGGCGAACACCTTGCCACTCCCGATCGTGACGAGCTTACAGCCCTCGTCTCGGCCCGCCATGTAGTTCAGTACTGCAGCGTCGTAGATGAAGGCATCCAGTTTGCTACAGAACGTGGAGTATGGAAAGTTTGTTAAAAGAACATTTTTACATTGTGTTATGGAGCCTCTTGTACCTCCAATCATATAATGATGGTGAATAAATGTGTCCAAAATAACTCCCTCACTCACTCATTCATCACTATTCCCACTTAATATATGTAATTATTTATAATAAATTGAGATCTTAGGATACTTATGACTTAACATAATTTGTGTCATTGCTGATTTAATTTAATTTACTATTAACAGCGATGGATAACACTTCATTCTATGATGTTGTTATTTCATTTCTGAAAGGTTTCCTGGAAAGAACTACGTAATTTGGTACCATAGAGAACATTTTCAGCTGTATTAGTTGGTTTAAGTAGCTATTAATCATTCATTTACTATTGAAGAATTCATTCTTCATTAACTTTGAATTGTATGCTCCCCTGTCTACGTGTGCTGCATGTTCAGACAACCTACTGTGCGAGTAAAACACTTTAGAAAACGCTGGCTTAGCATTTAATTGGAATTAATTGAAAATGTTAACTATGGAACTCTCTCTCTTTCAGCTATAATTAGTGACAAATTGCACAGTTATTTCAAGGAAACGTACAAGAAAATTATTAGAAATGTATGGTCCATAAAATATAGTGTTACCTGGCAAAGCATTGCATTCAGGGATATCTAGGAAAAGGTAGTGGGTATGCTATAGACCCTATGAGGGCGCTAAATAGTACAGAGATATTCCAAATTGACTTTGTACACTATTTTATATATTATATGTCAGAAAGTAAATATAGAAACCAGAAAGGGAAGAATTTGGATACAATCACTGATCATTTTATTCTATTCGTTTTATTCCTGGGTATCCCGTAGCATTTTAAAGCTGACCACCTAGTCTGAAACAAAGAGGTCATTTACAGAACTATCTCAAACTCTTCTGAAAAAAACTAGATGTCTACCATAGTTCCACACATTTGTGACCAGAGACACATATAACACCCACCACTGCAACCTCTATGCATTAGTTGGCAAGCCCTCATTAACACTTAAATCTCTTACATTTACAAAACTGTGCTCAGCAAAGGCCCACTGTACCTACGCTCACTGTAGCTTTACCCACCCGCAACCTGCTCTCAAACAGTTACATCGCCTTGGTCACCCCGAAATCCCATACCTCCTTTGGCTGCCACTCCTTTCAGTTCTCAGCTGCAAATGACTGGAAGGCACTTCAAAAAACTCAGAAACTCAAAACTACCTTATCTCACTAACTGCCTTCCAAGTACTGTACATCTGTCTGAGCTCCTGTCCGATCACTGCATGTGCTAACTGTTCTTCATCATTTGTTCGCATCCCCTTATTGCATATTTGCACAGATACACATCTTCACCTGCATTGCAATTGCATTCTGTTTACGTTCTTTTGCACTATTCATCCGCCCTGGTATGCTCAACTGTCATTCCTCCCACCTTTGTTGTCACTCAACTTCTCTACACCACAATCTGCACTAACTATTGACTCTTTTCTACATTACAGCATTTATATAGACTTTCTATTCATATATATACAGTATATTGCGTTAT
Organism: Percina caprodes; assembly: GCA_013375575.1. Classification (NCBI taxonomy): domain Eukaryota; kingdom Metazoa; phylum Chordata; class Actinopteri; order Perciformes; family Percidae; genus Percina; species Percina caprodes. Next base: position 165,253 of record JABXJD010000107.1, on the reverse strand, counting down.
AACTGACCAACATCACTAACTAGAGCATCATTTTTACTGTTTTCTTTTTCACTACATCTCAGTAGCATTAAAGACTGTCTATTCATGTATATTGTGTTATTACCATATCACTTTCGCATATCCATCATCTTGCTAACAACTCACTTTGCACCAGCTTTGTAATGCCTGCTTAATCTGCACTTTATGTTGGCTATTGTATTCTATATTCCTGTATTGTATTGAATGTGAAACTGTATGTTGTCTTGCACGCTTTTGCTTTTCTTGGCCAGGTCGCTGTTGCAAATGAGAACCTGTTCTCAACGGCCTACCTGGTTAAATAAAAAAATAAAATCTTTGCCAACATCTTAAAAATAAATGAAAAAATTAACCTTCCTAACCAAAAAGCAACAGTGCTAATTCCTTATACACCTTATAACATACACAAAATAATTGTTAATACAAAAAGATCCAACCTGTTGTTTCTGAAGCTTTCAAACACATCTTGTGATCTTCCTCAGCAAATAGAGTTGCCCAGTTGTCATGTGGCCTTAGTATGGACCTTCGTGGTAAAACCTAAACCATCTCCATGATGGCTGGGGAAGGCCATGAGAAGTGGTTGAAAGCTTTTGGAAACAACGAAGATCAAGAGTTCATCTTTAATTAAGCTCAAGTATGATATTTCCCTGTATTCTACTCTATTCTATCCAGAACAACCCTAACTGATTTGTTAGGTAAATTGACATGACAGTCTCCAGCCAGGTGACAAACTACCATCAAACGGTGCCTCTGGGCTCTACGAGCCTCTGTGGTCATTCAGCTTACCATTTTGCATTCTTGATCCTTTAACAGGGAATTAAAGAAAACATTAGAAGACAGGAAAAAGGAAAACAGAGAAAGAAGAGTGAATAGGAAACGAAGAAATTAGCCTGTACTTTAGAGGCAGAGAGTGTGAATATTAGCTAGCTTTCATAGCAACCACAGGCTGCTATTCTGGGTGCCAGTGGCAGGCTGATACACAGCTCCACCGGCTGCCCACCCACATTGCCCAGAATGTTCCCGCTTCCTCTGTCTCCCTTTTCTTATTCCTTCATCATCTTTTCTCTGTATTGCATCAGTACAGGACCTCACAGCTCAAGCACACTGTCTCTTTTCTCCCTGCTGAGATTCTTTCAACTTCCCCCTTCCTCACATCCTCCCCTCTACGTCTCTCCTCCTCACCCGGTCTTCAGACTGTGCAGCGCTTCATCTACATTCTTCTGGTGGAAGCTGGTCATGTAAGTATGCATGTCCCGGTAGTTGTTGCGGATGTTGCGCTCTGTACTCCCATTGGGCACCGTGCCAAACCGGAATGGCGGTGAGAATTCGTTAGGCTTCTGGAACTGTGGCGGGTGTTTTCCGGAAAAGAAACCACACAGAGAAAGTGACAGAGGAGTGCTCGTTAGCATGGAAAAAGCACTGAGCCGCATCAGATTGCCTTTAATGCACTGTTGAGCAGGAGCACAGGGCTATGCTTTTGGAAACTCAAAATTAACGAAATGTTTAGTGTTGTGCACAATAGACAGAACACACATTTAGACAAACATGTACTGTATACTAGATCAAGTTAAAAAAAAGAAAAAAAGAATAAGAACCACCTTTTAGCTTGAGGGCAGCAACTGATGGTTATTTTCATTAATGAATAATCTATTAAATTGCTTGATTAATCAATTGGTCTATTAAATGTTAGAAAAAAAGTGACAAATGTCCATCATCCTTTCCAAAACCCATTCAGTTTACGATCACATAAGACAAAAAAAGAAAAGCAGCAGATACTTACATTTAGTAACTGAGTAACATTTTGCAAATCTGCCTGAAAATGATTTTAAATTGGTTAATCTATAGTCAAAATATCAGCGGATTAATTTTCTGTTGACTAATTCTATAGAATAAATAGTTCAAATTAGTCTATAAATAGTTTAAATTCAAATGTATTTGTAGGGCCAAATTTCATAGAAAAACATTAGTCAAGCTTAATTTCCTTGTTTCATATCTTTTCAAATTGAGGGCTTTGGTTTTGGGATTATCGGTTAGAAAACAGACACGATGAAAACAATTGCCCTGGGCTTTCAGAACATGGGAAGGGTATTTTTCACATTTTATTTTTTCACTTGTAGAACTAAACCAGTCATTCCCACCTTTGGTAAGTGTGCCCCAGGGAGTTTTTGAAAAGATTGTGGAATAGCTTACTTTAGTATATTATTGTCACAATAACCAATAAATTATGAGCTACAACAGGTTGATTGCACAGGATCTCCCACCACCTTGAAAACCATGTGTTAAGGGTGCATGAAAACTAGTTGTCATACTGTACAAATAACCTATTGTAACTTTTATATAACTAATACTGTTAAATAACACTTTCAAACCCATTTAAATGAACACATTTGAAACATGCTGGGTGTTATCTAATAGTTCTGTAGTGGTATGTCAGACACAAAAGGTTGGGAACCACTGAACTAAACAATTAATCCCAAAAGTTATAGTTTTTTTTAACAATGACTCATAATGACTCATGCTCTGTAAAATAAAGGATAAATTAAATAAAATAATCTACTCACACAAACTACAAAAAGCTGTGTACACGCGGCTTGACACCACCCCACATTAAGTACTGCCCACACCTGCTCCTCCGCCCCACAGCCCCTTACATTGCCTTGAATTCACACCTTTTTATCTGACAGGCCTGACACCTGGTCGACATACTCCTCCTGGATCATGAAGGCAGCCAGGTTGGCAGTGTAGGAGGCCAGGAAGATGACAGCGAAGAAGGCCCACACTGAGACCATGATCTTACTGGTGGTACCTTTGGGATTCTGAACGGGGACAGAGTTGTTGAAAACCAGACCCCAAAGCAGCCAGATGGCCTTACCAATAGTGAAGGAGGGACCGCCAGGCTCTGGGAGGAACAAAAGAGAAGGGAGAGAAGAAGGGTACAAAGAAAGGTTGAGGGATAAGGATGCAAGAATCAGTTTCACAGATCCCAGGTGCTACTTCACTTTATCTGCATTCACTCAAGACCGTTGTTGTGGGAGGCACTTGATGGAAGGCAGCGACAAAGACTGGATTTATTCCTATCCTTTAGTTTGTCAGGGATCGCAGGATGTGCTGTACGGTCCACATCCGCTCTTCCAGACGGTACAGTGACAACCCACTGTTACAGACTACCTCTGTTCCACCTACCTCTGTGGGAGTATGACAAGATAGCAGGATGGAAACACTACCTACCGTAGCTCTGTGACATCAGAGAAAAGGAGGAAGAGAGAGAAGGGGGAGGGGTATATGGGGACACAGCAGGCTACAATTATGCTACAGCTGGAGTAACAGTATAGGACAATAGCTTCACATAACCTAGCGATTAAAGCACATACAACATATACTGTTGCTGTGACAGAAGACATTCAGAATACCAACATAACTCCAAACCAAACACTATTACTCTTCTCCCCTCTGGTCCTTGATAAAAAAAGCTGTGAGCAGCAATATAACAAGTCTATGATTTTATCTTGAGTGGCTGTCCTTGTGGCAGGCTAATGCAGTCCTGAGAGTCAAACAGAGCTGGGTGTATAAAACCGGGGGAAAAAATAGATTTTGAATTAGAAATAGAATTTGATAGGCAAATTGATTTGAATGGCCTGCTGGAACCAAATTTCCTTCAACAGGGTGGTGTTGTTCTATACTGTCAGACACCACCAAACCTGACACACATTCTCAATATATGGTTATAGATCTACTTAAGTGCACTCATCGGTTTTACAACCCTAGATGTGTCGGAGTAATAACATTGTGTAATATTTGAAAATGGCACAATAAAAAAAAAACGTAATGCAAGAACAGATGAGTCTTTCACAGTCTCACACAGTGATGCTGAGAATATTTAAGATCACCTATCTGGCTCTTGTTAATGATCTTTTTCATTAGTAAAAGAGCTTAAGTGACTGTAGATGGAGATAAGTACTCCACAATATCAAGTAGAAAGTCCCAGCGCTCAAGTCAACCTCATTCAGAAGGGATTGTAATCAAAGTAATTTAGCACATGAGGAGTTCTCTTTGAATGGTGCATTCAACAAAAGGTGCCAACTATGTCTTCATTTCAGGACATGAAATGTACCTCATTGTCAACTTTTTGGAGCATGCATTGTGTGTGTGTGTGTGTGTGTGTGTGTGTGTGTGTGTGTGTGTGTGTGTGTGTGTGTGCAATCTTCTCACCTCGCCCATCTGCCAGGCAGCGATTGTAGCCCACCGGGCTGAAGTACTCAAACACAAACACAGCCACGGCTGACACCAACAGCAACATCACAAACATCATCACCCAGACATCAGCACTGAAGGGCTCTAAAACAGAGTGGGAGAGAGGCAAAAGGAGAGGTTGGGGGGAGGTGTGGGTGCAGCCAAGGAAGTGGAAAGGGGAGGGAGGGAGAGATGTGGGAAGACAGAGAAAGGAAGTTCATTAAACCAAAATAAAGAAAATTATAAAAATCACCCTCTGGTATCAACATGGTTATTTGTATTCAGACGTCATGTACTGTGTGCTCATTGTTGCACATTGATGGAGTTTGTCTGCGTTGTGTGAACACTAACAAGCACTTCTCAAGAGAGAGAGAAACTGAGAGGAAGGTAGGTAGGTGTGAATGGACAGATGTACTCATTGAAATTGGCACATTTTCCACCACTTGCACTCTGCTTTGCAATTTCCACACACTGAACAATCTGTGACAAACACCATAGCACTGTAGTTAACAAAACAATCTCACTACAAGGTCCATTTAGTGCTCTGGAGCTTTTGATTGTATACACAATCTTCATCAGCAGATTGTGTTATTCTAAATGTTACAATTTTAATAGTTAAACATAGTATCAATGCCCACTTTTGAAACACTTTATGACCAGCATTTTAATTACAATTAGCTCTCCATATATTAGGTTTCACTGTTAGTGGCGGTGTTTGCGATTGATTTAAATTGCCTTTACATGCACAAGGGATTCACAGGAAACAAAGTAGCATGTAATCCAGCATTACTGTTTGTAATTTCAGTTCTTTGGTAACTGTTCACTCACCTACAGCCAGTAGGCAATTTGCAAATGTTTAACAGGGGAAACAGATTTGTTTCATTCACACATGACTAGCGAACCGTACAAATCTTTTGGATCTGTATCTTTAAACTGACAGAAGGGCGGGACTCAGAGAAAAAGTTGCAATTACAAATCTGTTTGCTACTTGAGCACCCCGGACAGCATCATGGATTTAATAATATAGCGTTACACTACTGATATTTCAGAGCCATAGATTCTAACTTGCAATAACCTCAGTCAGGTAAAGGATCAATGTATCAGGCAGATTAGACTTACATATTCACTCTGCCTCTGTACTATCTCTGCTAATAGAGGTCATTCAGCTAAAAAGGGGGATGGCATTCCCCCTCAAACCTACATCCATATCAGAGCTGCAAACTGCACATTTCCTACTACTGCTAGTTCACATTAAAATTTCATTTTGAAGCACTGACACAATTGTTCGTCAAAGTGTTTTGGACCTATCTTAAATACAGCAGTGAGTGACAGAACAAGAAAGAGAAACTATAACTACAGTTTCCAAAGGTGAAGAAACTAATTTCAATCTCAACCATTGCACTTTCATTGTTCATTATTTCTTGTAAGTTAAGATAATGTTAACTTACAGGCACATGCATTTCGGTTTGTAGTGATGTTTTTTAAGCAATTTTCAGCTGCATTTTATGTCACCATGTAACCAAACTGTTTTGTGCTGCTGTAACACATTTATCAACACAATTAAACAATGTCCTTGTTTTGTAAAAAAAACCTGCTTGTACTCTATCAGTGATTGTGCATTTATTATTCGCTTTGAGTGTGTGCGTGTGCATCTGATTGCTCTTGATTGTGTTGTACATCTGCCAGAAGCACCAGGTGCGTTTCTCCTCACCAAGAAAGGCGGAGGGGGACACTGTGCCGTTGCTACGAGAGACCATGACACTGATCCCTGTTTCGATAAAGGGCACAGAGAAGTCAATGACCTCTGACCTCTCCTCGTTGATGGTGAGCGAACCCACTGCCATGTGGGCATTCTTTAACACCACCTGAGGGACAACCACAGACAGAGACAGACAAGAGGGGAACATGGAAGGTCAGTGCTGAATATTGCAGTGAAAAGTTGAAAGTAATTCAGTGCTGCAGTTCATACACAAGCCACGTATTCAACACACTATTTCAGTTGACTGGAAGCAGTAGGAGAAGGAGATCTTTACTACACTGGGTCAGTATTCGATTCCCCACCAACAGCCTCCCTCTGACTGTGTTCAGGTATATTTAGCCCAAAGTTTCTGAAGTCTCGGGCCATAAATAAAAATAGAGCACAAAAACTGTGCTAATAAGGCATATGCATGCCAGAGTGAGCAGGAATCCTACGCACTCTTTTCCCCCCCGTTTGTCACACTTTTTCATATGTGTTGTTTCTCTCTCTTTCTCTCTCTCTCTTTCTCGCTCTCTCTCACACACACACACACATTGTTTTCTGCATCTGAATGCATTCAAATTAAATCATTAGTTGCTTGCTTAGGAATTTCAGGGCATTGACTAATGCGTCAATGGATGCATGCACTGCACATTTGCATAGCCTTGCCTTTATGCTAATATACATTTAATGAATTGTATAAAAGATCTACGGTAGGTGGGATACTTTGCAAATTTCCAATCAGCTTTGTATCATAAGAATGTATGTAGTATGTGTAAATTATCTATGGTAAACTTTCCTCATTTCACTTTCATCATCTCAGAGCCCAGATCTCCCAGCTCATCTCCCAGCTCAAAACCGCCGGATCACACCTTTTATGTTATCCGGAGGGGGCTCGCTGGCTGTTGCTCAAAGATAGTAGTTATGCATATAGACAAAATGAGTATAGTTGATCGACAGAGAGACCCCTACAACAACCTGCAACCAAAATGCACTGGTCTGGTGAAGTGCAATGCAGTCTGGTAGTTGTAGGTTTTCTACCGTTTGAGTGAAAGGGAATACCACAGCACCTTTTCTCTGTTTTCTCTGGCTGTGTAGCACCAATTAAAAAAGACTGTTGTGCCATTCTCTGCACAAACAGCCCAGTGTACTGAAAATACCCTCTTCACAGTGGTAAAATACTTCTTTATACTGTAATTTTATATTATCCTGAAAATCTTAACTGAATTATGTTCTTAAGATAATATTAAAGTCACTAGTTCTACGCCATAATCAATTAAGATGGACATCACTTTGATTTGTGCTGAATATCTAATGTGTGCAAGAGAGAAGTGGGTCTTTCCCCTAAGGCCACTTTTTTCCTCTTGCCTTCTCTCTTCCGATTGCTTTCACTTTCTCTGTCTTTTTCTTTCTCCATTTCTGATTAGGAGCTTCAGGAGGTTTTGTGGAGCTGATCACAGTTCCCCCTTAGGCAAGGTAGTGGGGAACAAGTAAAGCTCAAAAGCTGATAGCTGAAAGAGACATTCAGACAATATAATTATAATATAATATAGAGCTATCATAAAAAATAAAATGCTGTAGGCACCAAAACACTCTCCCCGGTTGTAGTAGTGTTAGCATTAGGATTAGATTACATACTAACTTGCTTTTTAATTGAGTTTATTTTTTAAAGCTATTTTGTCTTTGCATTGTATTCACATTAAGAAAAGTGAATTACAAAATGCTGTAGCAGCAAAAGTGATGAAGAAAGGAAAAGAAACTGAAATAAAATAAAAAAAACAAATAAATTGAATAAATAAACATAAAGCATAATGACTAAATGAAAATGGATTAAATTTAAGACATATTGATCCATAGCTGTTGTATTTTTCATCCAGCAGTAGACTTAATATTGGTGTGACCAAAAAACAAAAGCACTGCATTTTAGTTTTAAAGGCCACATTTCTTTTTGTGGTTAATATTTGAGTAGCCTCATTAGCAACTTTCCAATATTCCACAGGTCAAGACTAAGTGATCCATTTCACTTAACACACATTTTAAAATGACCTCCATCAGGCTCTATTAAACAAATGCAATGAGAAAGAGAAGCTTGGTAACCAAATTCTCAGCTATACTGAGAACTAAACTTAAACTTTTCTTACTCTACAAAATAGCAGAATCACTGTGTCATTATATTAGTGTTGCATGTCTTCAGGGAGGAATGCTGAATGCACTACGCTTTAAAAAAATAGCGATATAGCAGTAGGGATACTGTATGCCATCAGTGACACACCACCCACAACAATGAGCTAAATGGATGCCAATTAATAAACAGACCTGCAGTCATAGCGATAGCACTGGTGAACTATAGAAGTCAGATAAACACACTGAATATAATTAGATATTATGTACACTACTCTGTTTAGTCACTTTGCTAGTTCAATAATGGTTGCATGGTGAAGTCTCCTGGGTTGTGCTGCAGTGTTCTACCAGCTGTAAAATCCACAATCAGCTGATGTGCCAGCAAGTCCGTGTATTGTGCATATTTTAAAGCTTTACAGCTGACGCAAAGCTGCTGCTTCCTTCTGATGTTCCTTGTGCCAACAAGATCCACCTTTCTTCTTCTGCACAACCGTATATGTTATTCCAACAAAAAAAAACTGTTAAAAAAAAGATCAGATAAACAAAGAACAAAAGAAACTCAAAGCCAGAAATGTATCAAGAACATGTGGAAAAATTGAGTGATTGTGTAAAATGCCTTTACCTCCCCAACCATGCCGTTCCATGTCCCATTAACCTTCTTGCCATGTTTGCCGTTGGTGACCAGGTAGAGGTCGTAAGTGAACTTGACCGCCTTGGCGATCTTCTTTAGGATGTCAATACAGAAACCTTTGCAGCAGCGCTTGATGTAAATCCCTGAATCACCGGTCTGATTGCTGGTTGGTGGTACAGAGAGGAAGACCAGGGAGAGAAAGTAAAGAAAGGGCAAAAGGAGTAAATTTGTGTTCATATACATAAATAACAGCTTCAAAATAGAGCAGACAGCAGCAGGGATGAGATAAAATAAAAGTAAAAACAACCAGATGACAGGTGCTGAAAGCATGCAGCTTTTCATTCCAGCCAAAAACTCCACCAGTTTGTTTGATTGATAGCACACATTAAAAAAAACACCAGGAACTGCTTAGTGAAACCACCTGCGATCAGATGTATAAATGTTATACATTTTAAAAAAATGCATTTTTTATTATAACATTGATTCATTTCTTCATTAACTTTGTTTACATTCACAGTTTGCTTAATATTCTGCTAAACTACCAATGCAGCTGGAGTTTTATGTTTTTTTTATACTGGTGATTTATTTGACTTGTTTCACAGTATACCAGATACATTTTAAATAAATCATTTTGCAGTTGTATTGAAGTATAAATCAATATAACTCACACTAACTTTTATTAAGAAAACAGGGTTTTATTTTTAGCACTTAAAATATTCATCCTGGATTCACACAGTAAAAACAAATCAGATGTTCTACTCCCATGAGACAAAGATGTATGTCTTCAGGAAAAAAGTAGAAAAAAGCCCAACATTTTTCCTATGTCTTAATTTTCACCTCAGTTTGAGCTGTTTGCGGCACGGAACAGTGTTCCTCATGCAGGTCCCACTGAGCGGGTCCACGTCCTCTACAATGACAAACGGTGCCTCCTCCAGAGTCACGATGGACAGGTGGTCCTCCCGCTCCTCTGCTGCAGAGTACAGCTCAAAGCGAGGCCACACATGGTACCTCATCGTCAGAGAGCCTCTCTCCCACTTGCCAACCTGCGTGAGTGAGTGGGAGGAGAGCTGTGTGATACACAGCCTAACTGTAACACGTACTTCAAGAGGCAGGGAGACACTCCAAATGAAGAAGTGACAGACACATCACAGAGGGTGAAAAATACAAAGCAATAAAAAAGGCAGAAGATAGATTAGAGGAAAAGAGAAGGACAGAACAGGGCACAGAAAGAAGTTGACAGTAGAAGAGAAAAAGAGGAGAGGAGAAGAAGATAAAAGATAATAATAAAAGAACAGAAGAAAAGAGAAGAAGCGGACAGAGGAGACAAAGAGAAAAAGAAGTGGACAGAGGAGAAGCGAGGAAGAAGAGAGAAAGATATTCACCCTGTCCCATTGTCTGTCCTTGTCTAGAAGAATGATGACCAGTTTGGGAAACATCTGGTGACCCTTTTCACTAAATGACAGGTTTCGGCCTTCAAATGTCACATTCATGAGGTACCTGAGAATGACAATTCAAGTCGGAGTCAGAAATATAATAGATCATGATCTGTCTTTTGGAATGAAAGCAAAATGTGCAGAATTTAGACTTTAAACATTATTTTTACCCACAACCTTTAGTTAAGCCCCTAAACAAGTGAACTGATTTTTATTTATTTTTTACCTTGGGAGCAGAACACAGTACAACAATCTGTAAACACAACATTGACATTGTATAACTAAAGTTTAAGTGGCTATATGTTAGCAAACAGCTGATTATTTACACATCCAGCAGACACACATTAACATTCATATAGTCATCTTTCTGGTCACCTGGTGAATCTAAGTCCAATATTTACTCTCTTGTTAGCTCTGTTTTGCTCTACACCTAAAATATATTTAGCTGCTAAATGCTTCACTATAGTATGTTCACCAGCTAGTTGCTAATTGTTGCTATATGGAGCAGAGCAGGTAGAGTTTAGTGCAGAGCTTTTCTGCTGCTGTGGTTCACGGGAGCCACAACACTAAATCAAACACCTTTGCTATCAAAGTATAATGCTGGTAACGTTTCTTGTCATAAGGCTAACATGCTCACAGTTTAAAACAGTGGGAGGGGTGGTGGGACAAAGCACACATTCAAGCAAGGAACCTATTTCATAAATATTCTCAAACTCTTTAACATTGAAATATTGAGCCAAAACATTTCAATCACAAAGCGCATGGCGGATAGCAATTGTAATGACTAATTTGAGCAAATATTTCAAATATTCAGTAGTGAAATACTCACAAAATGTTCTTTGTGAAATGTGGTTCAGAAGATTATGTCTGCGGATGGATATATATAATATCTGACATCCACTGGTTTTACAGTATGCTTTTGTTCACATTTGCTTCGTTGATCTCTGATTACTCTCTTCACCATACCTAAATTGGCATGGTTTTATTTCAGTTAGCCTAATAGCTGGTTTGATTTGCATTGAGAGATGATCTTATGGAAAGTACCCCATGCCAATCTCTATGTATGGTGAAGGGTATGTGATGATGTGGGGCTATTTTAATTCCAAAGGCCAAGGGAACTTTATCAGGATGCATGAAATAATTGGCCTTTAATAATAAAAATCTACCTGCCTCTATTAACATGGGGGTGTGTATACTAAAGCCTCCTGTATTTTAAGGAAGAACACTGATTTATTGATGATACATTATTTATTCACAAAGAAAATTGGTGTCCTTAAAGGTTGGATTTTTCCTAATTTATATATACTGTACATATATACACATATATATACATATATACACACATACTGTATATATATGTATATATATATATATATATATATATATATATATATATATACACACACACACACACACACACACACACACACACACACGGACACACATTTATACATACATACATACATACATACATACATACATACATACATACATACATACATACACACTGCTTCGAATGCTGCTGTATTGTCAAGGTTAAAGGTTGCTTAGTTAGTGTAAAATATGGCAAAAATGGCCCAGTTTGAAGCTTGGTTAAACATATTGCACCTAATAGACAGAGAAAGATAAAAACCGAGTACAGCGAGGCTGTGAGAGTCAGTGAGAGCTGGCAGGGCAAAGATAGCAACAAGAAACCATGAGTGAAAGATGGAAGGGAGCGAAAGGAGTAGAGAGTGTATTAACCGCCTGTATGAATACACATCAACATATATGTGTATCAACAAGTGTACAGCACTGGGAGATAAGCTAGAATCATCTCTCTCTTTCTCTGCCGTCTCCTTCCCTCACTCTTCCTTGTCCTGATCTATAGGCTGCCATCACCATGGAGACGCTCTGCCTCTGAAACAATCCACCGGAGAAATAAATATCTTGCAAAGAGTAAGGGGCTGTGTGTGTGTGTGTGTGTGTGTGTGTGTGTTTGTGCGCAGACTTTTTAAAAGGAGGTGCAGTGCACATTTTACCCACCATGATCACCCAACAAGTCAACACTGTGAAAAAAGACAACAAATCTATTCACGAGTGAATAAAAAAGCACAGACAACAGATGAGCAATGGGCCTGAAACTTACCCAAGATTTTATCGCAAGTACCTCCTACTAGAACATTCAGTACCTCTATCTTTAACGTCTTCGACTATATTTATAACCCACCTCACTCACACTCACACGCTTAAGTAGGCTACTTGCTTTGAGAAAGTCAATATGACTCAAGCCTCCATACAATGCCTATTGCTGCATACTGGCTGGCTAGCATTGCTGTAATGTGCGTTTAACATGGGATTAGCCTCTTAAACATAATCTCAGTTTGAATAGGCAACCAAAAAGATCCAAACGGTGTGGGTGGAGTCTCAGGAAGTCCAACTTGTTGCCGCCCAGACACCATGGTGACCCATGAGACTAGTGTGTGTCATCATGATGGGGTGACATTGTATATATACTCAAAACCGCAACATAGGGACGCATGCAGGGAGACTCTTTACGCCAGTATGATATAATGTAATGTGTTGTCATGGCACCCACAACCACAGCAATTTTCATGCAATCAGCTGTGTTGCCATGGGAACAGTAATATCACCCGAGAGAGGCTGGTTGAAAGGAGTATTTTTCAGTCTAAACCTGAGTGTTTACACAATGCCCCTCATGCTGTCTTTCACTATCAGATCAATCTCTCTATCTCACCTCTGAGCAGTGCATTGAATCACACATTAATAGGATTCATTTGCCCGTACCTTAACCTGTGCTTTCACAAAGAGTAATGCATGCATTTTACAGCAGAAGAGGCTGCCCTGTTTATCATTTTGTATCCCTGTACTATTGATGAAGCTTTAATGTGCTGTTTGATCCCTTCCCATGTCAGAATTCCCTTCTGGCTCAGCTGGAAGAAGATTCTGTTTTTAAACTACTAGGATGAGCTACTAACTGAGCCTCATGCGGTTTCTTCATAGCCATATGCAATGCTTGTGTGCGCCTTGCTCATCAACTGTTCCCCAACTAATCACTGGCTGTTAGAGGAATTTATCTTTTAGTTACAGAGACACTGAATCATCAATGGCATGGACACGATCCTTCTTTTCCCTCTAAAATGTCTTAAAACTTATTTCAGATCCATTTCATACAACTTCCCTTTATCTCTGTGTGAAGCTGTACACTGTACTATCTGAAATTTGTGACAATTTCTCTGTTGCTGCAATGCAGGGATGCAAAAATACATATCCCTGCTGTGCATGTGTGTAAGGAAGTTTGTGCACACATGCACGCACACACACACACACACACACACACACACACACACACACACACACACACACACACACACACACACACACACACACACACACACACACACACAGTATTATCAGGTTTTGGTGGATGACTCATACTGTTCATCTGGGATGAATGCAGAAGACCTGCCTCTGAAGAGTTACTAGCTACTGATGAAATATACTGCACATTACATTCCTGTAGGATAGAGGCAGTGACTGTGTGAGGAGACTGTGCAAAATGTACTATATACAGTATATGTTTAACTATGGTAAAAGTATGGTGTTTTTTAGGCTGTGCCACTCAGGGTTTACTGCAAACATATCAGAAAGTTTTTAAATGGGGCCCTATGTGTGATTACATGCAAGGAAAACCCATATCTTCAATTTACAGCAGGTACACATGAGAGTGTTTAGCAGACAGTTACTTTACACAAAAGAAGAGAGCAAGGACATTGCCCAACACAAAAATAACTTTACTAACAAACTACCACAGAAATTGTTAACTTCAGCTAAAACAAATGTATGTAATGTTGTAAAATTGCCTACGTTAAAAAAAATAAAATGTAACTGGACATAATGACATATCTTAATATTGGTAAATTAATTTGTATTTTCTAAAATGAAGATCACATTTTTAAAAATCTTTAAAAGAAGAAATCATATTAATGACTGTGTGTGTCATAATTATTGTTTTGTAAGTATCTGCTTGTCTGCCAGCCAGTTTGATCAAATCTGCAGTCAACTGTCATTCCCAAGCGCTTCAAAGTTTACCCTGCATAGCAACTGGATTCTTGCGATATCCTAAAATCACGCAAAATCCCAAGAAAAACAACCATCTGGCTCATCAGGTTAAGTAGGTGCAAACCAAACTCTCTGCAAAATGAATTTGTGGTATTTACGTGAATTCCCCCTCCAATAAAACAATGAAACAGAATTTTCAGCTGGGGGGGGGAGAATCATTGTTTATTTATTGACTCATTTATTGCTGGTGGCACTACTCTGACAGCAGAAATACAGAGTGATGTGGATTACACATAGGAAAGATGTAAGGCTTTGAGTCTCTTTGAGCTGCAGCCTTTAATAAGTGAATCCACAGGAGCTTCATATGATCTTGGTCCATGAGGACCCCTGCTGAGTGGGACATATCAGACAGCTACCTGTGGAGTCTGGTGAGAGGGAGCACTGTATCAGAGGGAGCCCTCTCTAATTTAAAATGCGAGCAAGGGTTTAACAGACCAGGGCATTGACCTTTCCCAGTCTGCAAACCACAAATATTGTTTTTTCTAGTGGCCGTCTTTAATCTCAGAAAAACTCTTCAGATTTTTGTTTTCAAGATGAAATGACATGAATATGTCCTTAACAGCACTTTACTAAAATATATATCTATAGAGAGAAGGTAATTTAGGACATGGTGAGACAAAAAAATTGTTCTAATAATTTATCTGATGATCTCATTTTATTTGTGGCAACTTGCAAAGGCATACTACTACACAAAATATGGTAAAACTCCACACCTTTATTCCTTTACCCTCCTTTAATAACTCATTACAAGCAATAGTTTCTGATCACTGCACCTGCTTTTCAATTTGCTTCTTTAGAACACAGTGCACACATTACGATTGCTGTAAATACTGCATATGTTAATGTTTTAATTTTGTCAAATGTTTTACTGCACTAGCTGTATCTATGTTTTAATGTCTTGTATCAACTCACCTCCCATTTCTGTCTTGGCCAGGTCATCAAAAATTGTAGATAAATTTATTGCCAAAGGAATTTGCCTTGGTGGTTGGTGTATACATAAAACAAACAAAACATATTAAACATTAATATGACATAAAAAAATGTGTAGCTGGAGTTTACTGACTGTTTGAAACTACTGTCTATGCCTTGTGGTACTACATAAGGAAGAACAAATACAAATTAGGGTTTGCCTTAGTCTAAAAGGAGAACATGTTGACTAAAAGTTGACTTAAAATGCGTAAATTAAATTAAAAGTTATTGGAAGTCCCCATTTTTTGAGTGTAATATTACACAATAAAGCTAAGGCCATTATAAAAAAGTTAATTTATATACCTACAACTAATCATGCCCGTTACAGTGTATCATGTAATACTTTTCACATACGGCACTGAACATATAACAGATGTGCGATGGTGTTCACAGATCCAATAAGAAAAGGCTGTATGAAAAATTGAGTGGTTATATCTATGGCATTTAAGTGTCCCTCACATGAATTAAGGAAAGGACACAGCTGAGAGAGTAAAAAGAACAAAATTGAATTCATTAATTCATATACAAAAAAAATATGAACAACTGTTTTTGACAGAGGAAGAGAGAGAAGTAGTGGAGTTGGGGGGAGATGGGTGGGGGGGATGGAAGAGAGCTATCATTGCGCTCTGATTCAGCTTCAGTTAAATTTCAGTGAGAATGGACTTCTGTAGGAGCATCACAGAGCGAGAAAAGAAAAATAAAGAACAAAGGGGTAAAAAGTAGAGAATACTCAGGAACAAAAAGTAATTTATCCAAGCAGTTCAGACAAGAGACCTCAGTTGAAATGAGGTTAACAAAAGAAAAGGAAAGGCTCTATGAAAGAGACGATCAGTTGTGCTTTGCTTGAATTATAATAAACAGAGCCAGGATTTATTAGAAAGACACTTTTATTGAAAAGCAAAAATACTGCTCTTCTTTTAAGGTGAAATAGGATGAGAGTAATATGCTCACCTTACATGCATGACATGGGTCAGTTGGCCTGCAGAAAAGGTTCTCCACTGAGCTCTACAAACGTCTCGTCAGATCACAAAAAAGCAAACTCGCTACAAGATATAAATAATTTCTTACATCATATTTACCAGTACGGAATTTCAATCAGCAGAGGGGAACATTTGCAGTCAAACTAATATTAAAAAAACATCACTTTCCCTGCAACATACACACACATACACAAATAAGCCCTTTAGCGCATCATCCAAAACCACTTGGTGCACATTTTCTCATTATCCAAGCATTCCTGTTGTTTCTGTCTAACAGGAAAAAATGGATGGCCTCTAGAGCTCTGTGTGTGTGTGCCCCCTTATTTGTGTTGGAACTTGTGGTTTATGTATGCATGTATTTATATGTGCATGTTTGTGTGTGTCTGCCCCGTAAGGTCAAGCAGCCCCTAAACAAATTTGAGAGCGTGACTCACTAGGGCCTCCCATCTCCATCCATCAGGAATGACAGGATAGCATGCCTATCCTGCATGCAGCCCACTGTGGCCTGTAGATATACAGGACCACGCAGAGACATATGGCCTTATTATTGCTTTTGTCTCTGGGGGTGAGGGTATGGAATAGGTGGAATTATATGAGTGTGTGTGTGTGTGTGTGTGTGTGTGTGTGTGTGTGTATGTGTGTGTGTGTGTGTGTGTGGTTGTTTCTCGCCTCTGGGGTCTTCATCGAAATCCACAGATCCAAAGTCTCTACTTTTGCTCAGTCAAATGGAGAGAAATGGAATGGCTTGATGGGGAAAAAAACAGTCACACACACACACACACACACACACACACACACACACACACACACACACACACACATACAGCAGCGTCCCAGGTGTGTGCCTGAAGGATGATTGAGAGCGAACCCTGTGTGTTATAGCGCCCTTTGGGGACTTAAATATTCATGGCTGTGGTGTTATTGTTATCTCAGTCGGGTTGGTGGTGGAATCCTACACGGCAAGCTTAAGTGCCTCTAATGTTAAAAACAGAAACATGGGTAAAGGCAATACCTAAATTTACAGTAATAAATCAACCTCAACCTGGAGATTAATGCAGCAGTGCCAGGGGAGGTTGCATAATGCTTCCCTAGTTCTTCACATTTCTCGAATTCAAACTGACAGTGAAACAACAAACAAAAACTGACTAAATGTTAACTATTAGGAAAAAGGAGGGATGAAAAGCAAACAGTCATGTGCATAGTTTTGTAAGACTTAAATGCATTTAATAAGGAATGACATCAGTAATTCTAAGCTTTATTAAAGTAAGCCCTGAAGAGCAGTTAAATGTCATGCTATAACAACAAATGTGTGTGTGTGTGTGTGTGTGTGTGTGTGTGTGTTTGCATGTGTGGTTCTGTGTGCTAGTGCTAACCACACTCTTGTTCTTTAGCTCTTTTTTCATAAGAGGAAGAAGAGGAAGAGGAAAAGACAGATGTTTTCCTTTAAAGCTGTGGGTTAAGCTATAGATAATACAAGATTTTGTTAAAGAGCTAATGTCTCTGTTCATCTTGTGTTTTAAGTTTTTCTTGGTGAATTAAACAAATTATTGCTCTACTTAGGGAACGTGTCTTTATTTTTGTTTGTATTTGTAGTCCATGTTATACTGCATTTGTGTTGTCGCACATTTGCCCAATCAGCTTCAGCAACAGAAAACCAAACTACACTTTTTTTTTTTTTTTATCCCTGTGATTTTACCAGCCAGCTCCTTTGGCTCTGACTCATATACTGTAAATAAATAAAAATGTCATCTGCTTTTGCATTGTGCATGACATCCTGCTCATTTTCTGTACCAAAATACATTTCAAAGCTTATAAAAACTAGGTGAACATGGCTCAATGCTTTTTAATTTGCCATGCTTTTTCAGCAAGGAATGATTGTCTCTCCTAGACCTGGGCTCAAACTCAAAAACATGTTTAATCAGAAGCACAGATTGTTTATTTGAAGTTACAGCTCTCAAAGACAAATGATCTATGTTGAAAATGTGATGTAAAAGCAAATCTGTTCATTTTGAAGAGCAACTGGTAGCCTAAGCCTTGGACCCTTCCTTCACAAAGCCCCTTTTTAGTGTTGCAACATCTGGCAAGCTACCTGTTCTCACACGCCATATAAGCAGTGTACAATAATTATGGAAGATCAACCATCCCAGTCATTTATGTAACAATGGGTCCTTAATTTCACACTGTAGTGATCAAAAGCAGCGTCTCTGACATTTGCTGGCTGATGTAGTGTGATGTAGTGTAAGCTAATGCTAACACTAAAACCCTGTGGCTGGAAACTCAGTCTACAGCTGACTTTTTAATGTTTTCTTTTAAAACAAGAACCCTGTCAAAGGGTCTTAAATGTCACATAATGGCTACATACTTGATAAATCTTGTCACCATATTATAATAAGGTGCAGCATTGTTCATGTATTGCAGGTTAGAGCCAGTAGTGCAGTATAACAAATAAAGTTTATGATGAAAATGTATTGAGATGTTATTTGTTCAAACATATTCTTGGGTGGTTTGGATGCTTATTAACATACTTGGAGATGAAGCAACACAGTGGTTAGCGTTATGGCTCATTGTTCATATTTCCACAAAGCTTCAACAAGCTTCACTTTCACAAGAGAAAAGAATTTTAGGATGATGCATCACTGATGAGTTTGGCAAACAAAACAATATCTAACATATGTTTAGCTGGAATTGAGCTGAGGTGTAAAATCAAATAAAGAGCAAGACGGTGCTGGAATTTTTACACTAAACTCATATATATATATATATATAGCTTCCATGGCTCACATGGGGTGGATGTTCCAGCCCTTAACTCCACGTTACTATCGTAGGTAGTAAGCTAGTTAGCAGGGCATGCTAACATTTGCAGCTCATGTTAGAGCAGATAAATACACAGTTTAATCCAATCCCTGCACTTTTGCGGTTTTAGTTTTTTAAATGCTAAAAAGGCACCACTCTCCAAAAACTTAAGGATCACCTTTACTAGAGTGCAACGCTTCAAAATGTAGTCCAAAGTTTGACAGTCCTGCTGTGGCTAGTTACAGTTGGTTAACTATGACTGGACAAATTGGCCGTGATTTTGCACATTTTTAAACACATTTCTAGTCTACATTTGCTCTATTTGTATTTGTCTATCCCGTCCCCTCAGCCCTGCCCATCCCTCTAGCACTGACTTACTTCAGTATCTCCTTGGAGTGGCCGGTGTTGGAGCTCTTTTTGTCAGGTGTTCCGAAGCATCTTGATTTTAGCAGGGTATGTGGCCCCCGGTCCAGCATCATAGTGGAGGTTGCCGTGGCAATGACAGCCACTGCATCACGTACCCTGGCCTCGATGTTGTAGTCCCATTCGTCATATGACACCGAGATAAGCCCTGGGAAAGAAAAAAAGATGGAGTGAGGAAAGAGGAAGGAATGTATGGAAAGAGGGAGGAAAAGAATAAGTAGAAAGAAATATGGAAAAAAATGAAAAGGAGGGGAAGAGAGACAGAAAAGTATGAGAAAGAGAGGGAGGATAGAAACAGGCAGGCAGAGTGCAATGAAAAACAGCCAGAGGGGGGAAAAGAAATACAATAATGAAAACACTGCAAATATTACCTAAAATATCTTAATTTGGAACAAGCCAGAATGCATCTGTTTACTGTTCTCTCTGTTTAAATAAAGAAATAAATAAAGCTACAGGTTGAAAACACGAGAAAGATTGGTGAATATGAGCATCAAGACCATGGTCATCCCTCAGCTCATTTTGTTATGCTTTGGCTTTCCAAGCATGAGGAACTGCTGGCTATCAGATGTCAGCATCTATTGCTTACACCAGTAAACAACTGCACTTTCAGGTCATTTTCCATGGCTGGTTTGGGTTATGTATTCACATTTGAAACCTGCATTGGAAATGTTTTGGAAAAAGGCAAACCTGCATTTTCAGGCAGGCTTGGTGTTGGTAGTTTCACACAAATGAAAACTGTTGAACTACAGGTAAATTCTCCAAATAAACTGCTTCAAACATGCTTGGTGACTAAGGGGAAGATCACAGTAAAATCACAAAGGGGTCTCTTTCCTGCCTGACCTGATTCCATGGAGAAATATTTTCAAAACATCACTGGAAATTCTGTTAATGATGGACTCCAGGGATGTCAAAGCTCAGACTATCATTATAACTAATGGCCACAATATAAAAGTAAAGCTTGTAAGTCCACATTTTCTCATATTCATGTGAGATATTGCACAGTTAAATGAGCAAATAAACTCTCAAACAAATTATAAACTCACTTACCTGATGTTAACAGAAATCAGTATGCACCCTACAACTGACTGGCACAGTGTAGTGCAAATACACAAGGAGAACATTTGCATATATGCAAACAAGCCCATCTGTCACTTGTGCCCACATTTTAATGCAAAGCTTTTTTGAAAACTTACCAGATAATAATGTAATACATATTTCAGTGTTTTGCTCTCCAACACTAAAGCAGAGAAGTTGCTTAAATTAGTCTTAGCCATTTTTCTAATCTTTAATAACCCTGTTATGCACAATCAATAATATGTACAGTATGATGCAGGGATGCTATATGAATTTATACATTGTTATATGACTATACATACAAAAGAAAAGCTGTTAGCTATCAAGCTTGATTTGATTTATTTAATTGTATCAAGAATGCCTTACATGTAAAGACATCAAATACAATCAAGGATAAACACACAATAAAATCCAGTACTTATTTCCATTGTGGTCCTTAGCACATCAGAGCAAGATAAGACACTTACAGAGTGTGTGATAAACATTGACATGACATAAAAACACAGTTTAAAACACAGAACCAGTCTGTGTTGAAATGTTGCGAAGATAATTGAGATTATGCAACTTGATTTCTCGATTCATATTTATCTATTTATTTTATAAAGACACTGTAATTCCATGATGGATTTAAAAGCTTATAGTTGGCCTTCAATTGGATGGAGGACCTCTTTGAAATGACACATTTCACTGCTTCTATATAAAAAAAGTAAGTCTGCACTGTATTGCCATTGCCGCCTGAGAGGGTTTTAACGTCTGACCTATGAACTTCTGATTCCCTGTTTGTCAGTAAATTACATCCAGCAAAGGTGGGATACTTTAATTAAGTTGAACATACTGCATATGCCTACATTCAAAGTACAACAAAGTATATTGACATGAATCAATAATATAATATATTGATATGCTGACTGACAGTCTTATTGCACAATTAAAGCTACGGTATTCCCCAGGACTTCCAAAAATTTTATGATTCAGGAAGTGCCACAAAATTTTTTAGGGATGCACTAATCCAATTTTTTCTCTCTTGATACCCAAGACTCAGAGTCAACACCGAAAACACGACACCAAAAACTTGATAGCAGCGCCCTCTTTTTACCATATTCCAAATCTGTAAACCTACTTGAAACTTTTTGGGATAACATTTATCTAAGGTAACCTAGGGTCGAGGACTGCTGATGCTCTAAAAAATTAGTATGACAGCACACAGTGTGTGCAACTGTCAGTGTATGTTTATGGACAACACTTGGACAAATCACTCTGAGGATGTTGATCATTTCCAAGTGGTCTCGATTTTGAAAACTGTAAAACGGCAACGGTGGCTATGTTTAAAATTTAACACATGGCACTTAATGAGAGTTCTCTGCAAAACCTTAGCTGCATTTTTATGTCAGCAATGGTATGATATTTTGAGCATGTAGGATCTCTATTTGAACCTTGAAATGCTAAGACTACCTCGTGTTTGGGTATACCTGTAGGGAAGACAGAGGGAACGTGGTCTGCATCTCCAGCCACAAGTGAGGGCACAATCCAAGTGAAGCCATAACCTGTGAGGCCCACAGAATGGGCCACCTCAAAGATAGTGCTTGCCTCCTCCTTTGTGCAGTACAGTAGAATTACAGGACTCTGCAGTTTCTTTAGCTGGTTTTGGATCTTGGAGTCTCCGTCATCTACTGACATGTCCAGTAGGAAGACTTCTTCTAGCTCCCAACCCACAAAGCTGTTATCGATGGTACTGCGGACCTAGATAGGAAAGGGAAATGTGATTTAAAAAAAGTGTAGGCTGCACACATACAGTTTTTTAGAAGAGCTGTCTCCTCCTCCAGCTCCCAGATTGCAAAACTGTTCTGTCTTTGCACATCCCTTGGGAGTAGGATGCAGCAATGTAACAAGAGTGAGATTAGGTAATCTCTTTTCCCAAATCTTAAAGCTATATCCTCAGACACACAGAGGAAACTCTCATGGAGACAGTGTCTATTTTATTTTTCCATGGGGACTTGTAAACCCAGAACACAACACCACAGGCTTAATTAGAGATTATGTGCAGCCAGCAATAAGTGATTTTAGGATTCTGGATGATCCTTTGTTTATATGTGGCATTTAGATGAAAGGCATATTTTTTTTTGTGTTCCGGAGGGAGAGAGGAAGTAATAGCTGTATCTTAAGGGAATCAGTCCAAAGGGAGTTATACCATACAGGTTGAGTAACAGGCAGAAAAAAGCATTTTGTATCCAGCATATCCCATTACAACTCATTTTCTTTTGTATTGAAAGAAGAAAAAGAAACCTTGAATCTTATGTGTGCTTGATATTTGTTTGCGAGAGACAGTAGGATTTAAAGCTTTAGTGGGTAACTTTTTTATATTAATGAATGTCCGTTACATTCAAGCCATTGCCAAATGAGTTACTACAAAGATAATTAAGACAAATCCACACAACTCTCTCTGTATTTCTCAATATGGCTATGTTCAGAAGATTGTGTTGTCCGGTGACTTTCCCGCACAGAAGCTGGAGTGAAGATAATTACCTTTTCTGAAGAGTCCATCATCTTTTTTTGATCCTAGCAACTAGCAACTGCGTGAAGGAGGGGGGCGGGGGCGATCACTTAAAGCTTGTATCATGTGAACGCGCCACAGTTTTGTTGTCATTACTTAGAATTCCTCATGGGGCAACAGAAACAATGCACTATAGCTTTAATATGCTGCTAATAACGGGTTTATGCTTTTCTAGCTGCTTAATTCATTAAGGCTTTGAGTAGTTTGTTTTCAAAATACCTTTCAACATTTTGCAGATACAGTATATAGTAGGGACAGTAAACTATACCAGCTGATATGAGACTCTTTACATTCAATATGAAGCTAATGGACAATGGGCACTAAATATTATTTTTCATGAACTCCATTTAGATGATTAATAGGATTTTTGTTCTTTTAAACCAGATTGTTGCTTTACATTGTTTATTGTTGCTTTTGCTTTGTTCAAATACCCTGACATTGCTGCAATATTATTAAGAAATATGATTAGCTGACTTTCAATAAAGTGTGTCTGATGTTCAAAGTTATTCAGGATCTCATACCATCCCATTTAAAGAGTATGTTCTAAGCCCTGTAGATAAGGAGGCTGAAGTCTCACTAAGTGGATTGCATTCAAAAAGACATGCTTGGCCATTCTGCCTTTTCCATTAGAGCAATCAGAAAATGGAACTTGCCAAACCTTATCATTTTTAAAAACCTAAAATTATGGCTTAAAACCACTAAGTCAAGTCCTCAGAAATAGTGGCTTTTGTTAGGATATTGTCATCCATTGTACATAGTCCTAGCTAAATAAACACCAAAATAAATCAAAACGTTAGATATCTCATCAAGAAACAAATAAAAAAAATATGAAAACTACAGTATGTCAGGCCTCTTGTTATGGGTTCCCAAAAGACAAAAGTAACAATACCTAATGTGCGTGGTACCCTGAGCAAAAGTGAACCTCCCATTTGAATTCATGGTTGAAAAAATGTAAAGCCATTAACTGTACACTATAATCAAAGGAATATATTTATCCTAGCAGATAGCAGAATGCAGATGATAGCAGAATAATAATAATAATAATAATAATAATAATAATAATAATAATAATAATAATATTCTCTCTTCTTTTTTAGTAGTAGCTTAATAATGTATAAAGATGTGCATACACATTTACTGGTATATGCTTATAAGCAGTAAACTATTTTTCACTGTATTAAAAAATACAGTACAAAAAAGTCATGGGGCGGTTCAAAAGTCACAGGTTAACGAAGAAACCATTCAATAAACTGTCTATTACATGTATGTCTTTAAGTTTATGTTGTTTATTTACCTTGTTGACAAAGTCCTGGTAGCCAGGGTAGTACGTTGTGACTATTGAGAAGATGTACCAGTCATACTCCTCCATGATGTTCAACATGACGGAGGCCTGCTGCTCGATGGAAGGACCAAACTGGAAAAACATGGAATGGTCGTCCTGAAAACCAGAGACAAGAAGCCAATCAGCAAACAAGGTCATGAGTCACACAGCATGAGAGAAAGCTGGAAGGTAGGGCACATCATAGAGGATTGTAGAGCGTTGTCCAGATACTGCATTCTCAGGAAGTAATATAGTTCTATTTATAGATAGGGGTTGTACCTTTTCTGTGTATGCTCTGTAACTAAACTAAAGAATATGCAGCAATATGACATATTTATCTTCTGTATTTATATTTTAGGGAACTTCTATGCAAGGTCAAAGAAGGTTTTTCCACTAGTTATGAATATTCCAAACATAGACAAGGTGACTCATTTATTATCAAGGAGCCCTATCAAAGCTATGACAGCACATTTAGTATGCGGCAGAGAGCATGACATGTAAGATGACCACCTGGTTCAATAATATTTAATGTAGGGTACCAAATGTGTGGGCCGACATCTCTGTGAAAACATTTGTCTCCAAGTAGAGAGAAAGAAGAGACAAAATAAGAAGAGCTCTTGGCACTCCAGGACCTCAATGTTTGGTGTTATAGATTGTTCAAGGGCAGGGCGATCCCCCATGAAAAACTGCCAAGCCACTCATCGGGAGAAGTCAAGACGGATTATTACGAGTGTTAGTGACCGGAGGCGACATGGCGGAGGCATCAGCATCATGTCATGGGTTCTTTGTGTGTCCAGAGTAAAATATACTGTTGAAAGGTTACTGAGATGACTGGAGGTGTTGGTTCACGATTGAACATGGTCGTACTTCATTGTTAAATAGTCTAAATCACTCAAGAAGTAAATGTTTATTTAACAGAATAGTTTACATTGACTGTATGCCCCCAGAACGCTGAGGCGGGCAGGAAAGATTGTAGCCGATCAATCTAATTTTTCCAACAAACTGTTTGAACCTCTCCCCTCTGGCAGGAGGCTGCAGTCCATCAAGAACAAAACCACACCATAAAAACAGTTCCTTTCCCTCTGCACTCAGCCTCATTAACAAGGCCTCGAAGGCCATACTGACATTGACTCTCCCGTGCTTCATCCTTGATCTTGGGACCACAAGGAGCAACTGGTCAGCTGACCTGATTGTATGGTTGCAATAGGTTGGAGAGATAGGTTGGAGCTTCATTCTCAAGAATTTTCGGCGTCACACACCGCGGAGGCTCTTGCTGCCGCATTCAGCAACATGTTTTGCGCATGGGGAATCCCGAAGGAAAAAGTACACGTTATTCTAATGGATACTGCCAAGAGCCTGGTAAAGGCCATGTGGGATGCAGATCTACCCAGCCTGCCGCGCATGGCTCATACACACTGCAGCTTGCCGTTGCCAACGGAGTTTTATCACAACGCAGCATCACTGATATAACAGCCTGTGGAAGACGCATCGTCGGTCATTTCAAACATTCCTAGCTTGCCTACTCTCGACTTCAAAATATTCGGAAGCAACCTGGCCAGCCTATTAAGAGGCTACAACAGGATGTACTTACCAGGTGGAACAGTAGGCCTACCGTTAATATAAAAACTTGGAAAGCCACGTTGTTGGAAGCGGTCCAGAACAGATTCAGTGACATTCAATCGAAGCGCCTGTATACCATCGCAATAGTGTTCGATCTGAGGTGAGAACTTCATTCACACATTTCTCTCTCTCTCTCTGTGTCTCTAGTTGTGTTGCTGTCAGAGAATGAAACTATATTTAAATAATGTCAGTGTTAATTGAACATATTGAATTCTCTGAGCTCTAAGCTGTTTAAGATGTTTCTAACAGGATGTAGAATGTTGAAAGTTTCCTGTCAATAAAAGTAAACAGTTGACAATTCACAGTACATTATCTTCTGTTAATTTTAATACATATAAATTGTTAAGACTTAAAATTGTGTATATGACAGGGTAAATAGAAGGCTTCAAATAGACCCAGTGTTTGGTGATCGGTATCAATCAATACTGCTTTCAGCAATCGGTGATCGGCCCCAAAAATCTTGATCGGAGCACCCTTAATACTTTCATTAATGCTATATGTATTTTACAAAGTTTTCTCCCATTACTAAATTAACATTATTTCATTGCTACTTTCTCCCTCAGGTGCGCTTGTACCACTGCAGCTCACATAAATTAGAGCTTTAATCTAATCAGATCTTCCCCCTGTGCTGTCTCCAGGTGAAATATCTACACTGAGGCCTTCAAAAGTTTGAGCTTCAGCTGTTGGGGATAATGTTTTTAATTGTCATTTTCTTTAACCATTTAGATTCTGAGTTTGCCACATATGGGTGTAGTCTTTGACACACCGGAGCGTCCTAGCTTTCTTAGCATTTTTCATGTGGCACTATCTGAGAGACAGTCAGCCAGCGCATAATGTAGCATTGGTCCAAGTTCAAAGATTTATTTAGACTTTCTTTGATGACGTTTCAATTTTTAGACGTATTGCTTTAGATTTCTTTGTTTAGAATTTTACTTATCTCTGTTGTTTTTAACAACCAATGGCTGAAAGAGGAGAAGAAACAGCTTTTGATTTACTGGCAAAGCCTTTTTTGAGAAGGACCTTTTATTGGATCTGAAATGCAAAAACTTACTTAATAAGCATGCCATTGAACTCAAATAAAATAGGATGGACTTTGTCTTCAAATGATGAGCAGCTTTAGTAAGTTTATGTAACTTTACCAGCTATTGATTACGGCTTGCTTTAGATTGTTGCTGCTGGTGTAAATGATGTTCAGATTCAGTGGCCTGGCTGTGCCTTTTAGTGTGTATGTGTGGTGGCATGTGCTTTTATGGCCAGTAGCTTGGCTACAATCTGTGGGGAAGCCTGTTAAATTCTGATTGTGTTATTCATTAGTGTTTTACGGCATTTTTGCTTGCCTGGTGGCCGTACTGTATGAATAAATGTGACCAGTTGTAATTTTGTCCTTGTTTCTTTGGTAACAACACTGATTTGTGCTATATTTGACTTGAGTTTATATTTGAGTTTACTAACTCTGCAGTTTTGATACAGAATGTGATTAAAATCTAGGTGAAATCAAGCACACACTTTTTAATAAATTATTTCACTTAATTTGTCTTGAACTTCAAATTAAAATGAAAGGCTAAAGTTTCTTACATTCACTCTTCAGTGATTGTTTACATGTGCCCCAGAATGCACTACTACACTCTGTATATGTTTCATGTTTGTCTGCATTCATACACGTGTGTGGACTACAATCGGTCATGCACATTAGTCATACAGGAGGCTGAGCACTCCTCGAGTTAGATGTGCTAACTCCACGCTAGATCAAAGCCCATCTCCCCCTTCCTCCACTTTTTTTACCCACGACAGAAATGGTAGGTTACCAATTTTTCACTATAATGAGGTAATAACATCGCAAAAACATGTCAAGTGAGGATGGAGGGATTGACAGTGGTGGAAACAAGGGGGGAAGGCGAGTGTGTGTGCGCTCAGGCTGAAACCTGATGTTTTACCTACACTGACAGTAAATACACTCTGCTCTGTTTGAGAAGGTAATGAAGGTATTCTCATGCATGAATGACAGCTAATGCACCATTCAACTCCAACCTCAAACTTCAACCATTGTTTGAGGTGAGTGTTACAGGTATTTTACACTGACATTATTAATCCATCTGTGGATCTAGCCATTTTCTATAACCATGTTCACAATTCTTCTGTTCACCACACAGATACCTTTTTCTGTCTTTAACGGATGAAGCTGGTGGTATTATTTATTAGGGATGGGGATTGTAATGTTTATTAATATTGATACCATTATCAAAAACATTTTTCCAGTTTGTGCACGTATCTATTTTTAGACATAACATACTGTATGATCCACTAGTCTCGATAGCAGTATCGGTAAGCTTGGATTGATTTTTGGGTTTTGAGAAATTTGGAACCGGGTCCTTAATAAAACTGGGTCTCAAGACCAGTCCTTATTCTTTATTCTTCTTATTATCAACAAATCCCTTTAAAAAAACAAAACCAACAATGAAATGATCCAAACAAGTATTGTGTAGCCAAAGCCTGACATAGCTTATTCCTCTGTGCTACAGACCTCAAAAGAGCCACACTGTTGAACTGGGTGACAAGCTCCTTCGTTATGATGAACATGGCCACTGTATCTTATTTTGAGTAAATCCCAGACCCCATTGTGTTGCTGTAAATACTCCAAAGAGCAGCATGTGTATTAATCCGCAACTGAGAATAGTCCCAAGAGTTGTGCTATTTATTCCTGTTTGAGTAATGTTTGCTAAAAACTACAGTGCCCAATTGTTTTGGGAAATTAATGAGCTTTTTTTAATTAAAAAACCAACAACAAAAATAAACTAGATATTTATATTAATTTAAAGATTTGCATCCTCAGTGGGAACAAATTAGCTTTAGGATGGGTGCCACAGACAAAGTAGGTTAAATTAAAAAAAGTAAAGGTAAAAGATTGTGGACTAGGAGGTTTTGGTCTTTTTATGGGATTTGTTGAACGTATGAAAAATACAAAATAATGCCAGCCTCTCAGGACTAAAAAAATGTTATTAAAAATTCAACATCTCTTCTCAGAAAACTGTCGTGGTTACTGTGAAGTTAGCATGAGGACTATTTATTTTGTTCTGTGGATTATTCAGGCTAACCAGGACATTGTTTTTGGAAATACCCATTATTGATGAAATATGTTAATGTAATTTTACAATGATTCCATCTCCCTTGTATTTGGGCGGCAGCAGAAATCTCAGACAAATATCTGATATCGGACAGATATTAGACAACTAGAAGCAAATGATTAACAATTTTTGTTGTTTGGGTGAACTGACTTTCCTCAGCTCAACTTCATACTTTTTCTCTCCTCCGTTTCTATCACTGAGTTACTCTGTTCTGGATCTTGCTTTTTTCATTTCCTCTCACTTACTTACTTACACAGCATCTATTTCTTATTCAACTCTCTTTTTGTCTTGTTATCACTCTGTCCTGATTCTTTCTTTCTAAAAGTAGGCTCAGACAAGTGTAATCACTTGTGAAACCAAACTTGCCATTCAGAGGGATCGTGAGGGCACTACTTACTTAATTTTCTCCTTCTTGGATTACAGCTAATCATCCTCTCATTCTACTTTCTCTTTTATATCCATATCAACCCTATTTGGTTTCTCACGTGGCATTAGTGTCAGGCTTTTTCTCCCTATCCTTTATCCTGACCCCCACCCTTTCCCGATATATTTTTCCTCTTTGCCCTCTGTTTTTACATAATGTTCTGCAGCTCCATTAGTTCATTTTACAGAGGTGTGAAGTGTACTGCAGGGCAAAGTCTGTGTGTGTCATTACCGGAGCTGCCCGTTTTCCTTCCTGCTTGTTTTCTTGTCGTTTCACATCATACACTATGAGCCCAAGAAAGAGGTTTGTCACCTAATTTTCAAGCAATATTTTTGTGTCTTCTTGCAAGTTACTGTCTGTGAGGTGGGATACATTTTGTAATTTGTGCTGTCAGGTTTGGTTAGGCAGTGTTGAAAATGACTGGAGGGACTGCAGGATAAACGGGTATGAGCATGTCGCTCTAGCTGTTACATAAATAGAACTTTAAAAAAATGAACAACATCAAAATCTAGGCTCAGATTTGTTGAAGACGCATTTTACAATACATTTTTGGTGTATTTAAGATTGTGTCTGAGATCTAACTTTGTTAACTTGCTGTTCACTTAGCCTCTCCTAAGTTGCTGTTGCTACTCTGTCAGACTTTACATTCTAGTGTATGTTGTTGCAATAATGGCGGCAGATTTCAAAGTCAAAATGCTTAGTATTTTATTTGACTTTATTTATTATGAGCCTTTGACTTTTTCATGCTTCCAATGTTAGCTACATGATTGCTGGATATATCAAACATACTTTTCTTCACTTTGCTGGAGCAGATAGCTAAAAGGAACATCGCGACCGTTCTGTGGAATAAGGTTGGCAAAAAAAAGGCACTACTCTGGTACTCTGTTTTTTCGCTAAGAGGAAATTCAACAAAAAGCCATTTGCCAACACTAAATATCAAACAAAAGCCAGACACTATATAGTATTAAGTTGCTGTGAGCTGTAGACTACATTCACCAATTATAAACAGAGGGAAAATATAAAGTAATCTCGGAGATCATTACTTCACAGCCCTGTGCAATGCAAGAAAATCTCAGAGTTAAAGCGGGCAGACGCAGAAGTTTTCATCAGAATCACCCCGGGTTAATTAAGAAGGCTGTACTGCTAACTAATAACATTACCGTAGCCGAAATACCTCCGCAAATCAAATCCGCTACTTCACCGTTAACTGTCAAGCCACTCAACCTGTACGGAAATTAACACTTCTGCTGAAATGTTAACAATTTGACACAAGACAACAGCGTGTGTCTCTCTCTCTCTTTCCACATACACACACACACACACACACACAAACACACTCTGGATAATGCAGATATGTGCCATTTAGCTCTCATAACGGGTATCGCGCTGCCATGATGTCTGATTACTCCACATTGTCAATCATTCGATTTTATTTCCATCATTTACACTTTCAAAATAACAGAAAACAAAAAAATGGCGTCAGTTTGGGCACCCTGCAGAGTTAATACCTTGTACTGCCCCCTTTGGCAAGTATCACAGCTTGGAAACGCTTCTTGTAGCCAGCCAAGAGTCTTTCACTTCTTGTTTGAGGTATCTTTGCCCATTCTTCCTTCCAAAAGTCTTCCAGTTCTTTGAGATTTCTGGGCTGTCTTTCACGCACTGCTCTTTTAAGGTCTATCCAACCCCAAAGCATGATTGATCCCCCCCATGCTTAACAGTTGGACAGAGGTTCTTTTCATTCAATTCTGTGCCCTTTCTTCTCCAAATGTACCTTTGCTCATTCCGGCCAAAAAGTTCCATTTTAACCTCATCGGTCCACAGAACTTCTTTCTACAATGCATCAGGCTTGTCTATATGTTCTGTACTGTTCTTGCTGAGGTGTAGCAACTCCAACTAAACAGTGAGCTAAACTCTCTCCTGACGCCAGCGACACCAGAATCTGTCAACGAGAGCTTGGACTTGTTTCCATTGTCTGCTGAGAAGATCCTTGTCAGTGAAATCTCCGTGCAGTGGGGTAACTCCAACCTTCTGAGTAAGTATCATTGCAGGAGACAATATGAATGGTGATTCTGGGTCAGTGGAGACTGGAACGAGAGGTCTGGCATTGACATCGTGGGTAAGCTGGATGTTTGCTCGGAGAAGGATTGCATCGAGGATCCGTCTTGACAGGCCTATCATACGTTCCCATGATCCTCCCATATGGGATGCATGAGGAGGATTAAACACCCATGAGCACCCCTGTTGACTCAAGTAGTTCTGCACTGTAACGTCAGGTTGTTGTTGGCTTAGTCCCAGTTCCTTTGCTGCGGCTACAAAGTTTGTTCCGCAGTCCGATCTTATCTGCTTTGCAGGTCCCCGTACAGCAAAGAAACGTCTCAATGCATTAATGCAACTGGACGTGTCTAGGGAGTCAATGATCTCAATGTGCACTGCTCATGCAGCAGAAGAGCATTGCCCATCTTTTGCTTTGGGCCTGTCCACCTCTTGTACGCCTGGAGACGATTTGCCATGGTCCGAACACATCTACTCCTACATAGGTGAACATGTACAAGCGTTCTGGGGGCAGATCTGCCATGAGTTGTTCCTCTGTTCTTTGGCGTAACTTTTGGCACACTACACAGTTGTGCAAGACAGAGGCAATAAGTTGTTTTGCGCCTATGACCCAGAAACCTGCTGCTCTCAGGGCCCCTTCGGTGAAGTGGCGGCCTTGATGCTTTACCTCTTCATGATACTGTCGCACCAACAGCAAAGAAATGTGGCTGGTCTTGGGCAAGATGATGGTGATTGTGAAGGGGACTGTCTTTGGTTACAGCTTGTCCGAGCTCAAGAGCTTTGAGCTCTTTCGCGTAGACATCTTCCTGTGCGGCTCTGATAATAATGCGTCTTGGCAGAGACAACTCATCTGGAGTGCGTGGGAGGTTGCAGTGGTGCCATCCTTTACATTCGCTGGACTTGTTGCGTCTGTAAGCGCTGGCTATGTGGTGAGGGAGCGCATGCATGAAAAGCACTGTAACCGCTTGGCGGTAAGGCCTCGGTTTTGAGTCTGAGTGAGAAAACTACTCCCTTCAGCTCGTATTTCCACATCAGAATCTGGGTTAACAAGTTCAAATGTCTGGCTTGTATCTGTGTCAGACGGAGTTGGTTTGCGCAAAAAAGCTGGTCTAGTGAACCACATAGTCTTCGTCAGTTGGGACGCAGGAACTGACCTGGATGCGTGGTCAGCCAGGTTGTCCTCTGTGTTAACGTAGAACCATTGATTAGGTTTGTGGACTGACGAATTCGTCGGACTCAATTGTGAACGTAGACGTAGAAGCGTTTTGTCTGATTGTGAATATATCCAAGAACGACCTTGCTGTCACAATAGAACTTGATCCCATCGAGCTTCAGGTGCAGTTCATCTTGGATGAGTTCAGTAACTTCCACGGCCAATACTGCGGTACACAATTTCAACCGAGGTATGGTAGGTTTGGACTGTGGGGCCAGCTTAGCCTTCCCTAAGATGAATCCTGTTTTGACTTGTCCTTCAGCTTGAATGGTCCTGAGATATGCCACGACTCCGATGGCCTTTGTGGACGTGTCGGAGAACACACATAGCTCTGTGTGTATGGCACTGGAAAGTGAAGTTGCTGTGTAGGAACGTGGGATATGTAGCTTGCTTAAGTCATGCAGTGACTCGCGCCATTCTTCCCATTGCTTCAGCTTTTGTTCTGGAAGAGGAGCATCCCAGTCACCTGTGTTGACACTGTGTTCTCTCAAGAGACTTTTGCCTTCAATAGTCACAGGTGCGACCATGTCTAAAGGATCAAAGACGCTATTCACTGTTGACAGAATTCCCCTGCGAGTGAAGGGTTTCTTGTGCTCTGAAACTGCGAATGTTGAAGTGTCTGTCATTGTCTCCCACAGTAATCCCAAACTGCTCTGTCCTCTGGTGCAAAGGCCTGAAGGACGGCTTTGGCTTGTTTGAGGCAAATTTGTGGAGCCTCAGGTTCGATTCACTGAGAGAGGTCTGCATTCTCTATAGGAGACTAATGGCTTCAGCTTCAGTTGGCACACTGATGAACCCATCATCTACGTAAAAATGATGTTCAACAAACTGGACTGTGTCTTCTCCATGTTTGTGTGCACCTTCATTGATGGCTCTCCTTAGTCCATAGATGGCTACAGATGGTGACGGACTGTTGCCGAAAACATCGACCCTCATCCTGTAGTCGATGATGTCCTTAGATGGCTGTTGTTCTTCCTCCCCGCCGTTGTCTGGTGGGGGTGTAAGGCTTTCTGTAGAATTAAGGTGGTGGGCCTGGATGCATAGCAGCATGATGTCAGTCGCTGTCGCACTCCATGCACTTTACCATTGTCTTACAGTCTCTTGCAAGATGATTAATTGATGTGCAGCACTTGAAACAAATTCCATTCTCTTCGAGAATGCTCTTTCTTTCTTCAAGAGTCTTCCCTAGACTTCTCCATTACTTCAGGTGCAGCGTAGCACTCTTGGAGACGCTCCCAGGCCTTTTTAAGTGCTACATCTGGATTCCCGAAATGCACAGAGCAAATCCTTTTGATGTGTTTCACAGACTCTGGTCCGAGCCATTTAATCAGCAAATCCAACATTTCAGTGGAGGTAAGTCCTAAGCCTGTAGTAGCGTTACTAAATGACGACTACCATGCTAAATAACCTTCAGGTTTATCATTGAATTGGTAGAGACTTGTACTCACTAAATCACGGCGAGCCAGGTATCGTGCCAGGTGTTCTGTTTCAGGTGTCACGCTTGGGATGGATGGTGCATTTACAGGCACGTGTGATGAAGCTGCTGCCTTAAATGGTGATTTGCAAGGATGATGTATTGTCCTGAGTTTTGCAGGGTGTCCGCTGTCTCTAGCAGGTGTTGTGTAAATTCCATTTTCTCTAATGGGTGTTGTATGATGTCCATTAAGTGGTGTGCTGATGTGGGTTGCATCCCTGAATTTAGCCTGGTTGCTGAAGAATGGCTTTTCCGGTGCTGTGTTATGCTCAGATGGTCTATTATGGTTTTCAACCTTGTTTTGTCCTTCCCGTAACTGTGACTTGCGTTCTGATGGAGGTTTCCATGTGACGTAGCTTCCTTCTGACAATGCTGCATGGGCAGATGCTTGAGTTTGTGCTACTACATATTCATTAGTGCGTGTTACAATTTTGTTTTGTAAATTTGCTTGAGAAGATACAGTGGTCATGATTGAATTTTCTAGATCTAGTTCGGCCGCTTCTAAAGCCTCGACTTGGGCAATAGCTGCAGCTGCCTCTCTTTGAAGTTCAAGTGCGCTTAGTTCAGCTTCTAGCTTTGCTCTTCCTAATTGTAGCTCTGCTTCAGTGTCAGGTCATAACCTAATATTATAATATAGTATTTTTTGTCAGTTTAGTCTTTGTTTCTTTAATATCACTAATCACACTTTCACTCCTGTATTTTCCCACTTTTTCGCCCTGAGTCACATCAAACACCAATGTGGTGCCTCAACACAGGAATCTCAAAATAGTCTAGGTGTATTGGCACTGGATCTGCAACAGTTAGTTGTGTGAATAACCCTCCTAAAATAGACTGGTAGATGAGTGAATCACTTGGGAGGCATTATTCAACCCATGTATAGATATGGCACCAGAGAGCTAGCTTAGTAACACAAACCTCTGTGTCTCATTCCCACTCCCTGAGGTACTGTACTGAGGGTTTGCTGCCTATAACAAGTGAGTACAACCTCCAGTTGAGATTGTGACTCCACACTCTCAGTAAACTCACTAGAGACCCAGTGGATGACGGAAATACACAGTATATTAATGCACACACTCATCTTTGTAAATAAAATCACAAAGCTTTCTATTTTTTTCACAGATTGATCCCCACAGTGCTGACGTCTCCTCTCTCAGTGTCAAATTTAAATGAAACGTGTGCCAGCAAAGCCTCAGGGGCAGCTGGATGATTTAAACTCATAAAGACAGGTAGTAATGGGTGTGTTTGATTTTGCTCAGATTATCACGGACACTTCCGTGGATCCGTAGCCTTCCTCTGTGCTGCAGCTGCTACATCAGTGTGCAGTACTGAATGAGAGCTGAGGGGAGCGAGCCTAAAGCAGGAGGGCTGAAAGGATTTGGCAACTCATCTCCATGTCATGCCAATGAAAGCCTGTCTCCAATTAGATTTGCAGAGGAAGAGCGACATATCGGCCCACTACTCAACAAGCCCTGGTGGGAGAGGATTGTAGCGAAGAGAGACTGAGTGAGAGAGAGAGGCAGACAAAGAAGGGGGCTGATAAGGGGGGCTGTTAAGGCGCGCTTGAAAAAGCAGGCAAACCCTCAGAACTCACAGTGACAGAGGTTAACACATAAAAACACACATGAGAGTGGCAGCGTACACATTGTTCCCTCTAACACTCGGCTTTTTCCACTTCATCACACTCTTCTTTCATCTACCTTCCTTCCTCTTTCTATCCTGCTCACAGTCTAAGCGCCACCACTGCTGCTGTCAATCTTCATCAGTTTGAGCCCAACGTGCTTCATCATCATATTTCTAATCAAACACACAGTTTGTTAATTAATCTCATATTCGGTTATTTAATTATCAATGACCCTGTTTCAACGTCTCTCTCCTGGCTTCATTCAGTACACTTCATTTTCAACATCCCATAATGTTCTGATTGAATTACTCTTGCTAGTTTTGACAAGAAAATTATTTCAGACGCGCTAAAAATATGATTTACTCCCACAGCAGCCAGTGGAGCGACGATTATGCCAGCTGCAGCACTTTCTATACAGGACAATCTTCTGGATACAAGGCTACTTTTGAAAACATTATATATGGTGAGCAACAACAAAAACAGAATAGAAAGAAGATTTATTAATGAACAATCATTGACGATTGATTTTAAATAGTATTATTTGTGGTTAAAAAAATAGCAATAATACATAGACCAGGATGATAGGATGTCATTTACTAATTAAGTAATGTGTGTGTTAATGTCCTAGATTAATTTAACCCAACCAAGCAATAAACATAATTGCATTTGATGATCTTGGTAACACTTTACAATAAGGTACATAAAAAAGTAGTTAATGTTAAACCAATAAGGAACGAATGAGGAATGAATAAGTAACGAATGTTTAGTTAATGAGTAGTTACTAATTGACTGTCAGACATGTAGCACATACAGGGAGCAGATCAGACAGCGGAGCAGCATTGAACACAAAATACCGAAGAGTAAGGGCAGCTTCACAGTTGAACTGCAAAAAAAACTTTCCAGGTACCGTCCCGGTCGGGATAGGTGGGAGGTGGAGTGCACCGTGTGCAAAGCTAGCACATATGTTTCAGTGTCTAATAAAGGTGCTGGAGATCTCAAAGCTCACATGGGCACCAAAAACCTTATCTTATTACATTGAAAAGATTTTAAGAGATATTTAGTTGAAGCTGGCACAGAATAGGTCATATTTAGAACATTATTTCATATTTATTTATTTGAAAAGAGCTATTGTTTTGTTACAGGTTGTTACATATTTTATTTTATTACATCAGTTATTTTTATACAAATGAGGCATAATAAAGCATGTTCTGTAACCTCTGAGAAGCATGTCTGAATTTGTGTTTCGAGGCCGGGCGAGTGTATATGGAATGCTTAATTCAGTGCAAATATAACCCAGAATGTAGTTTAATCTCAGGAATGATGCTATATTAGGTTATTACTGTCGCTCTGTTAAAGGCAAACCTTCCTCTAGTCTCTCGTCATTATGCACATCACGGAGATCTAATTGAGTCTAGACTTTATGGCAACGTAGTTAAGTGAAAGTAGGTGAAGTTGTAATGTGCTGCCCCCACCAGCAGCAGCATGTAATACTGTCTATTTGCATTTGAATGTATGCCTGATCAATTCCAATGTAGGGGACATCGTCCAACCCAAGTAGGCTAACCATTTCCTTGTTTTCCCTTCGCCACTTATTCAAAAAAGTACCTTCTCTTTTTATTTACACCACCCTCAACAGTTGCTACTGCTGGCTCAGCGGCAAGCCTCTTAACACCGGGGATATGTTGCCACATTTTTTAAACCGATGTCGTTGAAAACCACTCCACCTGCCACTGTGGCTGGTATACAAGGCAAAGTCACCCGCCACTTTGAAAAAGTACCCGCCATTGGCTGGTGGTGGGTGCTAATTTCCCACCCTGCACACAACACAGAGATTTCTAGGACTGGCTAAATCAGACACACATGCAAACAAGAAAAAACAGATGTCTAAAGGAATATATTCATACAAAATTTATAATTTAAAATTTTCAAATACGATCAAACACAGTCCACACACACACAGTCCACACACACACACACACACACACACACACACACACACACACACACACTTACAATAAGGGCCTGGAAAGACAAATTATGTAATAGATGTCCTAGCTACTTATAGAAGGCTCACTACATCAGTTCCCTGCAGAAAGCTGTTTAGAAACAGCATATTTCTGTTTAATGGTGCCAACTGCCTTAAAAATATTTGCACATTTAGTTATATGACTACGTCTTAGTGGGATAAAGTGGAGACAAAACATGTTTAGGTTTGTAGTTTGGTGTTGGCCAGTTGGTCAGAGGTTCATATTACCCCACTATGATACTGACTGTCTCCACCTTTCAACCAGCACGTGTGTCTGCTCAAATCAATGGCTGGATTTCCATTAAATGTACTTGCTTACTGTGTAGATGCTTATTGTCATCCCCACTTTAACACATAGTGACCCTTCCTAGTGATCTTTCCTCTTAAACCACCATCATGTCTAAGTCTATGCTTGGAAACAAGAAATGTTAATTTCTAATAGGAAAAAATTAATTAACACACTTTTAATTAATTAAATGAAATTTACTAAATGCTTCCTAGTGGATGAACCCTTTCCATTTTTGACCCTTTCCTATACTGTAGGTCCACCCTTGCAAAATGTTGATGTCTATGTATAAGGCGGCTAGCATGACATTTGCAGAGCATAGATAAAGCAGTTTTAATCTCCTCTATCACTAATAGGAGGGTGAACTTCATGTTTTTAGCTCCACTGGTTATATTAATACTTTTAATATGTTGTTCAACACGCTTTCTTGTACTCTGTAATGTACAGTAGTAATTATTGCAACCTCTAGCAGGTCTTGTCTTGTTTAAATGTAAAATATCACTTTTTAAAATTGGCTTTTTGACAACACTTAGCAGCAAGGCAGTTACAGTTTCTGTTACTCATGTGACAGCTAGCAGCTAAGCCGCATGTTCACATGCTGTCTAGATGAGTCAACATTATCCTGATAATCGAGTTTATCTGATACTTAGTAACCATGACATCATCTGTAAATCTCATACCAAGTAGGGCGAAATAGGCTCAGTCACTGGCTGAGGAAATGAACAAGGCAGAGTGCCACATAGCTTGGCCAAGCAAGCAATGCAAGCCCACCGCTGCTGACAGACTCAGAGGAGGCGGCTGCATTCAGTCGTCACTAAGGGAATCTTGCACTCTTATCTTAACGTTTTACGTTCTTGCTTTAAAGGTTGGAGCACTGAAAGGCACAACTGTGCTTTACATTTGTTTAATCAGATTAATGCAGTCAAATACATTTGAAAAGTAACACATGACAAAGAGCTCAGGTAGGAGTTTGTCACACACTAACAGGAACACGTAACCATCCAACTACCAAAGACTTTTAATGATTTATTTTTAATCTTGTGAAATATTTCAGATATTAAGATTTCAGATCATTTTATGATCTGTGCATGCGTATAAGGCTGCAACTATGTTCACTATCAGTGTATCTGTTGACCATTTTCTCAACTAATCATTGGTTAAAAAATGTCAATCACAATTTACCAGACCCAATGTCTTCTTCAAATGTCCTGTTTTGTCTGACCAAGAGAAGAAAACCTTAACCCTAAATTTCCTATCACAGAAGACTAAGAAAATATTTGAGAAGCTGGAACCAGAGAAGTTTTGGCCTTTTTGCCTAAGAATAGCTGTTACTGTAAACTGGTTGTGATAAAGACAGCACTGTCCAATCCATTAAACCACCAGAGAGTTTCTATTATCTTCTTTAACAGACTCCATCATGTCTTCAATTCTGCACTGCTAGTTATTAAAACGTAATCATCAATTGAATGTCTAATCAGAACAAATTAATCTCTTTGTCTCACCAACACATACACACACACACACACACACACACACACACACACACACACACACACACACAAAGCCCAAGAAACTAGTGATTGCCTCAAGCTTTCTCCACCATTCCATCGCTATTGCCGGTATGTGCACCACGAGGAAGGTACAATTAATTGTCTAAATCAATCTCCCACTGTTGCATCTGACGCTCCGGCAGCACTCACATCATGTCAGTCAAGCCCAAAGCCTTTTCCTAACACAGAGTGTCAGAGAGGAAGACGGTGAACAGCAGATGAAATCAAGATCACAGAGCAACTGGTAAGTTACGGATGTGAAACAAAGTAACTCAAAGTAATGAGAATAGCAGAAGAGAGAGGTAAGAAAATAAACCTATTACAAAACTAACACAAGGAAACAGCAAGCCCAGTAAGACGATAAAGGGAGGTGGGGGGTAGAGAGGGAGTCAATTTAGTACCACCTTTGGCCCGGCAAGTTAATGGAAAGGTCCTTCACTAGTTCATTAAGCTTGCTAGCACAGAAGAGAACACAAGTAATTAATCACTGACACATGGGAGCTTTGCATGCTGATAGGGCCAGATCCCACCAATTCAAACGAGCCAGAGACCCTATTAGACCTGAGCCCGGCAACATGACCTGGCTAAACAACTAGTGTGCTAACATTTGTGTGTGTGTGTGTGTGTGTGTGTGTGTGTGTATATATATATATATATATATATATATATATATATATATATATATATAGATAGATAGATATTGACAATTAGATTGAATATTGATAGCAACTCCTTTTGCTTTCAAATTAATCCTTAAAGTAAACAGAGCTGCATTTTCTGTTGATTTTACACTTGGTTTAAATACTTTAATCTGCTTTCACCCTCTGGCAGAAGTAACAGAGATATCCTGATAGCACAAAATACTGGATCCTACATTTTGCAAAATGCAACAAATTGCATTGTGCGTTTGACCGTCTATGTTTGCTCAATGTCATTCAAACTCCACGGGCCAGTTTATCAGAAATGTATAGTTTCCAAGCCTAAGCCGAGATAACCCTGATATTGTAGTTTACTCAGACTTCAGAGAGCTCATCAGAGCTGCAGAAAACACACATAGTGGATTTATTTAGTGCCACAACTCTTTACATGATGTTGTACAAGTTTTACCTGGGTATACCAAGGCCCTGTTATAGTACATGCTTGTTTACTGGAATGGCTACTTGAGATATGTAATGCAACTGAGACATTGTTATTGTTTTTAAAGTTGCACCTGTGCTTTTCATGTAATGATTCAAAATGTCTGCAATGAAGAAAAGTCTAACACAAGACTCTTGACCTCTACTTTGCTCTCACAAAACATTTAAGGTGACCAACAATGACCAGGCTGCAGTCACATGTGTTTGCTCCTGTCCAAGAGATCTAATGATATTTAAATCAATAAACATTACACATCTAAACTACTACTACTACTGAATAACAGTCACTCCCATAGAGTAAGCTTGCTAGTCTACATTAAACACACACACCCCTTGTAACTGTGGGCACTGTTAATTACCTGTCTATAATAGACTTTTGCACTTTAATCATTTGAGAAGAATGAGTGCTCTGCCTTTGCATGCCGCCTGTGTTACACTGCATTCTGTGACCCATTAGATTCAGTGACCTGTAGCAGTGTAACAATAATTTCGCATTCAGGAAACCTTAATTGCACAGTGCACGCAGAA
The DNA here is from genome assembly GCA_013375575.1 of Percina caprodes. Taxonomy (NCBI): domain Eukaryota; kingdom Metazoa; phylum Chordata; class Actinopteri; order Perciformes; family Percidae; genus Percina; species Percina caprodes. The sequence goes on along the minus strand of JABXJD010000107.1, from coordinate 123,800 downwards.
AAAAAATCAACATTCTATTTAGTTGATCTTTGCTGAATGATAAAGTTGAATTAATATATTTCCATTGTTTTGTTTTAATGCCAACTTCTTAAGCAGCTGTAGCACAGGCCTGCAGTGAGGAGCAAACACAATAAGTCAGGATAGGGTTAATAAATGTCACAGAGCAATGACACAATATGAGATGAAACATTCTTTCAGCACAATATAATCTCTGTGGTTTAAGTATGATCATGATGATAGGTGGATTCAAAACTGCATTTGGATTAAATATAATGCTATCAAATCTCATACCTATTTGTAATAATCAGCAACTACCATACATAAAAAAACTTACTTAAATTACATCTAATAGCTCACATGATACATTTAGCGTAATGCAAATTTCCATAACACTAATTTCAGCAACATAATGATGACTGTTACAAGGCTTAGCTTACCTGGGCTTGTAACATAGCCGTCACAGTCGGTAAAATGAATGCCCCTGTGTCCTTTTCTCTGCGTGTTGCAATTAACGTGAGAATGAGACTTAACTTGCCTGGATGAATGCGTGTCTTTCCTACCTCTAGAGGGCTTGTGCTGTGTTGATGGCTACTTGCTCCGGTGACAAGGCTGTCACTCATACCATGTCATAACATGATATATTCACCACTCAGTTGTTCCAAGTTTCTCTTATTAACAAATGTACTGTTTTTATTTCATCTCTAATTATTTCCAAGGTAGGGAGGTAGGTATGTAGGTAGTCGTCTAGCGGGTAAGACAACTTTCACCCACACTTTAGATTTTCTTTTCCTAGACAATCAGTTTGTTTACATGCACACCAATATTCCACTATTATTCCTAATGTGACAGTATTCTGAATTTTATACAGCATATTCCGGTTGGATATTCCGAGGCCTTTTTCCAAATATAGCATTTTCCAATTAAAATGTGGGATATTCCAGTATTATTTGGGTCTTAGAGGCATTGTTTGGACATGTATACAGTGCATTCAGAATATGTGTCTCAATCAGGGTTTTCACAGCAGGCTTGTGGTCAGCGCTGTGCATTACTTTGGTTTCTGTAAACAAACCAGCCAACAGTTTGCAAGGCTGGATAAGAAAGAGAAACACAGCTACTTTTAAACATTATCAAAGACTTGGATATAAACAGGTTTTTGGATTTGCCCAAACATAGCTATGCCAACCTTTTCAAGAAGCTGGTTGAAGGAATGAAAGAGAGATGCTGTGTTCACACGGTCCAACAAGTCCACCACCCGCTGGTAAACTTGAAAAAATCCTGTTTTGCACGGCTACATGTAAACGGAAATATTAGTGCAATACTCACTTTCATTAACCATGTAAAACAGCTTAGTCGGAATATCATCTTTTTCGGAATTAGGGCAAAAAAATGGACTTTTATGTGCATGTAAACATAGTCATTGTCAGTTGAAAAGGTAACTTTTTTCATGTCTTTGTGTCTAAGTGACTAATGGAAACAACAATATTTGACATTGGTCCAGTATTGAGCAAGATTGCTGCAGTTGGCAGTGAGCAAAACAAGCTACAATGTAAGTAAACGGGCAATTGCGCACCTTCAATTTACGTCAACAGAAATGCTTGTTTTGCCACAGACATGCTCAGATTATTGTATGTCTGACAACATCATAGAAAGGTTTCCTACTGCGGTGGACCTTTCAGTTAAAGACGAAGATCCTTTTTTTTAAACATTAAAACATTACCGAAATTGCTATCGCTAAACTCACCACACTCCATGTAAATAAACAGTAATTTTAGCATCATAAAATGCACTATATTCAGAGTCGACAGACACAAAATAAAACCATAAAAGGTTGCCTTGGTTCTTCTTTCTACTTTTTGTCATCTACCACTCTGGTTTGTTCTAAAATAACACATACTTTGCCTCTATTGAATTGAATGTGTACTGTGTGATCATTGTTGAGGATTATGTATCAGCTCGGGCAGTAAAAGTGAATTTAGGATAAATGCTCTTCACTGTGTACTGCAGGACAGGACTACAGGAGCTTTATGTCTGCCTTTAACCGTGTCAAAATGCATGTTTGACCTCTCTCCTACCTCTTGCGTCTATCTTCCCTACATCCATACACCCTGCCTTTTCAATTCTGCTTCTCTCTCTAACAAGCACACGGGGTGAGAGTGCAGGCTGGAGTCAAGCACAGCGTGGAATGAGAGGCATATGGTTCAAAACCTTGTCATGACGTGCTTTTCTTCTGCGTCTTCTTTTCTGTCTCCTCAGCCCCTCCAATTCCCTTTAAGCATTACCCCTCATTCGCCCTCTTATTAGACATTCATCAGCACCTGGGGAATGAGAGTGATTTTTCTCCACATTTTCATTTGTCCATTCTCTTCTGATTCTGTTTGCACTTTTTCTACCCTCTTTATCTCTGTATGCATGTCTCTCATTCCTTTATCTGTTAAATCAGATAGGCTGGATAAGTGTGGCAGCACAGATACCAAAGGCATCAGAGAGCAAAAATCAATCACTTCTCTCCTTCCCTTTCATCAGCTATCTCTCCCTCTCTGTCTTTGCAGCCCTAACTTTCCTTCTTCAATCTTCCCGTTCTTCTCTTCGCAGCATCCTCCTCGTCATCATTATCTTCTGAATGTTATTCAAAATTTCCTTCCTATTTCAATATGTTGCTTTTGATTAAAAACCAAGTCCCCTCACGCTCTAAAAATGATGCCCTCCCTCCTTATTTTTTTTCTTTCTTAGAGAGCACAGATGCCAACCCGTCTTCCTTCCATTTCCTCCATTTGTGGTGCATGTCTCCTTCAACTGCACAACCCATTTCTGACTGACAGCAGCTGGCCTGTCAAAGTCGGGAAAGTCAAAAAGAAGCAGAAAGTGAAGGAAAGACACAGAGAAGGGAGGAGTGAAAGACGGAGAAAGACATTTCTAATTCAAAGAGACATGCAGTGTTTCCGTGGCAACTCGGTTCCCATAGAAACGGTCTTGCTAAAGATGCCATTAGTGTGAAAAAAAAAATCCAGTTACACTCTACTGCACTCTATGAACACACACACACACACACACACACACACACACATATATATATAGGAACATATGTATTCTTAAGCATTAAGACAGCATTTGCAGTTACTGATATGAGAGGAGACGCACATGATTGCAGTTCTGCACTGAGTCTTGACACACCTGAGGTCAATTATAATAGCTCAATTACAGGCCACTTATGTTGGAAGCTCAATTATAGGTCTGGCCCTTTGGGTAGAAGAAGTGACAAATTGTCTTGCTAATATTATTAACTGTACTTATAGCTTTAGTGCTGAGGTTTGTTTTGACTTCACTCTTCAAATTACTTCCCTCAAATTAGGCTGCAGGGGCAAAATTCTCCATATAATGTCTCATTGACCATGACAGTCTGCAGGCTGGGACCGCCCACACACACACACACACACACACACACACACACACACACACACACACACACACACACACACACACACACACACACACACACACACACACACACACACACACACACAAACAAACACACACACACAATACACACAATAACTATCATAAGCTAACAAGAGCTGACAGCAGTGGACTGTATATAAAGTCCTGTTAGCTGCATGTGCACATAAGGGGAGTTGGGGGGATGGACTGATGAACTGTATGTGCGAGTCATGTGTGGATGTCCCTCTAATGTCTCTGCTGTTTTGTGGTACATGACTGATGATTAAACATAATGAGGTCTCATCACAACAACAAAAGATATTGAGTTGTGTTGCTGCTGTTCCTGAACACCACCACACCCTCCTCTTAGGCATAATAACCTCCTATGTAGGGCTGCAGCTAACAATCATTTTCATTATCGATTAATCTGCCAATTGTTTTCTTGATTAATCATTTCAGTTTTTGTCTATAAAATGTCATACATTAGAGTGATTTTTTCAAAGGTCATCAGATTCCTTTCTTCAAAGAGGTCACCTAGTTTACTTTTTCCTTTCTTTGCCCATTTCTGGAATCATGAAACATTGCCCCACACTGGGCTGTCAATTGTGACAGAGAGTCAAATATGTTCATAAATTCTTTTACCTCATACCATACATAACCATATTAAGAGCTATAGGATGAGCAGTATGTGTTCTGAAGTACTTCAGCTTGGGGACTGTTTGTACCGGGGGAGTTTTGGGGACTTCAGTCAAAAAAGACCTGACTCTCCCTTCACCAGTAATACATTTTTCTATGACCCTCCAAAATGATTGGGAAAAAAAAGGGATGATCTTCCCAAACAATGTATCAGAATCAGCTTTATTTGCCAGGTATGAGGACACATACGAGGAATTTTTCTTTGGAGCATTGTTACTCACACTGTGCTTACACATACAAAACAACCAAAACAAAATATACACACTAATATATACAAATATATACATACTATAAACAGAAACAATATAGAGGCATAAGTGCAATGAAAAGTTCAATAAAATTATTTAAATGTGGAGCATAGTGCAAAGGATACTGGGATAAATAGTATTATGTTATTATATTACAATATAAACAGTATGAACAGTATGAACAGTATGAACATATGAACAGTTCTGAATTGATGTATTGATGCCTTCTGTTCTAGTTTGCGCTTGTCAAAAAGGACAGGTAACCATTGCATTTATACATACAGTATATGAGTTAACCTCTGCTTTCCCATCTCACACATCACACTCCACTGTTATGGTGACCATTTCAGTAGATTTGCTCACTAACATTGTTGTGGAAACACAATAAGCATGGAAACTAAATGCACACTCACGGCATTACTGCATTACTTCAAATATTAAGTTACTCCTCTAGTAAACTAGTATTCACATGAAATAAAACAATAAAAAGACCATTCAGCAAAGCACTACGGGTAATAACAACACGTAAACTGGTTGCTATTTACTTGTCACTAGGCTTCCTCAGTCATTGTATATTTTAGCATAGGTAAAGCTGCCGAAGCTGAACCTTATCCAAAACTCCATTTCTCAGACAAGCGTCAATTTTGGGGCTTGCATGCTATCACTCCTTCCTTCTCAAATGACTTGAAAGGGCTGTCGTTTGCACAATTTCACAAATAATCACTGGGATCAAAAAGGATATTAGAGTCGGGTGTGGCTGGAGAGGAACATGGAGCTACATGGAAAAATATTCACTAAATAAGCCACTTTGAAATTTTGCTGTTTTCATGAATAAAGACGTTGGACGACCCTACTCATAGACTAAAAAAAATTGCATGAGCCTCACCTCAACAAAGAATTAAAAGACATGACCCTCCCGTTTTCCTCCGGTGGTCCATTTGATAAATACCAAACTGTCCCTTGGCTGAATACAGGTACACATGCATTGGTACACTAAAAGGAGTCTGACTCTTGTTCATCCAAGACGGAGCATCTCCAGAAGAAAAATATAACATTATTATGTTGCTAAATAGTACCAAAAAAGATTTGGACATTTCAGATTTGGAAGATACAGCAGAGATAAGCGTATTCGAGTACATTTCACTCAAAGCCGCTTATCTCTGCACTGTGTTCCCCAAGTTGTAGGCCAGGCCTCAGCTGATACAATGAGTTTTATTTATTTTTTGCCCCACCTGGCTGGAAGGTCAAACTCCGCCTATGAGTCTAAAGCTTTCATTTTGCAGTATGATGCAAACATAAAAAACATTATGTAACCTAAAATATGCCTCTTTTATGGCTTTTAACATTTCCTCCTGCTGTACTCCTGATACCAGCTCCCCCATCTCTCTGATGTACAGTACTTCCTTGTGTCTGCAGGTGTATTGAAGACAGCCGTGCGCTCCCTGTTGGTCAAAAGCAGTCTGTCGGAGAAGATGATCTGATGTTTCATCAGACCAGTGTCACGCAACTTCCTTCCCACGCTGTCATATTGCCTGTTTATAAATATCTGCTGATAAGTCGGGAGAGAAATCTTACACTGCTGTTTTTGTACATCACCTCTTCCTTTGTCCTTGTGGCTCTAAGAATGTTTTCTCTGTCTTTGTAGTTTAGGCACTCAGAGCAGTATCGGGCTTTCAGCCCGTTGTGATTCGTTCGGCCCTCTCCAGAACAGGAAGTGATATTCCCAAAATGTCCGCCATCCACGTCTCCATGTAAGAGCAGGTTTCTGAGCCCTCCTCCCTCTCAGGCACACTCAGTATGCGAACGTTATTGCGCCGGCTTCTTCCCTCACAGTCCTGCGCTCTATCTATCTTTATTTAGGAGTTTTGCCGTCTTCAAGTTTCTCCACAACTTGTTGCAGCGTGTCAATCTTGTCCCCAGCCGTGGATATGCCTTGTTCAGCCTCATCAATGCGGTTACTGCATTCTCTAATGTTGGCTTGAAAATTTAAATAGCAGTCAGTACACCATCCATCTTAGAGTTAAAATTTTGTTTGAATACCTGAGGGGTTCTTGATGATTTCAGTGCTGTCGGTACCTGACTCTGCAACATGTGCACCTCTTTCTGGCTGGTTTTCTTGATTATCCTCCAGTACTGCAGGTGTTTTATATTTGTCCTTGGTTACTTTTCTCTCCATATTAACACGTATTACAACTATTGTTTCAAATTGGGATGTTTTTATTCCAATTGGGATAATTTAAGTAGTATTTGTATTAGGATTGGCAACAGGGCACGTGAATCCGTCTGCTCACTGTGCTGCCATAACCGAAAGTCATCGGCCAACACAATTTACAAGTAAGGGTGCTCCGATTGATCGGTCACTGATCGTTATCGGCCGATAAAGGCTTGAAATAGTTTGATCGGTGGTCTTCATAAAGGCCGATCAGATGGGCCGATGAGACGCACCACTCGTGAAAAAAAAATTCTACGCGGAGCTAAAATGGCGGCCTCCCTTCATTCACCGGTCTGGCAGTTGTACAAGCTGTCTGAAAAAGACAATACATTAGCGATTTGCAATGTGTGTGCCAAGGAAATTCCAAAGTTAGTTAGCGCTAAGGCAGAGAGAGAGAGAGAGAGAGAGAGAGAGAGAGAGAGAGAGAGAGAGAGAGACCGTGTTTGCACTTGTTGACACCCTAATGAAGGACATCACATCAAACAGCTTCACAAGTGACATTTGGAGTCCAGATGTACATCCCATGTCCATGTTGAGCCTATCTGCGCAGTTTATTAATCAAAACTTTGAATTAAAAAGAGTTGTGCTTCATTCTCAAGACTTTTTGTCGTCACACACCGCGGAGGCTCTTGCTGCCGCATTCAGCGACATGTTTTGCGCATGGGGAATCCCGAAGGTAAAAGTACACGTTATTCTAGCCTGTGGAAGACGCATCGTCAGTCATTTCAAACATTCCTAGCTTGCCTACTCTTGACTTCAAAATATTCTGAAGCAACTTGGCCAGCCTATTAAGAGGCTACAACAGGATGTGGAACAGTACCGTTAATATAAAAACTTTGAAAGCCAAGTCGGTCCAGAACAGATTCAGTGACATTCAATCGAAGTGCCTGTGTACCATCGCAACAGTGCTCGATCCGAGTTGAGAACTTCATTCGCACATTTCTCTCTCTCTCTCTGTGTCTCCAGTTGTGTTGCTGTCAGAGAATGAAACTATATTTAAATAATGTTAATTGAATATATTAAATGATCTAAGCTCTAAGCTGTTTAAGATGTTTCTAACAGGATGTAGAATGTTGAAAGTTTCCTGTCAATAAAAGTAAACAGTTAACAATTCACAGTACATTATCTTCTGTTAATTTTAATACATATAAATTGTTGTTAAGACTATTACTGTGGATGATGCAGTCAACTTGGGACTGCATTACATCCTGCAACACCTCGACTCTCCAGGGCTTATGCAAGGATCCTGTTCGTGGACTTTAGCTCGGCATTCAACACCATCATACCGGACATCCTCAGCACCAAACTCTCCCAGCTCACTGTGCCAGCCTCCACCTGTCATTGGATCACAAACTTCCTGACTGACAGGAGTCAGCAGGTGAGGCTGGGGAACATTACATCCAGCACACAGACTATCAGCACTGGCGCCCCCCAGGGGTGTGTGCTCTCCCCACTGCTTTTCTCCCTCTACACCAATGACTGCACCTCAGGAGACCCATCTCTTAAACTCCTGAAGTTTGCTGACGACACAACGGTCATCGGCCTTATCCGGGACGGTGATGAGTCGGCCTACAGACGGGAGGCTCTCTGGTGCAGTCAGAACAACCTTGTGCTTAACACGCTCAAAACTGTGGAGATGATTGTGGACTTCAGGAAGAGACCCCCCACTCCTCCCCCCATCACCATACTCAACAGCCCTGTGTCTGCTGTGGAATCCTTCAGGTTTCTGGTATCCACTATATCCCAGGAACTAAAGTGGGAGACCAACACAGACATCATCATCAGAAAGGCCCATCAGAGGCTGTACTTCCTGCGCCAGCTCAGGAAGCTCAACCTGCCTAAGGAGCTGCTGGTGCACTTCTACACAGCCATCGTCCAGTCTGTCCTCTGCACGTCCATCACTGTCTGGTTTGGATCTGCCACCAAAAAGGACAGGAGCAGACTACAACGGACAGTTAGGACAGCAGAAAAGATCATTGGTGCCAACCTGCCCTCCGTTCATGACTTATACTCTTTCAGAGTCAGGAAACGGGCAGGAACCATCACTGCAGACCCATCTCACCCCAGACACAACCTGTTCCAGCTACTCCCCTCTGGTAGGCGCTACAGAGCACTGTACGCCAAAACCAAAAGACTCAGGAACAGTTTCTACCCACAAGCCATCTCTCTGATGAACAGCTGACTACTGACCCACAGTGTCAAATTAAATTCTGGTCAATAACCCAGTAACACTGTCTCCAAACAGCACCTGTTTACTGGTTCCACTATTATTCCACTTATTTAGTATTATTCATCATTCCCATATCTCACTTATTATTTATTATTTACTCATCATTCCCATTCTCTCTCTCTAATACTATTTATCCCAGTACCCTTTGCACTATGTTCCACATTTAAATACTTTTTATTGGACTCTTCATTGCATTCATGCCTCTATATTGTTCTGTTTAGAGTATGTATATATCAGTGTGTATATATATTAGTGTGTATATATTGTTTGTTTGTCTTCAAATAGACCCAGTGATCGGTGTCAATCAATACTGCTTTCAGCAATCGATGATCGGCCCCAAAAATCTTGATCGGAGCACCCTTATTTACAAGTACTGTGTCCACCAAGTTACATTTATATTATTCCCCTTTTACATTTGCATTTTCTCTTAGCATGTGAAAAATGCAAAAAATATCAAATGACTTCATTTGTCTTCACTTATACACAAGCAGTGGCTTTGAAGGGTGAGAATGTAAGCTTTGAGCCGGTGCTTGCAAAAGAGCGTTGGCTTACTTTGATGCAGAACAGAAGAGGGAAAAAAAAAGGAAAGAGAGGGAGATTAAAGAGAAAAGCAGAGAGAGAAAGATGTGGCATAAAGATAGAAAATAGAGGGAGAGATGGAAAGGAATCCAGAGAAACACTAAGAAAATTAGAGAAAGACAGCTCAAAAGAAACAGGCAACCTCATATACATATACTGCACTGTAAAGCTAAACATGAGTCTGGCACTCCCCACCAGTGTGTGTTAAATAAACAGGACTTTGTGTGATAACACTCTGCAGGGGCTAACAGCTGCAGTGTCACATCACCTCTTGGCTTCGCCCTAGTATAATCAGCCTCAGCTAGTGCAAACCTAATGGGGGATTTATGGTTCTGCAGAGGCTCCACGCCGAGCATTCGTCGTAGCCTACGTAAGTGGCCTGAAGTTTATACTTGTGCGTTGGTGTGTGCGTTTTTTTAAGAGAATAGCAGGGCTAGCATGTGTGTATGCGTGGGGAGGGTGTGTAGAGCAAGTGAGACAGTGACAGGGATTAGCTTCAGAGCGAGTACCAACTCCAGAGGCACAGTGAGAGAAACAAAGGGTCTCCTCTGTGCTTTCTGACCACTGTCGGAAATCTGTAGCAGGAAAAGTTAACCTCCTCCTCTCCTTGATTTCATGCTATTTATGGAGAAGGAGAACAGAAAATTAGTAGGGGGAAATGCAACACTACCGGGCCACAGCCAAGCAGACCGCTGTCTGCGTCGCCGCAACGTGTAGTTGCATTTTTTGAGTGATGCACATCAGGCTACGACGTAGGGTCCTTATCTTCATGCACTTAACCACAGCGTTGATTAAATGTAGAAGCATAAACTGGCCTTCATAGGACAAGCTTCAAAACTACAGTCATGGACAAAATTATTGGCACCCCTGGAACTTTTTCAGAAAATGCACCATTTCTCCCAGAAACTGTTGCAATGACAAATGTTTTTGTAAACACATTTTTATTACCTTTAAGTGCATTGGAACAGCATAAAAAAGCAGAAGAAAAAAGGCAAATTTGACATAATTTTACACAAAACTCAAAAATTAGGTTGGACAAAATAGTTGGCACCCTCAACTTAATATTTGGTTGCACACCCTTTGGAGAAAATAACTGAAACCAATCGCTTCCTGTAACCATCAACAAGCTTCCTACACCTTCCAACTGGAATTTTGGACCACTCTTCTTTTGAAAACTGCTCCAGGTCTCTCAGATTTGAAGGGTGCCTTCTCGCAACAGCAATTTTGAGATCTCTCCATGGGTGTTCTATGGGATTTAGATCCGGACTCATTGATAGCCACTTCAGAATTCTCCAGCGCTTTGTCTCCAACCATTTCTGGGTGCTTTTTGAGGTATGTTTCGGGTCATTGTCCTGCTGAAACACCCATGACCTCTGATGCAGACCCAGCTTTCTGACACTAGGCCCTACATTATGGGCCATCAGATTTCCTGATTCCTTGCACACAGTCAATGCACCCAGTGCCAGAGGCAGCAAAACAACCCCAAAACATAATTGAACCTCCACCATGATTGACTGTAGGTACTGTGTTATTTTCTTTGTAGGCCTTTTTCTGTTTTCTGTAAACAGTAGAATGACGTGCTTTGGCAAAAAGCTCTACCTTACTCTCATCTGTCCACAAAACGTTCTCCCAGAAGGATTGAGGCTTACTCAGGTACATTTTTTCAAACTGCAGTCTGGCTTTTTTATGCCTCTGTGTCAGAAGTGGGGTTCTCCTCGGTCTCCTGCCATAGCGCTTCTTCTCATTCAGATGACGACGTATGGTTCGAGCTGACACTAATGCACCCTGAGTCTGCAGGACAGCCTCAATTTGCGTGGAAGTTGACTGAGGTTGTTTATCCACCATTCAAACTATCCTGCGCTGCATTCTTTCATAAATTTTTCTACGTCCAGGGAGATTTGCCACAGTTCCATGGGTTATAAACTTCTTGATTATATTGCGCACAGTGGACAAAGGAACTTTAAGATCTATGGAGATGGCTTGTAACCTTGAGATTGTTGATATTTTTCCACAATTTTGCTTCTTAAGTCCTCAGACAATTCTCGGCTCTTCTTTCTCTTCTCCATGCTTGGTGTGGCACACACAGGCATACAACACAAAGGTTAGCCAACTTTTATACACTCTAACTGGCTTCAGTTTTGATTTCCACATTGCCAGCACCTGTTACTTGCCACAAGTGAGTTTAAATGAACATCACATGCTTGAAATGAAATTATTTACCCACAGTTTTAATAGGGTGCCAATGATTTGATTTTGTCCAGTCCATTTTGGGAGTTTTGTGTAAAATTATGTCAAATCTGCCTTTTTCTTCTGCTTTTTTGTGCTGTTCCAATGCACTTAAAGGTAATAAACATGTGTATACCAAAACATTTGTCATTGCAACACTTTTCACTGGAAAAGGTTCCAGGGGTGCCAATAATTTTGTCCATGACTGTATGAACAGCTCTCCCAAAAAGGTGCTGTATGATAAGATATCAATTAAGATATCAAATAAACACCATATTTCCTCTTCAGGTCCAAACAAGCACTCAACCCTTACTGTGTGTAAGCATACCTCTGTAGTAGCTGACATTAACTATATTTCAGGCTTTCTTTGCACTTGCATTTCAAATTCCTTATACTAAATACAGAAAGTTAGTTGATTTAGTACGTGAGGTATTAGGAAGTAAAGTAATTTTACAACTCCATCATTGTTATTGTTTAGCTGTCTCAACAACAGTTTGGAGACTTAATTCTCTGCACAGTAACAGCTTGATGGCTCCGTGGCTGACAACTGTGTATCAACAGTGTCCAGCCAAATGATGGAAGTTGCCTCAAACACACTCCCCACACTGTATGTTTTACACCTTAGAGGAATCAAGCAAAGTGTACACTTATGGTCGATGGATGTTAGTTGTAAATCACAGCAGGAGGCCTGAGTGTTGAGAATCTGGCCAAGGCTTATTAGAGAAGAGAGAGAGTGAACGAGTGGGTGTCAATTTTACCATATATGAAATTTTCTGCTCCTGTAGAAGCTAGAAGTCTGTATGAAATCAACCTTGTTTTAAGAAAAACATGTTTTATCTTATGGAGAAAAACTACACTACCCACAATCCTAAGCTTAACAGCAACGTCTCTGAATGGTCCAACTCGCTGTGATTTTAGGCAGGTTACAGAGAGACATAAACGTTACCAGACCAAAAACTAACGTTTAGGGAACATTCCCTCCGGGTTATAACGATCCCTAAACGTTAAGAGAACCAACCAACTGTAAAGTGCTATCCACTTTGTTCTACTTGTATCATTTGTGTTTCTATGTTTTTACAGCAACTTCATTAATTCCTGCTAAGTTTAAAGTAATAATACAATTGGCAACATGGTTGTTAAGGTTCTGGGGACTGTAAAAAAGAAAGTTTGGAAAACGTTCTCCAAAGGTTGCAATGTTAGGATAACGTTAGGGCAATGTTCTCTAAAGGTTGCAATGTTAGGAGAACGTTAGGAGAACGTTCTCTAAAGGTTGCAACGTTAAGATAACGTTAGGGGAACGTTCTCTAAAGGATGCAATGTTAAGATAACGTTAGGGGAACGTTCTCTAAAGGATGCAATGTTAAGATAACGTTAGGGGAATGTTCTCTAAAGGTTGCAACGTTAGGATAACGTTAGGGGAACATTCTCTAAAGGTTAGGATAACGTTTGGGGAACGTTTGATGTAACAAAAAACTAACGTTCCCAGAACGTTAAGAAAACTTTGCAATCAACTAAAACACAATCAACACACAACCAAACCTAAGCTTCTAAAATTACCTCAAACATATTAGCTGGGTTCCCCTTTAAGACAGGTAGCCATGTGGGCAACGTGTGTATGTGACATTAGTCCAACAAGGTTTGTTATGTGAAGTGAGGCTCTCCGTGTGTAGAAAAGTACTGCAGGCAGCAGCTGCCGCTGACACAGTCATGCGCATAGTTTTCGATGGGTAATCAGTGAAGCTACAGTAGTCAGTGTTTTATGTTCGCTGCAAATAAGAACTAAATCACCTGATTAATGCAACATAATCACAACGTCTCCCGGCCATTTCCCCCTGCAGAAAGCTGCTACCAGCCAGGCTAAAGCTAATATAGTTAGCCTAAAGAAACAAGGGGTCCGTCATTTACACTGATTTAATTGTTCTTGGATACACAGAGTTTGTTGCTAGTGCGCGTGACATGCAGGTCTGATAAACTTGTCAAACTAACGAGCTGGCCCCGGTAGACGACCACAACCTGAAATTTAGAGAAAGCAACATGCAGTCACTGTCATTCACGTTAGCCTGGATTGATAGTATTATATGAATACAATGGTGTCAAGCTAGTCAACCAGCGTATTTCTAACTTTCCTCTCCAAAACCACTTCAGAAGAGTAACGTTAGTCACAGCGCTTACTTGCTTTGGTGTTAGTAAAGCATTAAAATTTAACAAAGAATGGTTCACATTAGAAAAGATCCTTTTTTATTTTTCTTCTACTATGTAGATGCACTCCCCTAAAAAATCGCCGCAGTAGTCGAGAATGATTTATTATTTCCAAATAGAGCTATTTGTCATCTTTAAAAAAATCACTTTTTCTTTTTTCATTTCAGAAATATATATTGCAGGGGGAAAAAATATCGCAATGTCAGATTTTTCCAATATCGTGCAGGCCTACTAGACCTGAACACAGAGCTTCCAGCTGTGCAGGTAAATATTGGCAGTAATGACACAAAATATTAAAAATATAATGACATACATACATGTGCCGCCTGGAAAGCGCAGCTGTGCCACCCAAAACTCTTTAATAAACTCCCCTTAAGAAAATGGCTTACTGTTTTTGGCAATTTTGTGGGATATCACAAAGCTGATCTTGACACCTGGTAAAAAAACGTTGTTGCTTTTGCAGCTTAACTAGCAAAGATTCAGATGTCCGTGCTTGGTCTGCATCAGTCAAGTTGTTGTATTTCTCTGCGTGTTTAGTATTGGCGATTGAAATTATAATCCTTTATTACAACGATCTATTCTCCACAAACTAAGCACACAGCTTTTCCTTTGACTTCAGTAGATATATACTAGAAGTCCATGTTTGGTAAAAAACTTGGCACTCTGTATTTACCTCTTTCTTCCTTTCCCATGAGCTGACATTTTTTAGGGATAACAGCTCATTCATGTCCATGCTAACATCTATCGGCGACACAGGGGTCCGACACATTGCAGTTCTTCTTCTACTTCTTTTTAATTGTGACTTGCAACTAGAGAAGAAGCAGCACCATACGTTCGCACAACAAAAAGCAACAAAAAACAGTTGCCTTCAAATTAAAAGCAATGCAGTTGTATTCCATGCATGTAAGTTTGATTGCTAAACTCCCATTGACCTCAAACAGGTCGGTCTGTTTACAATTTAATGCAGGCCTAACAACATTTCTGTTTACATATTCTGTTATGTTTTGCACATTCAGGAAGTGTCATGTGCTTAGTGCTGTAGTTTTATGTAACACAATTATTTAGTATTAGAGCACTGCAGAATGTTTTGTCTTTGAAACTTGAAAAGCTATGAATGTGTGTGTGTGTGTGTGTGTGTGTGTGTGTGTGTGTGTGTGTGTGTGTGTGGTCTGCTGTGTTCAGACTTTGTTAAATAAAAAAGATGTTTATATCTTACTACTTGTATTTTTTGATGAAAACCTAACCATATTAAGTAATATAGAAATCTGTATTATATTGAACTATATAGTAGCTTAATGCATTCTGCCAAGTTAAATATCCTATATGGCTTTAATAGAAAAATGTAAATGATGCATCACGATATCAAAATCAAATCACTGACATGATATCGTAATTGAATGATCAGTGAAGATTTATACCTCTAAAACATAACTACTAAAGGACCAAACATGTATAACCTGATTAGCTTTGCAATAAACAACAGCTCTTGTTTATCTACAAAATGGATCAATATGGCACTTTTTAACATAAGAGCACTGAGCAACAAATCCTTCTCTATAAATGACCTCATTACTGATTACAATCTGGACTGTCTATTCCTCACTAAGACTTGGCTGGGCACAGATGTACCTGCAACTTTACTGAAGCCTGTCCACCCAGCTACACTTTCTCCTACTCAAATAGAGAGGCAAGAAGGGTGGAGGCACAGCCGCAAAAGAGAGACTCTGAAGGGCAGAGATGTGAACCTTGGCACCTTTCATGCCTTTTAATATAATGCCACTTTTTTAAGGTCTCAGCCATGTTTCATTGCAGTGACAGAACATAGATCCCCAAAAATGTACTGTATATCTTTTAATTTTTAACAGAATTCTCAAAGCTAATGTCTGTCATTCACACAAGCTATGATACCTGCATTTTAATTGGTGTAACATACACATTAGATACCAGAGACTTTTTAGAATTGCTGGAATGTATGTCTTTTAAACAGCATGAAAATAGACCCCTTTAAACTTATTCAGATGTTCTGTTTTCTAGACAACTGCTTAGAAGAAGCCATGGTGCTGATTGTTGGGGCAAGGTCAGATGAGTCTGGGCATTTAAAACCTTAAGATTGACATCACTTGGTCTTTCCAGACGATGATTGAGAACAATCCATGATACTGTCAGGTCTGGCCTTTCCAAATGGGGCGGTGCATGCTATTAACTCTGCAGGGTGCCCAAACTTTTGCAGACGCCATTTTTTTGTTTTCTGTTATTTTGAAAGTGTAAATGATGGAAATAAAATCTAACTTTTTGTGACATATTATACGAATGTCTAATCTGTAATTTTATGCCTTTTGAGATTTTTCCATCTTTTCTTGGCTTCTTTATACACATTAATACAAATTTTTACCTGGGGTGCCCAAACATTCGAGCCCCACTGTAAATAACATTGAGAAGAAGAAGAAGAAAAAAGGGTGTAATCTAATTTTTTTTTCAGCTTTTTATTAAGGCTAGACTGATTTATCAGCCGGGCCAAGATATCCGTTTTTATACGAGAGCTGATAAGTAACAAAGTTCAGTACAGAAATAACAAAATATGTTTGAGGTAATTTAGTAACATCACTTTTATATAGTTAGTTCACTAGGGAGTACTGAGAAGTCATAGTCCTGTTGAGTTCATATCATTGTCACAATTCTTTTAAACATAATTTAGGGGACCGTCAACACCATTTGCCAATGTTATGTGTTAAATGAATGTTAAAATTAACTTTGGGCTAGCAAATAAAAAAAATTCTGTATCAAAAATGTAAGACCAGGTGGATAGCATAGACACATTCTAGAGGAGCACTGGGATTGTGTTGACACATGAACAAAACTTTACTTCTGCAACAAAATCTTTCCCTTGCTCCACAGTTGTACCTCTCTCACCTCTTTCCTTATCTCAGTCACAACAAATGGAGGCTCACTGATGAATGTAAATGACTGCCATCCCCAGCTCTATGCAATTAGAACAAACTCAACCTTTCTGCCTGTTTGGGATTAAATACCCACAAGTCAGCCGGCTCTCTCCTAGATTTAAAATCCTTTCCTCAGCCTGATGCAAAACCATGAAAACCACCACCGGCTCTTATCATTGTATCTTTTATCTCTCGCTGACTGTTTTTCCTCTCTGTATTCCCTAAACATAAAAAAACACTACACACTGGTAACAGTTTCCTCTTATATATATACACAGCTTCAGAAAAAAACTGATTTTAATACACTGAGAGTTTGTTTTCAAGTTGGAACCCCTAATGACACTGAAAGGTAGGTCATCTTTAACTTCTTGAGGTAACAGGATTGCCTTGAGGATGGGGCTTTGGAAACTGTGATAAATTAAATAGCAGGAAATATTATTAATGGTGTGCAGTGTTGGGGAAGTTACTTATAAAAAGTAGCAGTTGCTCGTTACTCCTTAAAAAAGTAATCTGTTACTTTACTAAGTTATGGAAAGTAACTTTTTATGTTACTCGTTATGTTTATGTCACTTTTAAAGCAGGCGTCTCTGACTGAGACTGAAGTTAATTATACAAAAACTGTCTTTGAAGGGTCTAAACTGCACTGCAGACTGGATTCTCTACTCACAGAGTGACTGCTGATTTATTATGAACAAGTCTAGCGTGGATTAAATGCCCATTGGCAGGTCATTAGCATTACACTGTGTTAGTGTATGTAATGTCTGTATCGAATAGTACCGGTTGCGCAGCCACGATGCATTATCGTAGACACATGCAGCCTTATTTCTGGAAATTCTTGCGTGTCCATGCAACCGACACAAGTCCACAGTGGCATGTGTCACGTAGCTCTCCGCTCAAAGCGCCGTCCAGCAAAAAGCCACAAAGCTTAAAACGCTCTCAAAGCTAGTGTTGGCTGCTTCTCGCTTGCCATGATTGCTCTGCTACCAGCCTCTGTCAAGTAGGGCCTAGGGTGTGGAGCTTGTGAGCTCGCTCCTGAGAAGGCAGTCTCGCTATAAAATCTGTCCCTGGGAAAAATAACGTTGCGACGAAATGAAAAAGGAACTACGTTTCGTTACCAAATTTTCAGTAGTAGCGTGTTACACTACTTTTTACCTGAAAAAGAAGTTACTGTAATGTAACTACACTGATAGTGTGTATCATGTACTATGTATTAGCTATGGCCTTTACTATACTGCTCCTTGGTAATAATACAATAATCAGACTTTCTTTACTGTAAAACAGTTTTAATATTGAGCAGCTAGGCTTCCCCGGATAAATGCTCTATGATATCATAACTGAGACATCTGTCAGCATTTATATGTTCAATCCCACAGGCAAACGCAGACAGCTGCCGGGATTGGCACATTAACAGAATAACACAGAACACAACAATCCATTACTCAATCTGATCAATGCTGGTTTGTCAAAGGTTGTGGGAACAAATTCTTTGTCAGTCAACAATCACAACAGAGCCTCTAACCTTAAGAAAAAAATATGTTGTTTGTCATTGCCTTCCAAAACAACACATTTGAGCATTTCCTATTCTGAGCCCAATGGCATCATTTGAAGGTATCTTACAAAATAAATTAACGTTAAAAAAAAAAGTTTATGAGGCTACCTCTAGCTCACCCGGTAGAGTGTTTACCCCATATAGACTGAGTCCTTGGCAGCGGCCGGGTTTGAATTCAACCTGCGGCCCTTCGCTTCATGTCATCCTGTCTCTCTCCCCCCTTTCTGGTCTGTCACTGTCACTATCTAATAAAATTAAAAAAAATGTAAAACTGCCAAAATGATTCATATAATCATTTTCTGATTTCCCACTACTATGGCTAAAAGCTGCTATTATTAATATTTTTGACAGTGTGTTAACTATGTATAATGTGAAAGCTGGTGACAAAGTTGTCGCCAAACTCTTCCGTTTGATTCAGTTTCTCTTCATAGTGTTTTGAGACCACCGTTTTGGTTTTGCGGCCCGCAGCTTACTGTTTGACTCTGCTCTCATTAACCTTGTTTTTAGTGAAAAAGCTGCCAGACACAGTGAGCAACTAGCTGGTGAACAAAGAGGAGCATTTACTGTAGCAGCTAAAGAACCTTTTCTTATTTCTTTAGTGAATGGTCATGGTTAAAAGAAATCAATTCTTATGAGGGAACAGGATGTGAAAAGTCTTAGTCAGAGTGCTTTGATGAGCCAACTGTCCACCATATGTACGTGTGGTTGTTTTTCTTTGCTCTATAACAACGTCCTATTACTTCTTTGGTTCTGACAGACAAGAGCCACAATTCAAATGGCCACTAAAAGTCACTGTAAAGAAAACATCTCGCAATTTTAATGAAAGTGAAAAATAATTTGTGTATCTGCCCCATGATTTGGATCTGCTTCAAAATGTAATGTGTTCTTCCTTGGCCCAAGCTACACCCTTCCACCAAGTTTCTTGAAAATTGGGCCAGTAGTCCTCCTTGGCGGTGGTAAACAAGTAAAAATTGCTGCTGTGGAATCTAAAATAAACAAGCTTCTTACTGTCATTTGGTGTCACAAAAGTTTAATCTTATTTAATCGAATAATATGCCATCTTCAATGTACATATTAAGATTAGCTGGGTAATTAGGCCCAATTTGCTGGAATGTTAAAAGGCCAGATAGTTACTTGAGGAAGAAAGCAAGTGAGGCTTCCAAAGCCTCACTGACAACCTGTTGAAACCAAGTGCAATGCAGAGAAGTCTCCTGTGATCCCCAAATTACTCATCCTGTGCACGCACAGCACAGGCCCTGATTGAACAAACTCATTATATGGAGGGAAAGACAAGGAGAGAAGGAAAAAGGAGAGAGGAAAAGGAGTCCATTTGAACGGCACAATTAACATTTTTAAATTCATCAGGAAAAATTGGAGTGTGGGAAAAAGCTCATTGTCTGAGTTTAAACTGAATTCAGTTTAGGGTGTCATTTCAGAAAACAATGCAATAAAGGCACTAAAGAAGCGAGAACGAAGACAGAGAAAATAGCAGAAGAAAAGGTTGTGATGAGGACGGAGAAGGAGTAACTGTGTGTGTGTGTGTGTGTGTGTGTGTGTGTGTGTGTGTGTGTGTGTGTGTGTGTGTGTGTGTGTGTGTGTGTGTGTGTGTGTGTAGGACAGTATGATGAGAAAATCTTTCTCATCTTGGGAGCACTCTGAAAACAATCTCACAGGTCAGCTCTGAGGATGGAGCACTGACATGAAACATTTAGTACCATAAACTTGCAACTTAAACCTACTGTACATCACTCTCTGTTGCTGCTGCTGTATACATACTGTAAGATGAAAGAACTGTTATGTAACAATAATGAGCTAAGGTCAAAAATGAATTCCACTTTATTTTTTATTTAGAATTTAGATTTAAACACACAATGAGAATGTGGAAGAAAGTGGGATATCAAATTACAACCCTGTCTCCCTGAAATTAGTTATATACAGTATATTATTTTTCTAAGTTATGGTTTTAAAGAGTAAAAGTTATTGCTGCATGGATTATTTAACTAGCACGTTTTTCCAGTGAAGGAATGTGTTTGAATATGTTTTTGTACCGTAGTCCTGCATATTGTTTGGTTTAAAGACTTTGATTAAGGTTAGGGAAGGTGATGTGTTTTGTTTAAATGTTGTTTTTATAATGACTAAACACAGCCTGTTTAAAATAATTTTAGCACTCTAGTACTTTGGGATGGCAATGTCTCACAGTCGGTTAGTCCACCACTTTGGTCCAGACTGCAATATCTCAATAACTGTTGCATGGATTGCCATGACATTTTGTAAAATAATTCATGGTCCCCAGAGGACATGTCTGACTGACGTTGGTGATCCCCTTGTGTGATTAAGAGACATGGCTGATTACATTAATCACATTCTATGACCACTACACTGGACATTGGCACAGCTTTCATTCACTGACAGAGCAGCAGTTCAAAGCTTTGTCATTTCATCAGAAATTAGTTTGTGCTCTTTTGATTTTACCTTTGAAAGATAGAAGGTTGTGCCCTCATACAGAATTTACATTTAGCTGTGAAAGACCACAGGAAAAGTAATAATGATGACAGTAAGAGTTTTCCGACGATCTACATTGTTAATTATGCCGTAAATCATGTCAGGCTGCTCTATAAAAACTAAGGCCAGAAAAGTAGTATAATAGCTGCTCTTTAAAGCTCTAATAGGATGGAATTAGTTTTGCAGGGAGAGGATGAGCAAAGTAAATATCACTAGAGTATCTCAAAATGTGTCTTTTTATTCACTCTTCGTGTGAAATCTAACCTGTCCAGTAAAATAATCTACAAAAGTAGTCCTCTTTTTTCCATTGCAGATTAGTACCTCCTTATGCGTGAGGTGAGCCGTGGCAGGTCGTCATAGCAGGAAACTGCCGTGACCTAACGCGACACACACACAGAACGTGTGTTGCTATCGATTCATTCTTCAGATTTGTGTCGATTCTCTCCGACCAATCAGTAGCCTGCAGGTTTTCAGGTCACCTTTTGGTATCACCTCAGTTCGCTTGGAACCTTGACTGAGGTAGTACTACAAAAAGTACCTTTTAGCAGGTACTTTTTTATTGTAATGGAAAACCGAGGCGATATACCATGCAGTGGAAAAAAACACCACTTGTTCAGACTTTTCTTTGCTCTCGTAAACATGCTATAGTCAAGTCAAGTCAGCTTTATTGTTCTTCACATATACTAGAGGAGGAACCAAAAGTTTGTTTCTGACCATCTCCACGGTGAAGAAGACAAAAAAACAGATAAGACAGACATTCCTACCGCAAGAGTAATAACAAAAGTGCTCAACAGATAGGGACATTTTAACACTAAGACAGTAAACGGCAACAATATTACAAGACAAGATAACAAGACAAAAAACACAAAAACACTATATTGTTGTTGTTCAATTGTACCAGCATGAGTTACAAAGTTATATATGACATATGGAGCAGTTTTGTTGCTGTGACCACACACAAATGGAGACTCTCCGTCAATGTAATTTCTAAAACTGATCACAGAGATTTTGTGTGCAAACTGGCTTTTCACTTTTCATAGTTTTTTTTTTTTTAAACTAATCCTGTCTAAATAGGACATAAAAATGAGAGTGACAGAATACTAAAAAATAAAAGCTGCATAATGTGCAAATATGTAGAATAGAATAGAAGCCTTTGTCATTATACACAAGTGCAGTACCTGTGCAATGAGATTAAAGCAACCCCTTTACAGTCTCAACACGAAATATAAAAATATAAAATATAGGAATATAAAATATAAAGTATAGGTAGGGCAGAGAAAAAAGAGAGGGGGGAACCTGGTGCACAGTCCTAAAGAGCAACTGTATACATATACAAAATGTTTTTTTTTGTTGTATAGTATTTGTTTTGTTTTGTTGTAGGCCTATAGTATTTGTTTAGCTGTTGTATAGTATTTGTTTTGTTTTGTTGTAGGCCTATAGTATCTGTTTAGCTGTTGTATAGTATCTGTTTTGCTGTTGTATAGTATTTGTTTTGCTGTTGTATAGTATCTGTTTAGCTGTTGTATAGTATCTGTTTTGCTGTTGTATAGTATCTGTTTTGCTGTTGTATAGTATTTGTTTTGTTTTTTTGTATAGTATCTGTTTTGCTGTAATTTATGAATTCCCTGTGCGGCGTCCTTGAGTGCCAAGAAAGGCGTCTTTAAATAAAATGTATTATTATTATTATTAAAATAGCTTTGTATACACATTGTGTGAAAAGTAATTAAGTACTGACAACAAATAAATATTGCACTGAAATGAAATGGTTAAATATTAAATATTACACTGTATGAAATTGCACAGAATTCCAGTGTCCTTTAGGTATTATATAACAGTATTGCACAGTAGGAGGGAAGAAGAAAGACAGTGCATGTGTGAGTTCAGAGTGGTTATGGCTTTTGGGAAAAAACTGTTCTTCAGTCTGTTAGTCCGTGCTCTGATGCACCTGTAATTGCAAAAGGGGGCATTGTGTCTATTATCGCCTCACGTACAACCAGCATCATAATGGGATACATGGTGCATGAAGGATGAAAGAAGGGGACTGGGAACAATAGCATAAGAAAATAGAGTGCATTCTTGGCTCAAACAATCATGTCGGCTGTGACAGATTAGGAAGAACCTAGCAACCTATGTGTCACTGTACAGCTACCAGCTGGTCTGGTTAATGTCAAATAATGTTGGCGATCAAACAAGTCCGCAAAATAATTTACTTCCATGGCCATGTCTGTCTTACAAGAAGGCCTCACACACTTGCAAGTGAGGCCTATTTAAAGATAGAGAGGGTGTATAATTGTAGTAATCAATCAAGGGGTGGTGAATCAGTTTTCACTGACAGACTGAAAAAATAAGGGGTCTTTACTAAGGCATTACAATTATAGTTAGATCTTCTTATACACAGTATATTGCCTTTCTTCGGATTGGAGAAATTACACCACAAGAGACCCACAGCAGCACGGTCCATTCATCAATGACTTTTTACTACTAACTCCCTGCATGGTAAAAAGACCTGTAGGCAGGCACTGTGGAATGGAATGACAAAGTCCTGGAGGAGACCAGGCGGTTTATGAGAAATGATATCAGGATGGAACCTTTACCTTGTTTGCAGTGGAAACAACAGCTGTAATCTCCCAAAAACAGGCAAAGAGGCTTTTATCATTGAACACCAGCATGCACACACGGGCGCACACATGCATGCACAAAAGCACATACACACACAGCTTAAATCCCAACAATAGATCTTGAAGACCTCATTAGTCTCCAGAGCAGAGCCGGAATTGAGTGTGGGCCGGGGCTAACTCTGTCGTCCTATTATGCCAATACCAACACATGGCACGGAGTGAATTAATGGCTAAATGGAAGCAATCAAATTGTTTGGTACAAAATGATCCTGCCTGCATGTGTCACTGATTCATTTTAATGGGGTACTGGAAAGGAAAATAATGCCAGGAGTGCTGCGAGGTATCAGGCAGGTTTATTTGGTCGCACCATCTCCACTGAGACTGGGAAGTATGTTGAATAATGTTGTTTAAAGATCAAATGCCATAAAAAAAGAACATGTGTCTTCAATGTTGTTCTAAATGAAAATCAAATTGCTTATTGACAATATATGGGGAAACCAATTGGATTGCCCTACATAGGACTGCAGAAGGATTTGGAGCACAATAGATTATGCATAATTGTGGACTGATAAGGAATTGACATGGCTACCTGAATGGAATTGGGTTATTGATGCTGGAAAATCACTCACTCGCTCTTTTCCAGACATATGCACACTGCATGTTCATATAGTAACTCCTTGTCATGACTTTATAGGCTTCATGTCTCAGTTTCACCTCTTCCACACAGCTCTTTGCCTATCCATTGGCCTGTACCACTTTTACAAAAATACCACATCAAAGCATGGAGATAGTACCTGTAAATTAGGGCTGCACAATTAGTCAAATTGTAATCACAATTTTGGCTTCCCACAATCAAATTTGCGTAATCAAGCGTTTTCTTTTTTTTAAATGCGTCATTTCATGGAACACAGAGAGTTTTTTTGATCATGAGCCAGTCAGAGTTGTTCCCTGCACCGCGCAGCTTAGTTTCTAGATGTAGACAGTCACAGAGGACAGAGTAAAGTGAGGAAAATTCAACAGATAGCAGTCGGTCATACGGCGGTCTCAAGGTTTACTAGTAAACGCAACATTTTGTCCCGTCTGTGTTGTTTTTCAGACAACAGCAGTGACCAGTGCTAGTTGGTGCTAGTTAGTGTCTGTTAGCTCACAGGGCTCTAGGGTGTCGCATCCGCTGCCTCTCCACAAACAAAGCAATGTTGTTTATATCGATATGGTTTAATGTTGCGTTTTGATCCCTTTCTTCTGTAAAGCCGTGCCTGTGTTTGGCTCTCTCCTCTTACTCTCCGAGCAGCGACACCCCCGTTCACTCAAACAGGCTCCCCAGCAACAGAGACAGAGCGGCGACAGCGCCGGTGTAATGCTTCTGACATTTGTCCACAGTTTTGTTATTAACACAGCTGTATATTGTTAAGCATGAGAGGCAAACCTGTATTTGTACCAGTGTTTCTGCTGGTAACTCTGCTATCACGCCGGCCACGGCAAAAAACACAGAAGAAGTTATTGAATGCAACTTACTTCATTTTGTAGAGTAATAGCGTGTGAGACGGAGCCTGCTGGACCCATTCATAATAAGTCAACCGTCACTCTGTGAGTACGTCCATGGCACACCCCCTCTCTCCTAGCTCTTTTAATCAGTTATTGTTGAAAACAAGTAAAGGAGCTTTCACAGAGATACTTTTTTTTTTTTATATATCCTAGGCTATTTATTGTGTTCCAGCTGTATGTACAACATACAACTTCAACATAAGAGGAATATAGCACAATATGGATGTGAAAACAGTCATAAATAGCCTATGTGACTATAAAAATTTGTTTTGGTTAAAATCAACAAATAATTGTGATAATAATCGTGATCACAATATTGATGAAAAATAATCGTGATTATCATTTTGGCCATAATCGTGCAGCCCTACTGTAAATGCAATAAAAACTGACTCTACACGGCTACTATTTTCTGATAAAACACAGAATATTATCTTTATCTTGTGAGACGTCCCTAGATTTTGCTTTGTCCCATAAACTACAAATCTGCCAATTATTTTCTCAATTAATCATTTGATCAATAAAAACATTTGAAAATAGAGTAAAATGTCTGACAAAGTGTCCCAGAGGCCAAGTTGACATCTTTGACACAGTACTGTTATGGGGATAATGTTTAAACGCAGACACTTGCGTGTGTTTTTTTTAAATTATGTGACTTAAGGTGCTCTGTGGACACTGCCCACGTTTTAAACAGCTCTGGACCCAGAAGTGATTTTTCCCATTCAATTACTCAATTGACAGTTTTAGAAAATGCTTATATAAAGAGTTTTAAGCCTGAAACCAAGCCAACCAGCTATGCGATGAATCATGACCATAACAAAAAGGTTACAAAAAAGAGTTAGCGGGTGGGGAAAACATTTTCATGGTAACAGCAAGCTCCATTAATCAGAGGCGTTGCTGTTACACTTAGGATTGTGGGTACTGTATACTTCTCAATGACATCGAGAACAAAACATGTTTTTCTAAAAAAAGTTTGACTTCATTTGGACAACTATCGTTCTTGTGGCAATTCTAACTTGAATGGTTAAGACATGGCTAATGGCTAATAATCAAAAATCTGGTTCAGAAAATGAATGGTATTTTTATTTATGGAACCACACTGTTATGCTCTATGTCCATGCCCATGTGTGACTATATAGGATAACTTGTCATTTGATAACTTGCTTGCATTAAGTAGCTTTTTTCTTTTTTATGTCATTGCCATTTCTTCCTTGTCTATATATTGTCTACTGTATAGAGGGGCAACTAATTATTATTTTCTTTATTAAGTAGTTTTTCAGTTATTTTCTTGATTAGTCAATGAAGCTTTGTTTCCATAAAATGTCAGAAAATAGGGAAAATTAGAATTACTCAGAGCCCAAGATGAAGTCTTAATAATGCCCATGAGTTCAAAATCCAATGATAAAATATTCCTAACAAAGAAGACTAAATAAAAAATATTTGCATATGAAGAGCTTGAATTTTTACCTAAGTTGTTACCTAAATTTTCCAACTTATTGATCAAATAACCAATTGTTTTAGCTCTAGTTTTGTATGTTAGTTTTTTTTCTATATTAGGTGTGGACATGGACGCATGCTTTGATGTTTTTCTTGGTTTGTGTGACTGAACAGTTATTAATAAAACATAATAAAACAGCTACAGTGGCACTAAAAAATCACTACTTTTGCTACAGTGAAATACAATTCACCTCTCCATCCTTCCCTCAGCCTCACCACCCTATTTTTAAACTTGTTTCCCTGTAAACCTATCTATTCATTTTTTTTAAACCTCCCCAAACCCACATTATGAGGGATTAAACACTTTTCTCATGCAGCACTGCTTTTGTCAGAATGTGTGTGTAGAAATCATTCAATCAGACGAACAGGTGGGATTCAGATTTCCTCAAAAGCTGTTAACCATCATATGATGTCTAAAGCAGGTTGCCTCCCCATCCACATATACATACACATATTTTCATTTTTGTGCTCTATTCTCCGAGCTGAGCTTTTACATGTCTGTTACACTCTTATCTACAGTGTTCTTCTTGTCACTCTGTTTGTGCCCTCTGTCACTCTGTCAGCTGTAAAATCTGGTAATTATATGTTTATAAAAATCTTCTTCCTCCTTTGCACCTACACAAATTGTGTTTATTTTATAACCCCCCCCACACACACACACACACACACACACACACACACACACACACTTGTTTGTCTTTATCTCTACAGTATCATCAGTCCATGTTTCTTTGCCAATCATCTCTACCTCCATCAGTTCCACGATTGGATTTTTATATAATAGTATTTTGTAGAAGTGCAGAAGAAAGGCCCTGTAAACATGAGGGTTTCTGACACACAACCTTAAGACCACTGTGGGCATATTAACTATTCTATGTGAATTGGAGCGTGAAGGTGGAGGCTTGGGGTGTAAATAAAGGTTTTCTGAATCTGAATTACTTTTTACTCTCTTTTGAGTTGCTACAATTTAATTTAAATGTGTTTTCATTTGGTGATTAAGATGTTCAATAGAAAAGATCAATAGAATACTTCATTTGATACTTTTGAACAGTTTGATGGGATCTTGGCCCACTGAACTGCCAACTTCAAGTTCAATACACTGCGCTAGACTTCACCACATCGCAGACTGTATGGTTTGTAGCTGCTGTGGTAGTCAATCACCTGTCGCATTAAATTGAAGACTTAACACACATGCAAAACCATACAGATAATCTTTTTCTAGATCTGGGTACAAAAAGGATAGAATGTAGGTATCGTTAGATTGGAGAAGTTTTGATACTACTTGGTACTGGGTTATTTTGGTAGATACATTAAAAGGTATTGAGTACCAATACCCAGCCCTAGAGTACATTGAAGTGTTTCCACTGTTCCATCTCTTTTTAACTCTTCACCAGCCACAAGCTGCAGAAAATGTTTGACAAAAAATCTTTACTCACACACTTTCTCGCTTTAAAAAAAAAGCTGAACGATCTGGAAAAAGCTAAATAGATTAATAACATAAGATTTAATTTGCAAAACTACTATTTCAAAAGGTCAAGAAAGAACTTTCAAACTCAAATACTGTATCGTTGACCTACACAACCTACGTATATCAATCAAACTAAACTAAATAAAGCTTGAAAACCCAACATACAGACAACTGCAGAGAATCTCTATTGTACATCCCATTTTCTCCAAGAGGTAGGCTGCATCCAACAGCCAATGAGAACCCAACCTAAGCGTAATATGGATTAAGTCTTCTTTTTTTTTGAGGGACTTCAACAGTGCTAAGCCTATTAACACAACATCATTTAAGGATACATTTCAAAGCTATTGTTCCATTTCTGGATCATATCTCCTTGTGTGGACTGGTTTGTGCCAAATTTTTTGTATCCAGATTCAACAGAGATGTTTTTTTGACTTGTCATGTACTCTTTTGTTTCATGCTGCAAGTTCTTTCAGAGTTGAGTCAACTCGCTGTCAGGAGCTTTAATCTGACGTCAGGCTCACGGAGGAGGTCAATTAACAGAAAAATCAATCAGGAGAGAAGCTGGGTTAGAATGAGAAGCAGCATTGTGTGGTGGGAGGCTGATGCAGTGTGAGAAAAAGTTCTACATTTTTCTCTCTATTTCCATATTATCTCAAATTCACCAAAGAACACTCCACATCCTTAATAAAATTCTTATGACTTTTATGGATGAGTCACCCAAAAACAAGCAGATGCTCTTATAATTAAATGATTCAGCTATTTGTTTTCTGTCTGTGAATTGTGATTAAAACTGCTGCAGTTAACCTGATTTTGCAGGATCTTGAAGGTGTCTGTTAAATTGAATCCAGAGACCCACCACGTGCTATTTTCTCAGTGCTAATAATTTTATAAAGAAATCACATACAAGAAACATTATTGTAATGGTTACTAGATGAAGAAGCAATATCTTCATCTGCTTCACTACTCCATCAAGATTTGGCCCTAATGAGTGTGCAGTAAGGTTGAATCATTGATGGACAGTTCACAATTCAATGTTTTTCTTTCCTACCTTGGCTGCCATGACCATGGAAGAGCCTCCCCTGATGCCCAGGATGGGGATGTGTGTCTGGGCAGAGATGAAGTCCAGGATCTGAGCAATGGCCTCCTGGTCCGTGTCATCACCAAACACTACGCCTTGCAGGGAGTTCCTCATCATTTGTGCGCAAATCCGATTGATGATACTCTTGGGGTCGGTCTCATTCATGGTGACCACCTCGACTTTGGGAGGGTAAGGGATGTGGAGGAAGTCCTCTTTCTCAAGTCCAATCCCCAGGGTTACTTCACTAGAGTTGCCCACCAGGATGACTGCTATACTGAGTGAATTGATCAGTTTGGGATTGATTGGTGGAAGAGCCGGTAAGGCAGGAGAGTATTGAGGAGGGATGACAACGCCCCGCTGGGTGCCACCTCCCCTCTGGCCCCCTTGTCCCTCTGGGGCACCTCCAGGCCCTGTGCCTGGACCTCCACCCCTGCGAGATTCGCAGACGGGTAAGAGAAGCATAGAGACGAGGATCACAGAAAAGGACAGAGAGAGGAAGGGCAGGGTGAGCCGAGGATGATGCGAGGACTGGTCCTGGGAGGGAGAATGGGTGGAGGAAGAGGGGGAGACGAAGCGCTTGTCCTGAAGACGGGAGGGAGAAGGGTGGAGGCTGACAAGCATTGTGGAGGAGTGTAAATGCCGTCCCTGAATGGAGAGAGAAGAGACGAGAGACAGAGAGATGATGAACAAAAATGAAGTGTAAAAATACAAGCTTTAAAATTGCTGAGTCTGTCTATATCTGCTGACATTAGCATACCAGAGATAAATCCATATAGGATTGTATTATATGTTGGCTGAAAAATAAAGAATTGTGGTACAGAAAGGCCAAACGACAGGTGTGTTGTGATTTTAAAAAACACTGCTATTGTTCCATCCACACATTTTTATCTGAATTAAGTGATATCAAATGAAAAATGCCTTATGGAGACAGTAAAATTCAATGGAATTTCATGAATATCAACTCAAAGGAAATAAGTTTGATCTCATCGGATTTTATCTAATAATATACGGCTTATGTGATAAACGCTGATGGAAATGTTATTTTCCAAATAAATAATGAATTGCGATTATGTTTTAGGTCATTTTATGGTTGCAACCTGACACAAATGAAGAAGAAGTTTTAGTAAATTTCCGCCCAGTATTTCTGCTGTTTGCACACATGGCGGGCGTCAACAAAGACAGATGTAAGTAGACGAACGAGGAGACGAGAGACTTTTTGAATTTAATTAATCAGGAACTTGCAAAGGAAATGGCCAACAAAGGTTACGACGTCACGTTATTATTATAGCTAGAAACATGAAACTTGGGGGAATCACTGGAAATGATGTGCATGTGCTTCTATAGATATATGAACCCAATTGGCCACACGGTAGCGCTATAATTAAGGCTTCAAAATGCAAATTTTGAAAGGCCACGCCCCCCACACGTCTGATTGACTTTCTCACACAGGTGCACCTAATGTGCTCTACAAAAAAGCCTCAAGGATCATTAAGGTCTGCCTAGAAAATGTTTTCGCCATTTTGAATTTTTTGAAAAAAACATTTTTGAGAAATCCGATTTTCAGTGAATCATCAATGGATCAAGCTTATAAATGACTAAATGTTTGTCCAATCAACACAAAACTTCCAGGTAATGTCTACATAATGACCTCACACATACACTGCAAGTCTCATTCAGATTGACCACTAGGGGACGCTTTAAATGCACAATAACTGGACGTGGAATGACGCAAATCAAGGTTTAAGCTTGGAATCGCAACTTGCAGCTTTATTATTAGCAATTGATTTTGGGTTGGTCATCTGCTTTTCTCAAATTACATAGAACACTGAAATGAAAATAAATGTTTTAGACAAATTAGTTGTAGGCATTTTAAACAAAGTGCACTGTTTGTCCAATCGTTACAAAGTCGCTATTTACAAAATAGATTTGAACCAACAAATCGGCGCTTGCGGCTATATTTATTATTAAATATCAATACAGGTACTTTATTTGCCTCAAAACTCCAGTACACACATGGAATATGTAGCTATGTTATTTTACACCACTCCAGTAACTTAAATACTCAATTTCATCTAAATGTGGAAGGACTGTGGAGAAACTCTACTTACACAAAAAGAAATGGAGCATACCATTCAATTTCCATTCAGTATTAACCATCATTTTGTAATGTTGAGCGTATTGGAGATGAGGATCTGTTGAGTATATTAATTTGAGTGAGTGGCTGCAATTGTCAAAGTGAGCAACCTGTGAACAAAAATGAAGAGCTAACCTTTGTAAAAAAAAGCTGCATGAAATGGTTGAACTACTGTATGTCAAACCAATCTCATAATCAGATCATTAGAGCTTGCTCTATTGTTAATATTCATGTAATATGAATTCATTCATTCTTAAATTTCTTTTTCTTTGCTTCTTCTCATTTGAAGGATCCACATTGGGTAGAGCACCTTTTAAAAAAAATATTCTGTAATTAAACCATGGCTGTAAGTTATCTTCGTGTTATTGATGACACTAATAAAAAGTAGTTTCCCGTATTGGTCAGGATCTTAATAAATACAGATTACTTAACCCTTTAATTGCCAAACCAAGTGACCCACATAGCAAGGTATCAAATCACACACAAAGAGACGCCTGTAAGCTCTCATAGAGCATCAAGCAGCAGGCCCGGATAAAGTGTGTTCAAGACTACTGAAAACCTGCGCTGCAGAACTGGGGGAACCGCTACAACGGATCTTCAACCATAGCCTGCAGCTAGCGAGAGCGCCCACCCTCTAGAAGACATACTGCATCGTTCCGGTTCCCAAGAAGAACAGGCCCAGCGAGCTGAATGACTTCCGACCAGTAGCACTCACTTCACATCTGATGAAGACGTTGGAGCAGCTCTTCCTCAGCCTCCTCAGACCCCAGGTACAGCACGCCCAGGACCGCCTGCAGTTTGCGTACCAGCCAGATGTTGGTGTGGAGGATGCCATCCTTTACATGCTACAACGGTTCCACTCCCATCTGGATAAGGGGAACGGCACAGTGAGGATGCTCTTCTTGGACTTCTCCAGTGCCTTTAATACCATCCGGCCCCCTACAATTCTGGATAAACTGAACAGGATGGGAGTGGACCCGTATCTGGTAGACTGGATCAGAGACTACCTCACTGACAGTACGTCAGACTGAAGGACATCATATCTGACACTGTGGTCAGCAGCACTGGAGCCCCCCAGGGTACGGTGCTGGCCCTATTCTCTTCACCCTGTTCACCTTGGACTTCTGTTACAACTCGGAGCTGTGTCACATACAGAAGTACACTGATGACACAGCCATCGTTGCATGTATTAGGGGTGACAGGGGGGAAGAGTATCGGAGTCTAGTGGCGGACTGCCTACAGCGCAACACCTCTAAGACGAAGGAGCTGGTCATTGACTTTGGGAGGGCCAGACCAAGACCGTGACCAGTCCTTCTGGAGGGAGTTGAGGTGGAGGCAGTTCAATCATACAAATACCTTGGACTGTGGCTGGATAACAAACTGGACTGGACAACACACACCAGCCACCTGTACAGAAGACACAGAGCAGGCTGTACTTCCTGAAGAGACTGTGGTCTTTCAACATCTGCAGCAAACTGCTGTGGATGTTTTATCAGTGTGTGGTCACCAGTGTCCTTTTCTACACTGTGGTGTGCTGGGGGGGTAGCATATCCAAAAAGGACACCTCCAGGCTGGATAAACTGATCAGGCACGCCGGCTCTGTGGTTGGCATGAAGCTGGACTCACTAGTGACAGTGGCAGAGAGGAGGACACTGGACAAACTGCTGGACATTACTGACAATGCCAGCCACCCCCTGCACACCGTCATCAGCACCCAGAGGAACCTGTTCAGTTGAAGGCTGCTCCTTCCCAAGTGTAGGACCAACAGACTCAAGGACTCCTTTGTCCCTCATGCCATTACACTCGACTCCTCTCTCAGGGGGAGGAGGAAATAGGGCAATAAGGACAGTACATCCACACCTGGACTCACATAAATACCTAACACATGACTCGACACTGACAATTTATGATAATTTATGGTAAATGTCTTTTTTAGATAATATAAGTTTTTTTTATTGTTATTTTTATTATTAATGTTATATCTATATACTGTATTATTTTTGCTAAAAACTGCTGCTGGAAATTTCAATTTTCTTGCGGAAGTCTTCCCAAAAGGATTAATAAAGAGAAGTCTAAGTCTAGTCTAAGTCTGAGTTACAACGCAACATCCATTATACTGTGCTGTGACTTCCTTGGAGGAACCCTGTGGCCCACATCAAAGACAAAGCAGGAGTGTGTGTGTGTGTGTGTGTGTGTGTGTGTGTGTGTGTGTGTGTGTGTTAAGAAAGTCAGGAGCGCACAGGGTGCATTTTGACAGATTGACAGCCTCAAAGCTTCATGGACTAGCTGCCAGGCCAAGTGACCATTAGACCTTGAGACTGTGCTCGGCTGAGTCTCTCTGTTTCTCCATCTCTCCCACAGTACTTCCATTGCCTTTCTTCCATTTACCCTCCAAACCTGTTCTTTCAGTTGCTCCCTCCAACCCTCTGAGATCCCTTCAACTGCATGCCTATTATTTACTATTATAGCTATTATTTACTGCTCCTCTATTAGCAGCCGTACAAAGAAAGAGTACAGAGAAGAAATGATGGAGGAAAAAAAGGACGTGAGAGAGAAAGAGAGGCGGCGTGAAACATGTAAGCAGTAGAAGGTGACAGGCAGGGAAATACAATTAGTCATAGCCTGATGTGAAAATTGTGGTTTCTTCCTGTGTGTGTGTGTGTGTGTGTGTGTGTGTGTGTGTGTGTGTGTGTGTGTGGAGGAAACATTTGGGCATATTTTCTGCATAGATAAAAACGTGGAATCTTAATGAGTACATGTTCATGCTCATTTTCTATATTAAGCACGGTGGAGCACTTTAGGAGAGAGATAAATGAAGGACAGAGTAAAAGGCTTGCTCCTCTTCTTTGCTAATGCAACACCTTTGCTAATGCTATATTTATCAAGCACCCCACATGTTGAGGAGCTGAGGCAGGCAGCACCATAACAAAAGTCCAAAGAAAACAAAAGTGAAAGAGAGAAGTTGTGATGAGAACTGAAATCTGAAAGAGGTAGAAAACAGCGACAGACAAGGAGTAATCTATAAAATAAGGCAAACAGAAATAAAAGAGGCCCAAACACGGTTCAGAAAAGGAGGAAACGTAATCTCCACATAAAAAACTGTTTGTCTAAAAGGTCTAATTACCAAAGGTTTGTCCTCGGCTTAATTGCAGGTGCACATGCAAAATCTTTCATGGGAGCCAAAGTGAAGCTGAGAGAGGGGGAGAGGGGGAGAGAGAGAGAGAGAGAGAGAGAAAAAGGAGGAGGAGGAAACGAGTGGGAGGAAGACAGCAGAGAGAAGAGGAGAGAGAATAAATAGAGACATACACAAAAGAGCTGGAGGTGGAGGAAGGAACAGCAATAAGAAACCCAGAGGAGGGAGCGAGTGAAGGAGGGAGGTGTGGAAGGGCAACAGCTGAAGAAAGAAAGATGAAAAGAGGACATGATTAGCACAGGATGATAAAAGAAGATCCAAGGGTGGGGTGGAGGTTAAAGAAACCCAAGGAAAAAAAAATTAAGCAAAAACAAAAACTAAGCAAGGAAGAAGGAAATGATCTCAATCCACAATGTGTTAAGAGAAAAAAGGACATGTTGCTAAAGGGTTGTTGAATCTACTAACAAGAGACCAGAGGGTAACTATTTGAAAAAAAAAAAACATTTTAAAATAATGCATAATAATGCAAGTGTGACAATGAAAGAGGGAGCAGCAAGAGACAGAGACCCATTCGGATGTGTTTCTGTATATCAGCAGTGCTCGGTTTCCATAGTAACAATTCAAATATGCCTCCACATTACACCCTGATGTACACAACTCACATACGGGCACTAATTCATGCAGTACACTACATGCAGTGCTTGCCCTCTCCTAATAACACATAATTTATTTCTATCTTAGCTGGCGCACATTGCTGCGCAAACTCTTACAGACAAAAATAACGCTTGTAACATAAAATTAATAGCACGCACTCCCACATACACACATATGAGGTAGGTTAATGCATATAAAGAAGACCTCACATTAAAAATGAATCTTCAAAAAGGGCTACAGGCAAATAAACAGAAATAACAAGATACGGGGAGCATTGTGCTAGCAAACTGGCGGTACAGGACCTGCAATCAGACCTACAGTATATACAACATCTCCACTGTCACCAATTAATAACATTTAAATGGAGAGTGTCAACAGTGGATCATATACTCACAGCATATTAAACAAAATTAAACTTCCTAACACTGTGTCAATAAATCAAAGTTGACATTGGAATGTATATGTTCTTGTGTGCCCATTACAGCACTCACACAGCAATAACAATAATATACACTTGAAGGAAAACATGGATAAGTGGTGCTGAACAGCTACACAAAACACCCACGTGTGAGCATTGCTTGTATTTAGTAATTTACTGCAGACGTGACTAACCTTCTTCCCAGTGCTCTCTTAAAGACACACATGCATGAACACCGGGCTGGCAGTGCAAATGGTTTGCACTCTAGGTCAAGTAGTTTGGGTCAGACATCTGAGCACTCCTGATGCATATGTGGCTTCTGTTTTTCCGATATGACAGGCCGTGTCTGCCCTTACATGCACATATATATCCACGTACGTACGCACGCACGCACGCACGCACGCACGCACGCACGAGATCATGCCAATAAGAGAGAGGAATCAGCCATATCAAACTTAAAATTCACAAAGAGCATTGATCAGAGAAGTCTGTCAAATGGCACAAGCCACCAATAGAATAACCAGAGCTGTTTGAGACGTGTGACTGCACACGTCTCACACTAGTGGACTTCCAATGTGCCAATAAAAATTTCACATAATCAATCAAGCCATGGAGCATGTGCCTCGATTAACTCATCCCCCACCATAATGAATATGTATAGACTTTAATGGTTAGATGTTTTTTCCTGAATAATTCCAGGGACTAAAGACGAAGGGTTTTTACTGCAGAGGCTCGAAGCAACAGCCTGAGAGACATTAAAACTGAATCTGCCACGCTATTTAAAACACAAGTAGGCCATCATTATCAGGCTCTACTATATCCCTTAAGACATGATGTGGTGGGCTGTGCTGTATAGCATTTGACAGGCATTGTGGATAACACAAGCTGACAGGCATATCCATTAAGGAGCCTGTTTGCCTTCACTGGGTGGTCAGTTACAGGTAAGAGTGGTACTTTTGTCATTTGACACTAAAGCACACACTACATCAGACATGATTTATACATAAAAAAAAAAAATA
The DNA here is from genome assembly GCA_013375575.1 of Percina caprodes. NCBI lineage: Eukaryota > Metazoa > Chordata > Actinopteri > Perciformes > Percidae > Percina > Percina caprodes. Next base: position 87,424 of record JABXJD010000107.1, on the reverse strand, counting down.
GTACTTACTTTTAAAGGCATTTCAACCCTACTCTAGCTTCGATATATGCATACAACGTGACCTGACAACCGTGTTACATGTTTTCATTTGATTTAAAAAAAGGGTTAGATATCTACTGGAGAGATGCCAGAGCAGGCAACAATGTTTGACATTTCTGCTACCACTCACAAAATATCATCAATAGTTCAAAGTTGAACTATTTTACTAACTAGAGACACATCCACCAAATGTGTTTGACAATTGCTTTGTGGATATAACACTCCAACTATTTCTGTTCTTTATGTAAAAGCTTAAACAAGTCACAAAATAAGGGCATTACCCTGTTAGCACGTGATTTATCAATAATAATTTTCCTAGCATAAAATGGTGTGTGGTCTTTTTATTGAACATCTGTCCAGCTGAAGGGCACTGAACCAATGAGTATTGTAAACATTAGTCACTAAGACCAAGAAAGTGGATCACATCACTCCAGTTCTGAAGTCCTTACAATGGCTTCCTGTGCCTCAAAGAATTGATTTCAAAGTACTTTTGCTAGTTTATAAATCACTAAACGGTTTAGGGCCAAAATACATTTCTGATCTGCTACTACACTATGACCCCCCCAGACCTCTCAGGTCATCTGGGACAGGTCTACTTTCTGTTCCTAGAGTCAGAACTAAACAGGGGGAAGCAGCGTTCAGTTTCTATGCTCCTCATATCTGGAACAAACTCCCAGAAAACTGCAGATCTGCTGCTACTCTCAGCTCTTTTAAATCAAGGCTGAAGACCTTTCTTTTTGATGCTGCCTTTCTTTAAATGGTTATTCATTTCTTTGTTTAATTTCTTATACTGCACTGTAACTTTTATTCTTGTGTTTTATCTGTTTTTTATTTTTAACTGTTTATTCTTGTGTTTTATCTGTTTTTATTTATTAACTATTTTTGTGTAAAGCACTTTGAATTGCCCTGTTGCTGAAATGTGCTATACAAATTAAGCTGCCTTGCATTGCCTTGCCTTTAAGCACTCACAAGGTACAAATAAGCATGTACAGACTAAGGTGAGACCTATTGGCAATAACACCATCTTTAAATAAACTGAAGTAAATACAGTATTTGTCTATTGCCTCCTAACCTGAGTGGTCTTTCTCAGGCCCTTTTGCTTGATCTGGTTAAAGTTTGATGCATATATTTTTAGTGTTACATTCTCATTAGAAAGGGATGAAACTCACTGTTCTTAATCTTCTTAATGGATTGGCTGAATACTTAATAGTTATTATTTACTGAGATATGTCTCCGCATTGGCCAGTATGCCCAGCCAATCAACATTTTAAATTCAATATTTAATCAATAGTCAATGTCAATCCATTGCTTTCCATCTTGCATTAGTCAAAAGTCTGGTGAGGTTTTTGGTGAATGGTGTTCTGATCTGTCATTCGGAGCTGCATGATGTTGTGTTCAATCAGGTAATCAGACATCATGCAGCTATAATGACTCCCTTGCTGGAGAGGGGTGGAAGTCAACACAAGTTTTATTTACATCCTCTGTAATTATTCAATTCACTCTCACAAAAGCAACTGTCACTGTGAGTTGGATGTGCATTTGACTTCTGAGGAGACTTACTGGTAGACAGCTAGATATTAAGATAAGTACTTACTTTATTAAGCTTCTCTGCCCATGGTCATTGGGTCTGCTGCCTTAAGGTTAAATTGACTGCGTCTGTTCCGTTGATTTAGCTCATTCGTTTGTTCGTTAATGTTTATTGTCCCCATGGGGAAATTATGTTTCAGCAGAAATCACATCACATGGTATTTAAAACAACATTAGGACAGACAAGGTAAAAGAAAACCATAACATGTATACATTGCCACTCATAACATAGACCAAAGCACTATGGGGGGTTAGAGTTCCAGACCAGCTGGGAGAAAAAAAATAAAAAAAAATAAACCAAATATACCTATTATCGTACAGAACCTTCATTATTAAGGAGTTTGATGGCCTGTGGAACAAAAGAGAGCTTGGATCTGTTTTTTGTAAACAGAGGAGCACAGTATCGTCATCCTGAGGGTAGCAGTTCAAATGAGGAGGAAAGGGGGTGCTTCTGATTACCCACAATGCTATTTGCCTTTCTTAGTTTTCTGTTTTTCTATATACTTTCCATACTTGGGAATGGAATACCCGATAGTTTGTTGGAAGTTGTTATTTTTCTAATGTACTTTTTTTTGTGCTTCAGTGGTGTTTGCAAACCAACATATACTACCAAAGGTGAGAACACTTAAAAGCACAATAGAATATTTGAAGTATACTGCTGCTGACATTAAAGGACAATAGTTTCCTTAGGAAGAACATTTTTTATTTGGACTTAGTATTTAATCTGTCAGACACAATGTCCCATTTAAGTTTGTGGTCAAGCACCATGCCGAGGTATTTATACTCTGTAACAGTATCTAAAGGATCCCCATGTATACAAGTGTGTTTAACGGACTGTGCTTTCCTAAAATCAATGCTGCTGCCTTTTGCTGTTGCTACTTGGTTTTGCTACTTTTGAGGCTTGTCTCTTGTCTTTGCTGCTTTTACTGTGGGTTCAGCTGCTTCTTCTACTTCTGTTGTGTGTTTTGCTGAATTTGCTGTGTTTTTCTGCTTGAATTGTGTGGTCTTACTATATGTGACTGAAGCTGTTGAAGGGAATCAGACTAGCTTAGTGTAAAATGTGGAGTGGAGGAGTGACTGTCCAGGTGCTTTGTTGAGAGATTAGCTAGGGTGGGTCCTCCTCACCTGTAGACAGTAACATAAGCCAGCTCAAATCAGACCAGGCTCATTTAAAGCTAATGTACTTGCACTTAGTAGTTGTCTGGAGTTTGCACCTTCGTTGAACGTTGATAGCACTTAAGTGGAAGTAGTTTTGGATAAAAGCATCAGCTAAATGACATGTAATGTTTGCTACAAAATATACTGACTCTATACTGTCATAGTCAGAATTGAATAAAAATACATCATCTTGCTGTTAAACACACAATCACACTTATATTATTAACAAATCCTTTGAAAAGACTGAAACAATGTTTTAGTAGCAGCCCTGAAACAGATCCATCCAGACAGATTTGAGAAACACATCCTTACATTTCAAAGGCTTATCAGAGCCAAAACATAGTGATAAATAAAACTCTTAGAAAGAAGAAACGAGAGCAAAAGAGCACTTATTTTATCATTCATAGGATGATGTTGCGTCACTGACTGTCCACATTCAAATGAACTAGTGCAGTGCCCGTTTGGAGCGCGTGCCTGTTCCACACGGGCCAAATGCTTGGTTGAGTTCCCAGTAATTTTCCCCCCACAACTTCACCTAACTATAAGCGCGGTTCAATCAGGCGCAGCTTGGCTGCGGCTCAGGGCAATCCAAACGAGGACTCAGCACATCTTTTTCAATACTTTTAAACTTTCCTGTAATGTCCGTGGCTCTCAGCAAGGGTTGATTTGTTCCTACTGAGAAGGAAATTTTAAAAAAATGGCTAATAAGTATCTAGTTTCAATTCCAAAACAAACAGATGGGTATTGAGGTTTTTAGCAAACATTTCTCAAACAGTGGTAAATACAGAATTTGTTGGAGACTATTTTCAGCTGTAAATTAACAAACATTTGGTGGCCTTGTGAGAATTAACATGAGCAGGACGGTTATTTTGAGATTGACTAGAAATAAACTCCTATTCATTGAGCTGAAGGAACACATCACCCACTGCAACAGTAGGGTTATACAGTGAGGCTCAAACGTTTGGGCACCCCAGGTAAAAGTTTTTATTAAATGTGCATAAAGAAGCCAAGAAAAGATGGAAAAATCTCCAAAAGGCATCAAATGACAGATTAGACATTCTTATAATATGTCACAAAAAGTTAGATTTTATTTCCATCATTTACACTTTCAAAATAACAGAAAACAAAAAAATGGTGTCTGCAAAAGTTTGCGCACCCTGCAGAGTTAATACCTTGTAATAAGTTAATAAGTTAATACCCCCTTTGGTAAGTATCACAGCTTGTAAACGCTTCTTGTAGCCAGCCAAGAGTCTTTCACTTCTTGTTTGAGGTATCTTCGCCCATTCTTCCTTACAAAAGTCTTCCAGTTCTTTGAGATTTCTGGGCTGTCTGTCACACACTGCTCTTTTAAGGTCTAGCCATAGATTTTCAATTATGTTCAGATCAGGAGATTGTGAAGGCCATGGCAAAACCTTAAGTTTACACCTCTTGATGTAATCCACCAGTAATTTTGAGGTGTGTTTAGGATCATTATCCATTTGTAGAAGCCATCCTCTCTTTAACTTTTTCACAGATGGCATCAAGTTAACGTCCAAAATTTGCTGAAATTTTATTGAATCCATTTTTCCTTCTACTCGTGAAATGTTTCCTGTGCCACTGGCTGCAATACAACCCCAAAGCATGATTGATCCACTCCCATGGTTAACAGTTGGACAAAGGTTCTTTTCATTCAATTCTGTGCCCTTTCTTCTCCAAATGTACCTTTGCTCATTCCGGCCAAAAAAGTTCTACTTTAACCTCATCGGTCCACAGAACTTGTTTCCACAACGCATCAGGCTTGTCTATGTGTTCATTTGCAAACTTCAAACGCTGATTTTTGTGGTGAGGACATAGAAGAGGTTTTCTTCTGATCACTCTTCCATGAAGACCATGTTTGTACAAGTATCTCTCTACAGTGGAATGGTGTACCACAACTCCAGTGTCTGCAGGTCTTTGTGGATGGATCGTGCAGTCAAACGTGGGTTTTGACTTCCTTTTCTCACAATCCTGCAAGATGTTCTGTCTGATATTTTTCTTGGTCTTCCAGATCTTGCTTTAACTTCCACTGTTCCTGATGACGGCCATTTCTTAATTACATTCCGAATAGAAGATATTGGCATCTGAAAACGCTTTGCTATCTTCTTATAGCCTTCTCCTGCTTTGTGAGCGTCAACTATTTTCAGTTTCTGTTTTCTAGACAACTGCTTAGAAGAACCCATGGTGCTGATTGTTGGGGCAAGGTCAGATGAGTCTGGGCATTTAAAACCTTAAGATGGACATCACCTGGTCTTTCCAGACGATGATTGAGAACAATCCATGACACTGTCAGGTCTGGGCTTTCCAAAGGGGGCGGTGCATGCTAGAAACTCTGCAGGGTGCCCAAACTTTTGCAGACACCATTTTTTTGTTTTGTGTTATTTTGAAAGTGTAAATGATGGAAATAAAATATAACTTTTTGTGACATATTATACGAATGTCTAATCTGTCATTTGATGCCTTTTGGAAATTTTTCCATCTTATCTTGGCTTCTTTATGCACATTAATACACATTTTTACCTGGGATGTCCAAACTTTCAAGCCCCACTGTATGTTTTGATAGTTTTTTGAACAACAATGGAGGTACACAAATAATACTTCTGGGTTGGTCTTTTCATGGGATTTACTACTAAAGAGAAACATATAGAATATCATCCACTTTGTCCTTTAAATCATGCTGGTTCTTTTGAACACTTACAGATTTTTAAATTTAGTAGCAGGGTGGGACAAGGGAGGCTGAAAGAAAAAGAGGAAGATACTGTTACAGAATTAGCAGTGTAGGCAAGAGAAAACCAATAGTCGGGGGAATAAAACATATAAGGAACAGGAACGAACAGTGTGCATCATGATAGTATTATGGGAGTCTGAGTAATCTTCTAACACAATGTTCTGTATTTAATTATCTGTCACCTCCATGCTGTTTTGTTGAAGGGCCAGAATGGCAAAAAGAAATCACTAGTTTATTAAAGAGGGTCTTGTGTGTTTCATTAAGTGCACTTTAGTCTGGTCAAGAATCCTCTCCGCTAACTGCACTTATATCGAGACACACTGTGGATCTCTACTGTCGTATTGAGGCTGCCCCAGCTCTCTAAATAACATTATATGGTCTCATCAGGGGCAAATAAACTGACACACACACTACATGCACACACGCACACACATGCACGCGCACACACACACACACACACACCCACACATATACATATAAATATATATATATATATATACATATATATATATATATATATATATATATATATATATATATATATATATATATATATATATATATATATATATATATTTATTAACAACTAAATATAGACACTCAGAGGCAAACGCAGGACTGAGGCAGGATCAATCTATCCCCTAGGGTCTTCGTTACCTCATTGAAGCCATTTATTCCACTGAGGCTATATCTCCTGCTCTGGACTTAATTTAGCAGCAAAGTGGCATGTTCCTCGCAGCAGCAATACAGGGGTTTTTACAGCCTGGACTACAGTGCATGTAGACCTATGTCTCATGTACAATATGTCACAAGAGTTATTGAGTTTTTACTTAAGGTTTCTAGCCTGTTTTTTTCTTTTCTAAGGGGTATTTTAACTCACTCTGATAAAAAATGTTATCCCTTTTTATCTGAAGCAACACAGTATGAGTAGTCCCACATTCTGTTCAGCCGGTAATGTATTTTGTCAGGTTTTCTTTCACCGACATTTCTGAAAATCTGAAACATGATACTGGAGTTCTCCTCATTCTAAGCCAATTTGGTATTTACTATTTTACTGGTGGCAAAATCTGAGCATTCAACGGCTACAGCTCTCTTGGGGTTTTTATAGCATGCTTATGGCACTTCGGACTCATGAGACTAGTTGTAATAAATGACCGAGTATCCACTTTGTCTGTTTTTATATTCCTATTGCTGATTTCTGTAATTACAAGGTTGAAAAACTCAAAAATACTTGTATGTACGGTACGTAAACAAAAATGTTTATATAAAAATTATGTTATTTATTACTTATTTAATTTGCATAGATATGCTATGTCATTGCTCATTTAACACTCATGTCTATATAACAAACTCAATAAAACACATTACATTGAGCATGCAAAAAGTTGTTCATCTAGACTGGAACAACGTCTCTACACAGCTGGCCCTGGTTCTCCACTCTTCCTCAAGTGTCTCAGAATATTATCATCCATATCACTGACCATCTCATTCATTATCATTACGACCTTACAAGATTACATGAGCAGTGAATTATGCTATGCTATGATTTTCATTTAAATCTAAGTGGATCTACTTATACTTTATCAACTGCCTCATCAAAAAGAGCTTTTAGATATTAAAAAAATAATTAAGATTTGTAGCGGATAACCTCAGATGTACAACTGATTACAGCCTTGACTTGCTACTTATAATAAGACAGTTTATTAATGACAATCTAAATTAATCATTGTTCTCTTTTTATACCATGGACTGGGTGAAAACTCAATTCTGATTGGCTGCAAGCTGTCTATGTAAAATGATACAAGACACTAAGTTCTGGTGAAACTGACTGACTGTTCTAAAGTAATTTGCTACATTAAATGAATAAGAAAATCTGTATATTAGATTTCCAACACTGAGTGGGCTTTCAGTGCCTTGTCCTCTGAACACCAAAGGATGGCTCTAATACACAAGCTGCAATAAAGTAAGTTACACTGCCCCAATGAACTTACTTTGTATCACAGCGATCATCTCAAATTCCGTTCACACTTCAGATTGCTATTTCAGGCTGCGGCTGACAGTACACATGGCGTATCATTTGTTGGCTAAAAAGTCTTGATATTCTTTGGTGAGAAAGCTTATGTTACCGCCAGCCAATCACAGCGCAGAGGTTATGCGGCCCATTCTCATTCCCAGGTACTGCTGCTTTGCCACACCCCTCGGCTTCTGATACCGACACACAAACAAGATGAAGCTCTGCATTTGCACAAAATGCGGTCTGAAACAATCAGAAAATAATGTTTTATTCCTCTAATTCACTGCTATGTCCGGCACTCCCTCTCTTTATTCGTGCTCTTTCTCTCTCTGAGTCGTTGAGCCGGGGAGGAAGGGCCAACTTTGAACACTGTGTGTTTCCAAACAGTAAGCATCACCTCCCTCTAGGGCTGCACGATTATGGCCAAAATGATAATCACAATTATATTGATCAATATTGTGATCACGATTAATTATCATGATTATTTGCTGATTTTAACCAAAACATATTTTATTGTCAAACAGGCTATTTATAACTGCTTTCACATCCATATTATGCTACATTCTTCTTATGTTGAAGTTGTATAGACATACAGCTGCAACACATGTAAATGAAAATTAGCTATCTGAAATAGAGTAGGATGTTTTTGTTTTTTATGTATCTCTGAGAAAGCTCATTCACTTGTTTTCAACAATAACTGATTAAAAGAGCTAGGGAAAGAGAGGAAGTACGATGGACATACTCACAGAGTGACGGCTGACTCATTATGAATGGGTCAAGCAAGAAACGAATGGCGGCTCAGCAGAGTTACACATGTTGTGTGTATGAAATGTCTGTATCGTCACTGCGCTGCAATTTTATGAACTATGATATTTTGGCCATGGGTCACATTTCTCGCCCAGGTCTAGCAGGATCCGTCTCACACGCTATTACTATATGAACTGAAGTTTGTTGCATTCAACTTCTTCTGTGTTTTTCGGCGTGGCGGCCGCGATAGCAGTTACCTGGTAAAAATACAGGTTTGCCTCTCATGCTTAACAATATACACCTGTGTTAATAATAATAATTAAAACTGTAGACAAATGTCAGAAGTGTGAACCGGCGCCGCTGTGTGGCGGGGCTGCGCAGAGAGTAAGAGGAGAGAGATTAGAGGAGAGATCAAACACAGGCACGGCTTTACAGAAGAAATTGGTCATGCAACACAAAATTAAACCATATCCATATAAACAACATTGCAGCGGATGCGAGGACATTAGGTGCGACCTAGAGGAAAAATATTACTTGCACCCTAGAGCCCTGTGAGCTAACAGACACTAACCAGCACCGACTAGCACTGGGACAAAATGTTGCGTTTACTAGTAAACTGGTAAACCTTGAGACCGCCGTATGTCCGACTGCTATCTGTTGAATTTTCCTCACGTTACTCTGTCCTCTGTGACTGTCTACATCAAGAAACTAAGCTGCGCGGTGCAGGGAACAACTCTGACTGGCTCATGATCAGACAGTGGTTTACGGAGCGGTAGATGGGCTTTGCAAAAAAAACCTGGAGCGTTCAATGAAATGATGCATTTAAAAATATTGCTAGATCACGCAAATTTGATCGTGGGAAGTCAAAATTGTGATTGTGATTAAAATTTGATTAATTGTGCAGCCCTACCTCCCTCCTACATATTAATACCTTTAAGCCCGATGTGACATCTTCAAATATTTGCTTTTGCTCGACCAGTAGTCCAAAACCAAAAAACAGGGTTTGTCCTGCTTTGAGAATTTATTGGCACCCTCAAATAGGTTTTAGCCAGCTCCAAAGGAAAATCACCAGCGCCAAAATGTCTTTACTTCCAGCAGTCAATATTAAGATGATAAGCTGATAAGCTAACTAAGCTGCTTTGTTTTGACTGGACCTGAATGCTCCGCTGTGAAGCTAATTGGATCTCAGTTTTACCATCTAGAGTCGGGCTGTACCGGACTCTCCCGGAGACCATGTTGCCTTGGAACCGGCGGCGCAGCAAGGAGCCGCTGCTGTCGACTGCTGTCTGATGGCATCAGTATTAAATTAAGACAGTTTTTTAACAGGTTAGAAACATCTCGTAGTAGCTTTAAATAGTAGTCCAGTTTCGTGTTTTGGTACAGTTGGTTTTCACACCTGGTGCGAAACATACAGTAGTACACATGAAGTGTAGCCACAGTTGCCACCACTTTATTTGCATTGACCTAAACAAGGGTCAGAGGCGTAGCCGTACCCCGTTCACGTAATAGTGGCAGTAAAACTGTAGTTTACACTACAATGGTTAAACTGTGCAATTAATCCAAGAGTCACATGCATGCTGAACCGTAGGGGTACTACTGTAAATTCAATATCAATATTTGATAATGTATTGATCAATAGAAAATGTATTTCAAAATAGAAAACATACTTCGTAAAGTTTTGTATTCATAACACGATTGTATTTTTGTAAAAATTAGCTACACTGTAACAGAAATAGTAGTTACCTTGTGTATGTCATGCAATAGCTAACTGGATTGAATTCTTCAGAGGTTTGTCTGAGTTCAGTGGGACTTAAAAAACCTTCCAGCTAAAACACTTCCTCAAAGCCCCTTGACTGCATTATATTCCATATTTATGTTTATATTTTGAATTGTCACCTGCCACCAGAATTCAGTGTTTTCCTTGACATACATAAAGACATTTTCACCATAAATCGGTGCATAAAAATGAATCTGAATGGAGGAAATGAAGTCTTTCACACTCAAAATTTCCTGGGGGAGGAACCCAAACACCCCACTCAATATGTGTCCCCCAAAAGGCCCATTCAGGAAAACCCCTGCCAGAAATATTCAATTTACAAAGGTCTCAAAAGAGAAGCTGGAATTAAGTAATATAATGGACATTTTTGAAAGAAATACTTAAAAATTAGTTGCTGATTCATTTTCTGATCATCTCAGCTCTTCATCCAACCAGAACTGGGAACATTTATTTCAAGATCGAATCACACCTAATCCTTCACAGATAAATCTCAGTAATATTAGCCTACAATGCCCTCCACTTAGGCCTAAATGTGGCAGCAGAGCCCAGACATATGTTTACATGAGAGGTTGGCGCTACCTTTCAGCATTGCTTTCATCTCACTGATCACCTTTTCCTCTGCTTCGTTAGAAGAAGAAAAAATTAACTGATAACTGCAGCACTTCCCCATTGAGCTTGTGTTGTTCCTTTATGTTGGAGTCTATATATATATATATATATATATATATATATATATATATATATATATATATATATATATATATATATATATATATATATATATGTGTGTGTGTGTGTGTGTGTGTGTGTGTGCAATTTCCTTCTCACCTCGACAGATGTCGGCTCTCCACACCCACTCGTGAGCCTCAAGTCACGGCTAGTTAATTGACACTTGTCAATGCCCCCAATCAGGGTCAAGCAAGGACTGATTTACTGACACCTGGAAGGGATTAGCAAACCTAGCCACTAGGGGTGTCAAATAGCTGCCACCTGCTATTAGCATTGCAAAAAGGTTGTAAAAAAATATCAACAAGACACATTCTGATCTTAGAATTCTATTATTATTCTAATTTCGAATGGCTTTCTTACAAAAGATAGAAATAAAAAAATAATTTTACTCTTACTTCCAACAATTATTGGTGTATGGCTGCTTACACCAATGAATTACACACAACAAGATCTGAACAAGATTTCCTCCTCATTAAAGTAAACTAACTGTTGATGAGCATCACACAAATCAATTTATTCTTTTGATCCAATTAAATATTTTTGTTAAACATAGCTATCATTGTAACATCCCCACTAAGCAAAGCCATCTGCATGACATGATTTCTTTTGAGTCCTGATGTCTATTTCTTGTGCGCCTTTTGACAACAGTATCAAATATTATTCAATCTTGTTCAGCTATCAAACCCTCCATCAGTTCCTGTCATCTCCGCACCGCAACCCTTTTCTCATCCAGTAGATCTTGTCTTTTGTTCTATTGGTCTCTCCCATTCATCTGAAATATTATATGAAAGAACGAAAAAACTATGTCTCTCTTCTCTGTCAGTGGAAGAGCTTCAAAAGGCCTCCTTTGACATGACATGAAAAAGTCTCTGATTACATTTTTGCATGTGACAACCAAGACATTTTGATTATGTTAAGATTGAACATATACAGAGTGAAAGACAGATATTTAGCTCCATTTCTGCATCACTGTAAAATAAATGTAATGACTTATATAGCAATAGCTACAGTTTGTAATTTGTTCAGTTTAAGCAAAGCCTTCACAAACAGATATCAACGAAAACTGGTTCAATGCTTGCTGTCTTCAGCTACAGAACAAGAAGCTGAGCAACGTGGGTAGAGGCAGCATCACAGCATTGGGCCCCCTTTTCTCTATTCTTAGCTCTTCCTCCTTCTGTTACAGTCACACATGACTAGGTATAGAAAAGGAGAGGTAGAAGAGGCATCTTAAGATTCTGTTTCTCACAAAAATGGGAGGGCATCTATACTTAGTTTCCAGTTTAATTAACATTAAGTGTAACTGTTTGAATTCAAAATTCACAATGTACAGTGTAAGTGCAACAGGCTGTTTCTTGTACTCTTAGCAGGGGACGCTCGCAAAATGAATTATCCATGTTTCAGTGTGAACCCTTGGCTATTACACCCGCATGTCAAGCAAGCTGACTGGTTGATCCAACTCCTGTCAAGAGGCAGGTTCGAAACAAAGAAATAAATAAAAACATTACACAAATTGGACCTACAAGTATAAAAGAAAAAGCAATGTGCCCTTTGCCTACTTGCAGAGAAGCATGTTTCAGCCTTTAGATTACATTCATTTTAGCTAAAAAAAACTCAGTTCATATTATATTGTTATTTTTATAGATTGTGTTACATGGATCATTTCTTGAAAAAAATTGAAAATGCAAAGATGATAGAGGCTTTTCTGAGGCATTGTGTAACTACTTTAAACTTCTCTCCCTCTCCCTCTTTTTCTTTCTCTCTCTCCCTGGCTCTGAGTAAACAATAAACACGAGGCTGCGCAGCAGCTGTAATCTTTCAACGACTCAATCAACATTTGTAAAGCTGGTCACATGAGGCTTGCATCCAAAACTGAGTCAGCCGGCTGTCTGAGTCCCAGCGTCAACATCTCGATACCCATAGATTCATGGCACCTCACTGCCGCCACTCCGTTCACGGTCCACCGATCCAAACGGGGACCATGCTGCCCGCCTGACAAGTATGGGGGATATATTTATTCATAATTCAAATATAAAGTCCAAAGAGAAAACAAAAGATCAAATAAAAAATGTAGCCGCATACGGCGATTCGCGGGTTCAACTTTTTATGTCAATAGCGACTTCAAAGTAATTTCCCACATGTGGTCCAACGTCATTATAAAACAAATCCCGCAAGCTTTGTAACGATTGGACAAACAGAGCACTTTGTTTAAAATGCCTACAACTGATTGGTCTAAAACATTTATTTTCAATTCAGCGCGATATGTAGCTCAGTCCAGCTTACGGCAATTTGAGAAAAGAAGATGACGAACACAAAAACAATTGCTAATGCGATTCCAAGCTCAAACCTTGATTTGCGTCATTCCACGTCCAGTTATTGTGCATTTAAAGCATCCTCTAGTGGTCAATTTGAATGACACTTGCAGTATATGCGTGGGGTCATTTCCTGGAAGTTTTGTGTTGATTGGACAAGCATTTAGTCATTTATAGCCAAATCAACTGCAGTTTGTTTGCATTTATAGCGCCCCCTGGTGTTCAATTTGAATGAAACGTTCAAGTTGTGGTTCAGGTACGTATGAGGACATATCCTGAGAGATTTGTGATGATTGGACAATGAATATGTGATTTATAGTAAAATGTGTGTAATGCCACTCACCTATCTTGTGCTTGTAGCACTCCCTAGTAGTGTATGTATATAAAACTGTCTGGGTATATCTGGGGCACTTATCTGAACATACCCTGTCAGTTGTGATGATTGGCCCTACGTTCGCTGATTTGTGTTCATTTATGTCCAGAGCCACGCCCCTTTCAAAGTTTATTGGTCAATAACTTGAAAAGTAACTGAAATATCCACATGCTTTATACAACTTGTAATACGCTTGATCCAAAAATGTGTTTTTCAAAAAATTCAAAATGGCGGAAGAATTTTCTAGGCAGGCCTTAATGATCCTTGAGGCTTTTAAGCACAGTAAGCTGCACCTCTGTGTGAAAAGTCAATAAAACCTTAAATATTATTTTACTACGCTACTAGGATAAATTACGCTATAATTGAATTTGAAAAGCAAAGTTGAAATGGAAAATAATTTATCTTTCAAATTTTACATTTCGTGTTAACATTTAGCTTTTCCATTTCAATTTAACATTTGGCTTTTTATTTGGACTGGTCATTTTGACAAGGCCCAAAGGCTGGTGGGAGGGACTATAACTAAAGGTGTGCAGAGGCACCTTATGGACAGCAGGGGGAGCTGACGGCTTTTGAGGAGTATCTCGCTACAGCTTCCCCACCAGGCTGGCTTGGTCTCTTGTTTTACATTAAGTGATATAAACTCATGATGTATGCTAATTCACGCAAATTCAACCAATCACTGTGACTTTGTTGCGACTTGCAATTTTGACCAATAACCAGAGTTTCCCACAACTTAAACAAATCCCAGCAGTCCCATGTGCCAGACTTTGTATCAGCATGTGACACTGAAAGCCAACGACCAAGCGGGAATGAGTACGGGTTGATGTCAGGATGCAGGATTGCTCAATTACCCCCCACAACTGACACACACACACACACACACACACACACACACACACACACACACACACACACACACACACACACACACACGGTGGATGCAGGAGAAACCGGAGATGAGATGTACATGATGACCTAAATTGAGGACAGCTACGCTCGTTATTGTAAGTGCAATGATAAGTTAAAGCCCAATAAGTCCTTTATTTACTGTATGTGTGTCCCAGCCAAGGCCAGTATAGGAGATTAACTAACAATGTAAAGCTCAAAAAACCACTGACAGACATAAATAAATTATTATTTTTTGTCTTAAATCCACCAGCCATTATCATATTATATCAACATTTGCAGCCTCCTGAGCCTTTTTGGTAAGGTCCTAGGAAAACTCAGCTCAGAGTAATTTTATTCTCCCCAAAAAAGTTTCCTATTTATTTTTAAATAACTATATAACAAAAACACCAAAATTTTTTTGCTACTTTCCCTGTCTACCGCAACTTCATTGCAACAAACATACAAAAAACATTGCATCTTTTATCACAATTTATTACAAAAGCTCCTGCAACATCAGGCATTTTGGGCCGCAACAATCTCAAAAAAGTCCGGCAAAATCCTGAAGGGACCAATAAGCTGCCTCTGCATCCCTTTAGTTTCAGACCCTCCTACCAGCCTTTGGGCCACGCCTCGTCATTTTGACACCTGTCAAGTCCCAATGAAAAGCAAAATGTTAAATCGAAATAGAAAAGCCCAATGTTAAATTGAAAAGTAAAATTCAAAAGATAAACCATTTTCATTCAACTTAGCATTTTCAGTTTTCTTTTAAATTGAATTATAGCATAATTTATCCTAGTAGCATAGTAAAATAAAATTGTTATTTGACTTTCAATTTGAATTATGAATAAATATATCCTCCATAGACAAGACAGCCAATGCTCAGATCCAGTAATCCCCCCTACCCAACCCAGTTTCTAAAATCATGCAGCATCACTACGCTGCAACAACACACCCCTCCTAGGCCTTGTTGCACCCAGAGCTATATCTATCTACGAAGCTTTCGCCTTCATCCATTGTCAGTGAAGCTTCCTCTGGATTTACCGCCTGCGTCTGGGTCTTTGCATGTCTGTCTCCTTTGCTGTCTGCCACGCCTTAACCCCTTGCTCACTCTGTCATGATCCCCCCCACCTTTTTTGATGGAAAATCTGCCCTAGAAACAGTTCAGATGAAGCCATTTCAAGCCTGCAGAGTCAGCCAATACCCAATTGCCGAGACGGAGTGTGAAGTTTAGATAATGAAATATAGTGGTGAGAAATTCGGGAGCAGTAGAATGCATGGTCTGTGCAGCATATGTGAGCAAGGAGTAGAATACAGTAGGTCTGCTCAGTGTCAAGCTGTTGTGTTGTGAAGGAGGGACATAACCAGCTGTCACACACCTCCTCTAAGTCACGCTTCATCAAAGAGGCGCATCATAATTAGATAGTTACATCAGATACTAAGTGGGTGAATGCAAATGTGAAGAAGCTCAGTTTAGATTTGTGAGCATTAACTCTTCTCACCCAAAGCTAAAAACAATCCAGCCAAAAATGTAATCTACAATGCCACCAAGAGACAAATCTCGGACGTGCTCCACAGGCAGCAACCGGACAATGTAACAGAACGTGGGATTTTGAGCATATTCTGTTGCGCGCACACACGCTTACACGCACGCACACACACACACACGCACACACACACACACACACACACACACACACACACACACACACACACACACACACACACACACACACACACACACACACACACAATGACTGTAAACTGGTCTAAAAGTTAATTACGTGCACATGAATGCCACGTGTAAACTCTCCTTTTGAGCTGATTTTAACTCATCTCCACTCTTGTACTCTTTGTCACATTTCCTCTTAGACAAGTAGTTCCATTATCTCTACATGCCGCTCCAACTTTTAAATTTGCCTTTATCAGTCAAACTCCTGAGTGGCTGCTGAAAGGAGCACAAGCTCAGCAATAAGATTGGCTCCAGTTTCCCCATTCTCCTGCTTTATACGGTTACTATTGTCTGGACCGGTTTTCACTTGTGAAACAGCGCAACGCGTCGTTTTGATGGGCCTATTGAAGCTGATGTCTCGTTATCTGTTATCTCAACACTGGGCTCCCTCGCACAGCACTGCGAAAAAAAGGTTTGACAAAAAAAAAAAAAGCTTCTACACATACATTACACACACAGATTTGTGAACATATTGGCCTTTATTTGTATCTATTTTTTATTTTATATCTAACATGAAACATATGTAGATGTGTTTCGACCAATTAATTCCACCTCCTCTGATGTCTTGCATGATCTGTAACTATCACGAGTGAGGACAATTTCTGCAGTAACATAAGGGTTGAATTAAAGGACAATACAGGAATAAAAAACTGTTCTTTTGATCTTTTGAATGTTTTAGATTCTAGGACGTGGGACTACAGCTGAAATCTTTAGTTTAATCTGTAGTTTAATTAATTATTTAATATTCAGACAAACATTAGGCCATTTTGATAATCTAGTATCAAGTGGAAATGCCACTAATTCACCAACAATTTGAAAATGTCACCTTGGACTCTTGGCAACTGACCGTTTAAAAAATTTTCTGATGTTTTCTAGGCTAAATTGAATTAAAAAAAAAAAGCCTACATCATCAATAATGAAAATAATAGCCCAAGTAAGGACCAGGGTTGGGAAATGCTCACATACATGCAAATACAATCCAATTACTGGAATCATTTGCCTACCTTTAACATTGCCAGCCCAGATCTCCTCTCTACTCTTCAGAACTGGCATGATGGAGTTATCTGGGATTCGACTCCTCCTCTCATAGCCTCGGATGAAGGGATGGTAGACAGATGAAGTCACGCAGAGAAGACTGAGGTGGGGTCTTGTAGGGTGAGAGGTGAGTGTTGGATTGACTGAGGGTGGAGGTGGGCGATGCTGGGGCGTTGTCAGTTTGTGGAAGTAGCAGGAGGACTGTTTTTAAAGGGTAATTATATGTACAAAGGAAATAATTCTTTAGAAACAAGGATTTCTACATATAAAAGGCCAAAAAAGATCAATCTGCTGATCTATCCTGGTTAAAATATGCTTTAGACTCAGATCTTGGAAGACTTTAAAAGTTGACCATCAACTCAAAATGACAGCCTGCTTATGAATTTAAGAAAGATAATAGATAGTATAATAATAGGATGATGAAGGGGCGCTCTTTCCATCCGACTCTTTTTCCCTTTCCTCCAACGCTGGTGATGTAGCTTGCCAAGGTCTCCTCCCAGAAGTCTGCAAGCATGTGAACGCAGTTGCCGTGGAGATGTGGAGATGAGATGAGCAGCAGTGGGTGTGTACGTACTCCTCTTCTTCTTCCCTCCCCCTTCTTCTTCTTTGGCTTTCTTGCCTTGGCTTTGCTTTAGCCAGTCATGATGATCAGTTTTCCAGCCCGCTCTGTGCTCTCCTTGTTCTCAGTCTGAAGGGGAGAAGAAGAGAAAGACAGAGTCAGATGCCACTGTGTCCACAAGTCAATTGCCTCTGAGGTCAAGGCTTAACTCAGTGAAGCCACTGTGTCTACATGCCCCCTTTCACTGCAATCTCAATGTGATGAACGCTGTTGCCTAGTAATATTACTGTGCTATTTTCTTCATGGGAGATGCTGACAGCGCTTCTGTCTTCATCCTTGCTTTAATCCAGTATTTCTTAAACTATGGGTCCTTACTCAAAACGATATTTTGCCATATCAAGATAATCCTTCCTTAACATATCTGGTTATATCAGCAATTCAATGACAAGAAAATGACTTTGTTTTAATTGGCTTTTTTATGATTGCTGCATCAGTGTGATAGGCAGCACGGTGGCTCAGTGGTTAGCACTTCTGCCTCACAGCAAGTTTGTATGTTCTCCCTGTGTTTGCGTGGGTTTCTTCCCACCATAAAGACATGCATGCTAGGCAGGACTACAGTTGAAAATTAGCCAAATGGCTAACACTGGAGCATGTAAATGTTGATTAATGTGCATTGTCCTAATCAAATAAATACATCTATAAAGTAAATTGATTTGCTGATACTTAATTTGCCAAAAATTGACATTCTTGTCTGGTTATTTTATCATTAAACTGTTTCTCAATTTAATTTTCCAGATAATTTACTGTTTACAATAAACATATACCAATACCAGGATATAAAATCATGCACTGTGATGGATTGTATGCATAGCACCAACTCCTATTTTGTAATTATTTCAGACTTTTTATTTATTCTTTTATTCTCACAGATTTTAAAATATGGCCTTCTCTTGCATTGGTATAAGCTTATATTGTGTGTTACTGGGACACTTTTTTCCATGATTTTTCCCTTTTCCCATCTCACAAGGTTTGATATGCCAGATGTTTAATCAATATTTGTGTCTTTATTGATGGCCAAATATTATTAGGTGGTTAATCTGAGACAGTCATCTTCAGTTCAGCCTCACAGAAAGTTCCAGTTCCCTTGACTGAACCCCTGCTTTAACCCAATATGAAAATAGGTTTAATGCTACTAAAATATCAATAGGTTCATAATTTTTTAGGTGGAGACTAGAAATAGGCAACTCTTTATTTGCTATGTTATTAAACATTTCAGGACTTTCTGGTGTGGCAATGTAACTGGTCTGGCAGGGTAATCAATCAATTATTAAACAAATATTTTGATAATGTATTATTTAAAGCTGTGGAAGGCAATTTTCTTTGCATTGTCGGGCAATGATTCCATTATTAATCTTTCAGCATATTGTAATTGAAGTGATCTGAGAGAAAACTAGACTTCTGCATCTCCTCTTGGCTCAGTTTTCAAGCTTCAAAAAATCTAGACGTCACAGGGGACTTTGGTCAATCACAGGTAACTTCAGAGAGAGAGAGAAAGAATGAGAGAGAGAGAGCAATCTGTTCTGTGCATGCACTGCCCATGCAAATAAAAGGGGAGAGGGAGGGCTGCCGGAAAAAGGTCTCATTCTATATCCAATTCTGCCGGGTTTTTTTGCACCTAACAAAATGCTTTCTTTTTTTTTTTCTTCGCCACTCTTTGGTTCTATAGTCTCAATCAGATCAGACAGAGCGATGCCAGTTGCGTTTTATTGTTGTTCTTGCTAGGCAACCACCAAATAGGTTCTCCTCAACCAATAGTTATTTTGCTGTATGAAATAAATTAACACTGGGAGCTTTCCCACTCTGAGTTGAAGTTTTTTCAACTCAAGGCTGGTTTTTCAACTCCAGCAAAAACGCGAGACACATAGGAAAAAAATGGGAGGCGCTCAACAACGTAAAAGCAGTGAGGAAAAACCTTCACCCTCATTAAAAGTAATGGCAAAAAGCCACCCCAGGCTGCTAAAACACTCTCTGTCTAATGTGCCTTAATCTTCTACAATAGTCAGATCAGTTTTTAGGTTTTGGACTTTTGGTCGGACAAAAAAAAACACTTTGGACTCTGAGATACTGTGACAGATCATGTTCTCTATTTTCTGATCTCTTATCAGACCAAACGATTAATTAATCAAGATGATAATGTTGCAGCAACAGTAAAGACTGTTCTGTCTAATATGTGTAGTGTATATGCTCACAGGGATCTGTCAGTATCTGTTTATCTGTGTATTTTAAAGAAGTCGGATATGTAGGTATACACAATTTAACCATAGGAAAATTGTCTAGTCGAGTATATCTGCATGTCAAGAATTGTAATCCTCTCTGGTAATGTAATGAATTATTCATTCAACAAATTTTAATTGCAAAAATCCATCTTTCTCTCTGACTCCTTCAAAGTCTAATTTTCTCCGACTCTCGCTGTACTATTAAAATGACATTGATAGTTTGACTGATGCAGAATAATACAGTATTTCCTTAAATAAACCTTTGCAGAACACAAGTGAATAAGGTTATTTTGTTTGTTTAGTTCCCACGCTTTGTTATGAATCAACAGCTTTTCAAAATGTGCAATGTTATTTGGTGCGAGTTATTCCAGAAAGACATTTTTACTGAAGCAAAGGCTTTAATGTGTATGATACTTTTATACTTAATCAAAACGGCAAAATGTGTCAAAATACATTTTGCGGTTTTACGTTTCATTTGCTTTATGGTCACCAGCGTTTTGATGACATCGACTAACATGTGCGTTCTTGATGTCTCCAAAATCTTAACACAGTCTTAATGATTCATCTTTTGAACATTAATCCTTCATTAGCCTGAAACCCAGGAGGTGAGCATGCCCTTTTAAGCCTTTATATTTTAAACTACTGTGTGCTCACAGCGAGGAAACATCACACCACTGTTTCGAAAGACACCCTAAATCATTTATAGTGTTTTCCTTAAAAGACATTGCGTTAAAGTCAACTTGAAACTTTTAAAACAATGTTAATGGAAAATATTTAAGAGGAACCTGCCATAAGACTCTTATGTTTTATTATTTCTAAATAGTATGTGACAGCTGAATGTCTAATGACTCGTTGAGTATTTTGTGTTGTTAACATCAGTTCCTGACTGGCAGGAATCACCTTATATACAAGGCTTTTAGTGCAGGCAAAAGATACTTTACAGACTGGATTCATAATTCAGTTTGGTGGAATTCATAATGATTTGCTTTTTTATGTGTGAACAATTAAGAGTTTGCTCTTGTTTGCCTAATCAACTTTAGGATAACTGTGTCATCAGTAATTTGCTATTTCATTGAATAGCTAGTTAATTACAATAATAAGACATCTGGTTGCAGAAAAGCTAACACAGCATTGGATCACCTCTCTAATATATAATACACTCTGAGTCATACAGCCCAGTATGTCACCTACAATGGCAGTGTACTCTTGAAGGTCATGCTGAAGAGCCCGATACAGTAACGCTGATCTGATTAGATCTGTGGTTAATTTCCAGAAACCTAGTCATTTTTGTAATGTTTATTATTAAGCCATTCTAAATTAAAACTTTTTTTATTTAGAATGGCTTTTAATACACAGTAGCGATGTGAGATTTTCCCTTTCTTCCTCCTGCTTTTATGTAACTTTTTATGATTTTACTGTATTCTATGTTTTATTCTTTTTTATTGTATGTCATGTTATATTCTTGGTCCTTGGGATACCTGCTGGTTGCTGTAAAGCACTATATAAATAAATGTTGACTGATATGTTTCAGATTGATCAAGCAGGAAAGAAGAAGAAATGTAATGGAGGAGGAGGAGGAGGAGGAGGAAGCAACTGAAATGCCCAATAAGGAGAAGTATAGGGCTAAAATGGATGCATGTAAATGCATGACCTGCACACTGCACTGGAGTCATTGAATGAGTCAACTAATGTAAGCTGATGGGGAGAGATTTGACCAATTTGACCAAAACAGTATCTGGTTTCTGCGGTGAATTAAAAATGGTCCTCGAGCAAGAAATCTCTGTTGCTTGAAAATCCCAGCTGAGAGAAGTGATGATAATGCGTCAAATTCTTAGATCTACCAGTACATATATGGATAAAGATCAAAGGCATGGTCTGATAAACATCCTGTTAGTTACAGCAAGGTGAAGAACGATTTAGCAGTACAAGCAAATGTGGTGGAAAATATAATACCCTTCACAGTGAACTTGCTGATTAAAGTTCATGCAGAATACGTTTCCATCAATGTCGTGCACAAACACATGCACACTTGATTAGCTGTAGTCTTGCACACAAACACATATTCAGTGCACACACCTACTGTTCATGCATGTGCATACACTCAGTTGCGAAGAAGTGAATGCTATATTAATTCACTACTCACCTAATTAACTCTTTTCTGTAACACATAATTTAAGAACTGTAGTGGAGATGTTTTACAGAGGAGCAGAGTTGAGACACAAAAGCAAAGACAGAGCAAAACGAGTGGTCCTTCATATTCCTTCATGATGACATCCCACTCTCAGAACAATCAGGAAAGACGTATTTATTAAGCCCCTTAATCAGTCCATAAGAAAAGGGGGAAAGGAGACTAACATGGCTGGTGTGGGCCTACGCTACTGGGCGTAATTGTTCACCTTAAGGTTGGGTGCACAGGTACATGTCCGTGGATACATAGGTTGAAAACTTACAGGCTAGCAGTAATGCTTTAAAACAGCGCTCCCAAAAAGGTGTGGCAGTGAAAAGTAGAGACAAAGCATCAAACACAACGTAAAGAAAGAAGGGAAATATGACAGAGGGAAAGAGAAAGGTAGTGATGAGATGGGATTTTAAGTTCTAATTTTTATCTGTCTATCAGTCTGTCTCTATCTAACAACTTGCACACCATCTATTACACCTCAAATCCACCGCAAGGCATTACCCACTTAATCCACTGTTCAGCATCCAACTAATGCCAAGCAGTCTCTCTTGTCTAACAGAGGATGAGTATGAAGACAAGTGGAGGGGAGAGAGCTTCAAGAATGAAAAATGGCCAGTTCTTGATTAAAACCAATTGAAGCGAGGAAAAGGGGAAATTGAAAACATGCAGAAGCACAAGAATTCCATTCTGGAAAATATTTTGATAATAATAAAGAGCGTTTTCAAGCTTTTAGGATTTGTGTGTGTGTGTGTGTGTGTGTGTGTGTGTGTGTGTGTGTGTGTGTGTGTGTGTGTGTGTGTGTGTGTGTGTGTGTTGGGAGGGTTGTATAAGAACTAACAGCTACTGATGGACTGGCAGAAGTATAAATCAAGAATGAAATGAGATACACTCTTAATGACTTAAGATGGGTATTTGCTCTGGACTTTGAATGCAGCTAAATAATTAACACAAAGATAATATAATTTAGTTTGGACTAACGCTAACATGCTAACGCTAACATGCCAAGAAATTAATCTCATTCTCCCTAAAGACTACACTTAATTTGTCTTCCCTTGTTAATTCACAGAAGGTTGCAAAACAAATTGATATATGTATTAAGTGGAAAAGGGGACATGAGATGTGGACACATAAAAAGAGATTTCTTAAAGACAACAATTAAAAATGGGCGCACTTTGCCATGGTGAGAACAGATGAGGAGGGTGCGAAAACGGTGCGAGACCAGACCGATATCGACTCACGGAACACTGTTGTTTTAGGCATAATTTAGTGTGCGAGTGCATGTGTGTGTTAATGTGTGTTTTATGTACGTAAAGCACACACAAATACACACAGACAAACAGATGGACAGACACTAAACAATAGTTAACCTACCTAGAGTAACATTTAAGAATCCCGCAAGAGTGTGATGCAAAGAAAATGGGAGTGGTGGGACCAAAAGAGAAGGAAAAGGAAAAAAAATAGTCATTCATGAGGAGTTTTTTAGTTGTCTTTGAAGAAAATTCATCCAAGTTCATATAACATCAGACTTTAGAGACAGAATGAGGCATAGGATGGGGAATAATTTACTGATGGCAGCAGATAGAAATGAAATGGCAAGGAAGAACTGACAGGTATGATATGGTTTGGTGAAAGGGGGGGAAGAGTGGAGAGAAGGAAGGAAAGGACAAAAATTAAACAAACTCCTTCCTTCCTCTTTTCTCTCACTCATAAATAGACAAAATTATACACCAGGTAGATGGAGAAATAGATGAGTAGGCAAATGACAGAGATAGAGACAATATGAAAAGATGAAGCACCTCCCAGCACCGCGATGAGGAATAAGAAAAATATAAAACGAAAGAAAAAATTGAATACTCCAAAGCCTTCCGTTTTTGCTGGTTTGGTAAGGCGAGGGGGAGGTTGTCAGTTATATCCCCCCTATCTCTGCAACTGGTCAGTCTTCTTTTATCTTCTGTCCTCCTCAAAGCAAGGTGCTACCTTCCCCTTCAGATGAGCTGTAACCCTTTGCCAACAAAGCTGTTAGACATGGCACTTAGGCTGGCTGCACGGTGGGGTGCTGCTACCCAGAGATACAGAGAGTGGAGCCGAAACACACCTCTGGCTGGCACAGAGCAGAGCACAACTCAAACTGCACTCACTTTCTCTTCTCCCACTCCTTTAGAGAGAGAGAGAGCGAGAGAGAGAAATGTGGAGGAGGGTCCCTCTATAGGATCGTGAATTAAAGAGATGCTACAGTGAAGGGCTGTTGCAACAATTGTCAAGAAAATAGTTTTTCCAAATGAAAGCAATAGCTCCCTCTGTTGGTGTGCGCAGAGATGAAAATAAAATTGGCAACAATGAGGTTTAGAGATGGTATTATCCTAAATTCTTTCTAATTATGTTTTTGTGTCACAGTAATGACGATTGCTATGCTGTGTGTACTGAGAATTTGTTTATTGAGGCTCATATAACAATTATTATAGTTATAACATACAACATAACATGATTATCATTACATGATGTTCATTTTGAAAATCCATGTAGCTAGAAAATGCTTGATCAGAAATGTATATAGCCATTTTATTAAAAGTGTTATTTGTCAAACTGGGATCCTAAGACCGACAACGTTACTCCAGAATAGGTTTCCCAGCAACAGTACAAGTAAAATGTTGTCTATTTTACACAGGATTATCGCACTCTCTAGGATGGCTTTTCATTTCAATCAAAATCTAAAACTTGTCTCGTCTGCAGCAAACTATGGGGAAAAATACTATTTACACTTAATGGATTAAATTCCTACAAAAGCAATTAAGCACATTTGCTCAAATGCAGTACTTAAGTAAAGTTTTGAGGTAAAGTTACTTGCAATTTGCTCAAGTATGTATGACAGGTATAGTACTAGCGGTAGTAATCTAGGCCACTCTGTGACACATTAAGGTACCCAACAGTAACATTATTTAAAGTATTTTGCAACACCACGACTAGCTACAGCATTAAAATTCTGCTTAACGTTACATGTCAATACTAATTGTACAAAAATATGATACCCATATATATTGACTCTGAAGGAAAGGAAAGAATTCTGCATAATAAATATTCTTTTTATACTTTCAAAAATTAAATAAAATGCCTAATTCAGGTCAAATATTTTGATGGGTTTGTTAAACCAAAATACAACTAACGTTAAAGCCTATGTTGCAGGTTTAATTTTGCAACAACTTTGTGCAATTTGCTTGTGGAAAATAAACATATGAACTTGTATTTGTATTTGACGGTGTTGGATATCACAAACTGAATATAATACGAAAAGTAGGCACTATTTTACAATGTTCTATTTTTTCCCCCACAATGCATTGCATGACGTCACAATGGGGAGAAAACAGAGCAGCCTGCGTTGTCTTTGCCACTGGTCTGGCCTAATATGGCTTTTGGTCTTTTAATATTAACAGTCTATGGTCTCGACTGAGTCCAGGTGACTTTATTATGTTGATAATAATATTGGAGGGAAAGTGAAACACAGCTTAGACGGGGGTGTTGTTTGGCTTTTCACAAGTTTAGACAAGACACACCGTTGCTAGCTAACGCTATGCCGCCAGATGTTAGCGCAACAGCGTTAGCCTAGCCTGCTAGGTAAATATTACAACTGCCTTTGGTGTTGCCTATATATGCCTCCAGTTTGTCAACCATATTTGTATTGAATGAAATAGTAAGTTTCGCTCCTATGAGATGGGTGGGTTTTTGTTACGTTACACACAAAGCTAACTGGCTATCGTTAGCCTGTACGTATGCTAGCGGATATAGCTAACGTTGCGTAGCCAGCAAGCAACTTCGGCGGTAGAGTTTCGGTAAGCTAACCACGACAGCGTTGTCACCCACAATCAACCTGCAGTGATGTTTGAAATGGAGACACGCATATTGTTTCTTTTCCCGGAGATCTTGGACATTATTTTCATTTATGACGTTAAAAGCAAAGGAAGCGTAGCCCGAGTGAGACGCGTCAGACCAGAAGTTGGTGTGGAAGGCGAGCTACATCTGTAAAATATTGATTTTGCTCCAAACTGCTCTTTCCTTAAAAACTTCCATATGGATTTATTTTAAAATGATGCGCTTTGTGCCCAAATAAATAGAACATATGTTAAATTACACTCTGTTCATTGTTGTTTAACCAAACTTTAATGTTTTCTGAAAATACATGTCTTTCCTATTAACCCACGACCTAATAACAATATAATAAATAAGTAATACTGGTCACCTATTTCCTCCACTACATCTGGGGTAAAGCTATATGGTCATTGAGGTGCTCAGATACTCAGTACTAGTACTACTGTAGCAGTGGTAATAGTGGATTGGTGTTTGTATAATTTCTAACACTGCTATTATGAGGTATCACCATATCTTATTCTGTTTTCTTTAGATTATGATATCAAGGGGAATGGCTATAATGGCCAATAATGATTGTCTTGATACTGTCATAAGACGTTTATTTTTAATAGTCTGTCTGTATGCAAAGAACTGGTGTTGTCAAGGGATAAGTAGCCTTTCATATGACTCAGTCTAAAAATAATGATAAAGTTAATATAAACAATTAAAATCCTGGTGCGTGCTGGTTGGGGAGGACCATGATCCTGTCTGAAATGTCACAAACGGATTTAGGCATCGTCAGATCAGCTGATTGCTGAAGCTCTTCAAGGAGCAGCTTCAAGCACCTCGTTTTGGCACACTTGCCCTCTATATCTTGTACCAGTACTTATCTCATGATCACTGTCACTAGATGTTGACTTTCACTCGGTGCTATTCACTGACGTCATTGTATGCACTGCTGCGTTGCTAAATGAAGGAGATAAATGAAGGAGACTTCCCCAAATCTTGGCAATTCCTCATTTGCCCTCTCACATCTGGCAGGTTCGTCATTATACAGCTGCTGGCCTTTCCACCTCTTCCACGTCCCAGTCAGTCACCGTAGTTCTAGTGCTAAGCTGAGACTTCGCTCCCCATTGTGACGTCATCGCCGAATTGACTTAATAAACCCGCGAATACCAAAAATGACCAAAAACTGACATTTAACACTATTTGGAGACATTTTTATAAATTATATACATATCTTGAGTGCTTTTTGTACCCAATAATCAACAGTGGTGGTTAACTTGCAACATGGGCTTTAACTTCAAACGCTGACAATGAGACCATGAGTTTGTAAAAGCTAAGACTTAGCTAGCTAACTACAAACTTGACTTTTCACAAGTAACGTTAGCTAGCTAACGTTATAGACAGACATGCAAAACAGACTTACCATGGTACACAGGTCAAGAAGGTGGGCGCAGGTCTGTGGGACACTTGTGATACAAATTTCCACGGAAATAACACAAAATGATCTGAAAAAAAAAAAAAAAACAGGCCAGCTAGTCCCGTTAAATTGTAGCTGCTGTTGAAAACGCTACCACGTGACGCATCGCTAGCTATTAGAGGCGGAGCGAATATTCGCTTTGATCTTGATAGCTTGATGAGTAGTTCGAAAACGCTTCGGTGTGATCCTGAACGCACCATTACAATCAAATACAAATTTACACTTTAAAACAGCTATTATTACTTGGTTGTTAATCACATTTAGAAAGGATAAAAACACCAGTTTATATCCTATACGTTCCAATTCCACTTCCGGGATTGCTCCGGTGCCAAAAGTCTTCCGGATGCATGTATTTTCCGTTTTCTTTGTTGGAATTTTAAATTCAGTGGATTTATGAGGACAATGTTGACTGCTCCTCAGATCTCTGGATGGTAAATTGAAACAGCAAGCTGTTAGTTTTCTTCCGCACAACTATTTTGCAGCGGCTCTGTGCGGAACTTAGCGCCTGCCATGACGATTGTGATTGGTTTAAAGAAATGCCAATGCCATTTCTCCCAACCTGGAATGCCAGTGGAGTAGCCAGACCCTCCTCCACTTCACAGTGTGGATGGTCTGGCAAAGCGAGACTAGGGTTACTTATGTTAGCATAGTTTTCTTGGGTTACCATCAAGACAAGACTGGTTCAAAACTAGAACCCTCTAGCTGTGAGGTGATAGTGCTAACCACTGCACCGCCCCCTTTTTTTTTAGGAAAATCTTTGACTGCTCTTGTATAACATACCTAGTTGAATGATGACTGCAAAAGTCAAATCTATTTTTTAAGGTTAAATTACTATTAAACTATTATGTACTTTCCAGTACAATATTCTATGAAAGAAAGGGCTCTCAGGGTATTTTGCTTTTAGTCATGGTCTGCGCTTAATTGTATGCTGCAGGTTTGCTTGATTTCATGCTTAAATTCTCCTCTGCTTCTGCAGTTAAAGCAAAAAATGAGATGCTAACTAGACACTGACATCCTCTTGTGGTTTGTGTGCGGAAAATTTAAAGATGAAAGCTGTTATAAGGGCCCTCTAAGTTTTATTCTAAGTAAACGAAAGTTATGTTCATCGTTTCTCACAAAATATATTGTGTATTGTTGATGTCTAACAAATATGTCAAGTGCAAAGTAAAACTTTTTTTTTTTGGTATTCTAATTCCAGCAGTTTCATTTTAATTTACCAGCTTGCAGTCTTATTCAGTCTTTGCTGGCACATTGCAGCATTTCTTGGCATGTTACCGCCAACTGCAGATGGAATAGTGTGACACTCTTGGTAGGACTGTGTATCATGTCACCCGTGTGCATGCACTAAATAAACAAACTGGGGACCCACTCATAGAACAGCTACAAAGCACCACTAGAGGTCTAAAACTACAAAGGGGCCTTTAATTGTAAACACTATTGTTGGCAGTTCTGTGGTTTATCATTGGCTGCCAGATATGTAGAGCAGCTGTGAGAATCCTAAGAAAAACAAAGCTGCAGCAGATCAACCCAATTATCTGGATCCCTATACAAGGGAAATAAAAAGCTTTTGGTTCTTCTGTGCAAAGCACTGTATATCCATTTGGAACTGGTAAAACATGGGAATTTTGTCACAGACATCTCTGTATATTGTTACCAAAGCGCCAATCTCTCTGTGGGGTACTCCTGTATGCAAGGTGCTAGATTGGTGGTTCTGTAATTGCAGTGAAGAGCTATGAACCGGGGGGAAAAAAGAAGAGGAAATGTATCACAAAATTAGTAAGCTAAGACTTTAATAAAAACCTTTTATTGTGTTTGTCAAAGTCTGGTTGCCAGACAAAACTTACAAAAGTTATGATTCAGTTCCTACCACACATTATACATTTCTGTGCAATTGTGAATTGCGTTGCAATTCTGAGTTTACACTGATAATCCTGTCACCTATTCTTAAGTAAAGCAAAAGACATCTGGATCAGAGTAACAGGAGACAATAACATAAATATCTCACTTGGTAGAGGGGCAAAGTTATTCAATTATATACAACAGCTTGAGTCACAAAAACTACATTACGTACATTAAACCAGACCAACCATTTGCCGCTTCAATTCTCCAACTCAGTCAATTCTCCAACTCAGTCAAAAGTCCAGTTGTTATGCAGAGAGATATTTACAGATACTGTATGTGTTCAATGCACAACATTTGAGTTCCCAACATAAAAAGAAGTCATGAACTTTCAAATGCAAAAACTTGTTTCCACTTTTTAACTGTTCAGCTAGAGCTGGAATTGATGACATTTGTGCACTGAGGTTCACAGAAGGAGCCAAAGCGGCCGTAGATGTCTTTGGCTCGAACAGCAAAATGATAAGTGGAGCCAGACTGGAACTGGGTCAGCGTACAGGCCATAGGCAGAGGAAGGGCCTTTACCTCCCCAATTTTCTTCCAGTGCTGCTGTGCTGCGCTGCTGTTGGAATTGTCTTGATGGAAGGCATAGAGGTGATAGCTGTCTACAGCTGCACAGGTCCGATCAGTTTCTGCCACACACCAGGACAGCACTATACCGGTTTGACTTGGCACCAGCTTCAGCTGAGGTTGCTGAGGAAGTGAGGTCCGCTCAGCCTCTGGGGGTAAGCGTGGAGTTGCGGGTGCAGCGGGGAGAGGGGGCAGTACTCGAGTTGGCGTACTAGGGGTTACAGTACGGGATTTCATTGGAGAGTCCTGAAAAAGACAACACATGAATTGGTCCTCTAGCAAAATGGGCTGAATATGATAATGACCACCAACTCTTGAATAATATAAAAGCACTAGCAGTAATCATGCATATAGAAAGTGGGTTTAGAAAGGTGATGAAGATAAAATAAGACAAAATATTCTCAACTTCCAAAAAGCTTTTACGGTCAGGAATCTGAAACTACTGGTTGCTTTTTAAGCAGCCCGTCAGGATGAGATCCACATATTTCACATTTCATAACATATGCAAATAACAATTACTCAAGACTTAACAAGTAAATCATAGGACAAAATGTTCTAAATCCTCACCAGTGGGGGGCGGTGGTGGACTGTCAATTGTGGATTGCCGTTAGAGTTTTGATTGCTTTGGGGGGACGACCTTGGTCCTGCACCTGAGGGCAGAACACACGCAAAAATTACAGATGTATAATTTAGATGTTAACATACACAATATAAACATGTTATCGCTTTGATTCAGTTAGTTTTTTGTTTTTAAACTAGATAACGATTTTAGCATGATAGCTTCCCTTAGCCAGGATGAGCACTGGTTTATGTGGTTGTTCCAATATCACATGCATGCACAGAATCACCCTTTCATGCCCTCAACATAATGTGGTGCAGGGTAAGAAATGAGCACCCGCCACCAGCCAATGGCGGGTACTTTTTCAAAGTGGCAGGTGACTTTGCCTTGTATACCAGCCACAGTGGCGGGTGGATTGTAAAACATTCCTTGTAATGGATTGGACAGCTTTTGTCAAAGAGTGAAATTGCTAAGTAACAATAATGCACAGTGGAGTCACGTTACGTTACTGCTAAAGAATTCCCCAAATTTCCTGATTTTGCTGCTTCATAATAAAAACATTCAAATACCAAAATAATGGAAGACTTTTATTGTGAAGAACTTATGGGAAATTAAGCCGTTCACAGCCAGGGCTTTGACCACGCATATTTCGGGCAACTACAGACTTTTGTTGAGTGGTTTTCAGCGCTAGTCCGTGACAACATGTAGTTGAGCTGAGGTACAGACAAAAGGAAAATTATCGGTAAAAATAAATGTGGCAACATATCCCCGGTGTTAAGAGGCCCGCAGTAGCTGTTCAGGGCAAAGTTTTAAAAATTGAACAATACAAAAAAGACAAGGTATTTTTCAATCAAGTGACACATTGATGACGAAGGGAAAACAACGGAATAGATAGCCTAGCTTGCCAACGACCAGTCCATGCACTGGACTTACTGTTGAATCTACGCGTCGTCACAAAATGCAATTTGTATTGGTCATATCAAGTGCACTGCCATGGGGTTGACATTTCAGATAATTTGAGGATACCAGGATGATTATCTTTGTAGCCATCTACATTGAAGAATGTGTTTTTCATCCACACCTGTGTATCTTTTACTAAGTATGCCATAATAATGCTGTTTTGGGCTTGAGAAATCTGTTCATGGCTGAAAATGTGTGGTAACCATGGTAGCTATAGATCATCATAAACTCTGAAGATGGTAAAAGAAATCTTCCCCATTTCTTTACCTCTAAGCACAATGTATCCATTGTTGGTACTGCCTTAAAACTTTGAAGCTAAAATATGTGTGGCTGGTAAAATTGGGCATCTACTAGCCACTGTGGCTGGTGGGCAAAAAAGTTAATTTCCCAGGCTGATGTGGTGGACTTACTGTTGGGAATGCTGATGACCGGGTTAGGACGCAGGGTAGGTGAGGGAGCTGCAACAGTGGCATTCTTTACTCCTGTCACTGGACCACATGGAAGAACAAAATATTTAGACTAAGAGCTGCTATTCATTACAGTGCATGTTAAGTTATAGACCACAAATTATCATATAACCTATTTTATTGTACAGGGAAAAAAAAGAAATTCCCTTCAACCTTACCTTGTACATCATCATCGTCCTCGGTGAGATCAATGACCGAGCCTTTGGGTCGTACCGCTGGAGCAGCTGCTTTGGATGGAGTGGATCCTGTAGCTTGGTTGTCTGAGAAAAAAGGACAAAAGATAGAGATACAGTACATGTTGAGATAACTTCAGAAAAAAAAACCAGCAACACCTCACTATTCTTTTAAGACAAATACTGTTTATATATATATATATATATATATATATATATATATATATATATATATATATATATATATATATATATATATATATATATATATATATATATAACAAGTGTCTTACCTTTACATCCCATTCTGACAACTTGATTTTTACAAGCTGCTGATTTTAGCAACAGAAGCGTTTTAGATACCTCTAAAGACAACAGCATTGCTAAACAAAGTAGTACCCCACCTGTCTTTGATGTCAGAGACGTCCCTTGTGGTGGTCCTGGAGCGGTGGAACCTGTTGCTGCCGGCCCAGAGGTTGCAGGTGAAGAGGCAGAAGACATAGCTCCTGCTACAGACACAGACTGAGCCGGCATCCTGGCTGTGGTCACAGAGACCCCTGCGTTAGGTGTCGTTATCCCTCCAGCACCCCCCTGGTACACAGCACGGGCAAGAGAAAGTTGAGCAGAGGACATCTGGCCAGGGGAGGCCTGGAGCGCTGGGACAGTAGCAACAGCTGGGACAGAGGCTGGTGAAGTGGTAATAGCGGGAGCAGGCTTGAGTATAAAAGTGGCAGTGGAAGTTGTGGTTTTGGACTTGCCAAGTGAGCTGGCGGCAGATAAAGTAGAGACAGGGATGTTGACCAGTGTTCCTGCCTGGCCATTAGCCATTGATAAAGGCAGCTGGATGAGGAGCGGCTGGCCCGCAGAGGCAGTCTTCAGCAGCAGGGTGCCTGTGTGACTCTGAGTGGTGATGCCAGTGGCCAAGGTGGAGCCAGTATTAGAGGTGGTGGTGGTGATCAGCTGGAGGATGGGGGCCTGTGAAACCATGGCAGTGGAGGTGGGTGTATGGGCCAGACCTGTGGCAGGAGCTGGCAGAGCTAACGTATGTGGATTTGCTGAGGGAAAACAGGAAAAGTGGCTTGTTTCAGAATGTGACAGGAAGTGTCACTGACACTTTCAAATGAACTGCATTTTGTACTTATTTACTCATCTGCTTCCTATACTCAAAGTCAACCAAAGGGTGCAAAACCAGGAGCAGACTAGTTTATTGCTAGCAATGGGCATGGCAGTTAAAACATATTCTGGCATGCAATGGACAAAAGACAGGTAACACCTATTGCAGCACTAACATGCAGAAAATTATTCACTTGGTTACAGGACACTGAAAGAATAAGGCTGACAACTTTCTACATGTCTGCCATTGTCAATGAATCCCAGAACAAAATCAACAATGTGTTAATCGCTCAATATGTCCTGACTTCTTCAGCCTGTCTGTGGCGCTCAGCTCCATGCCACTCACTTCAACTGAAAATGTTTTCATGTAAAATTATACAATTTAATACAATACAAAGGCAAAACAATTTCCTATGACAGCTGGGCAATGTCGTGTTTTTGCAAAAATAACTCAAAACGGGAGTAAACTGTGATGGGGACTATTTTCAGCCACAGATTCTGTATGTTAGTATTTACTGCAGCAGGACAGCATATGTTGAATTGACTCAAACTACCCTACAATGCCCATGTTAATGGTAATGACGGAACGTTTTGTTTTTGGCTACACTATAAAATTGTAGTCAGTAGGATGAGTTCAAACATGCTTTTGCACTGTGGAAGAAAACTGCATACTGACAAATGAACACATGGAGAACATGCAAACTCCTCATGGAAATAAACAGGATCCAATATTTAAAATCCACAGCTTTGTTATTGTGAGGTTACTCAGCTAACTATTGCACCTCTGGTTATTCTATTTAAAAAAGAAAAGATCAACACAACATCCAGCATAAAGGAAATCCTGCTACTCACCAGCTGTGCTGCACGTAGTTGGGATCTGCTTAAACTCCATGGAAGTACGAACTGGCCTGTTTAGAAAGATTGCTTATGCTTAGAGCTTTATATCCACAAAAGGAAGATGACAATGTGGTAACGGGCTGACATTTCCTTATATTCAACTTCACACAGTCGCATTTGAACAAGGCGAGATTCCACCTCATACTGTAATTGAAGTACATGTCCAAGTTTTCATTAAAGCATTTATCAGTAGGGTAAGTATAGTTCAACATTTTCAAGTGTGATGTCAATTTTTGTACATGAGTCACCAGAAATTCATATGCCTTTCAATATGAAATTAATTTTTTATGAAAGCTGACGAGAATCGTTCTGCAATGAGAAAATTTAGACTAAATGTTTTTAACAATTCCAATGATGCATAACGACAATTGTCCCAGTATGCTTCTGTACCAGTAACATAAGACTGTCAAATACTTTCAAATGCAGTTTTTTTATCACATTCTCGAAAGAATTCCGGTCTTCTCTTCACTCGCAGTATTTCATTGATAACGTCACGAATCTCCCTCCAGCTGTCACAAGACAGTACAGGGAATCGATGCTCAATGTACATCCTCATTGTTCTCCTCAAGTTCGCGGGCAGTGCCTCCTTGCCCAATAATCCAACATAATTGACCTTTGCGACCCAGTCACAGTAGACGTCGTATGGGACTAGGTAGCGGAATATATAAGATGCGTAGCGGTCAGGTCGGGGTTTCCCTGAGCTTCTCTTGCAGTTGTGGAACAGCACTTTCTCCAAGTGGGAAGTGATTGTGCGGAGTTTAATGTCTGCTCTGCATTTTCCTTCATTGTATTCTGTCAGCTTTTTTGCCATGGCAATATGACCAGACATAACTTTGTCCTCTTCCTCCTCTTCTTCATTTGCCTTCATGACAGACAGTACAGCAGTTTTACCCACAGAGGGCGCCACTCCCTCCCTGGGCACCTCAGGCTGCGGCACTACCGTCTGCCGACGGAGCACGCTGTTGGGAGGAGAGGTGCAGTTTTAACTACACTCTGCACTGCCTGAGGAAACGCTCAGGCTTCACATTGTAGAACGTCACAAGACTCAAGACCTGGACCCACGCAGGTTTACTTTGCAGGTGCAAAACACAGACCGAGACACGCGTTTGTTTATTCCAAACAAGTCTTTAGAACTATTTGGAAGTTAAGAGTATAAATAAGTTGATCCCAACAAATCCAACAAGGGACATGGAATCTTGACTTCCAAAACGGTATGGATTTGGAGGATGTAGGGATTCTTTATTCTGTCCATTAGTTTTAAACTCAGTCTCTAGTGACTACAGATAGCAACCCGGGACAATGTCAACTATTCACGCTGTAACCGGCTCAGTGTGCAGTACTGGCTTCAGTCCGGTATTGTCACGTTCATACAAAAGCCAAATTATAGTCACAAAAAATACAAAAGTGAACAGACTGCTGTATAACATGTTTTAGTACATTTTTGCTGTGAATTTTAACTTAAAAACATATTTGAGTATGTGAGCTTGCAGTGAGGTGATTATATAAAAAAACTTTTTAATTAAAAATAAATAAATAAATCACTCCAAAAAAACCAAGAACCTTATTACTAAATTCACAAAATTAACATATATAGTATGGTTAACAGGGATTTAGAGGGGCACACGTACCGTTGAACTTGAGGGTTGTTTGCAACAGTTGCCGTCTTGGCAGCAGCGGCGGCGGCGGCGGCGGCAGCAGCAGCAGCAAGTGCCTGCAGAAATAAGAACATTTCCAGTCACAATCAACTGAATACCAAGTAAAGGTATTTTAGAATGTAATCGAAAGGAAAACCATTTCTTACCTCCTGTTTCCTTTTGTTCTCCGATGCCTGATTGGCCTCTCCAAACTTTTTTGTTAGTCGGCTGATCTTGGCCTAAACAAAAAGGTAGAGAGAAGGACTTTATTTGTGGGCCTTGTTAACTGTGGGGAGTGAAGTTTAGCAGCTCTGTAACTAAATAGTACTAACTGGCAAAAGAGCATCTTACAGTGCTGCATGGGTTCTTCTATAAGAAAATGTATTTTACATTACAAGGTTACCGTCTACTTACTTGGAGTGTGGTAATGGCGGTTTGGTGTTTAGTGGCACAGTCAATTTTGTCTACTCTGTCCTTCAATTCTTGGAAATGTTTGTCAAAAATGGTCAACTCCAAGACCCTCAACCGTTCCTCTACTAGCTGTTGCACAATCTGAGAAAGAATATCAGAGAAAGGGGGTAAAACAGCAAGATTAAGTAATTGGCTTTGAGTTTGGGAAAAATTCTGTGCTGCAGGATGGTTGCAAACAGACCTTTTCAAGTTTATGGTGAGCGCCAGCTTTTGCAGTAAATTTGAGTTCCAGTTGTGCCTCCAACTCCTCACGCTCCACTTTCGGCCTCTTCCCCTCCCTTTTCACGGTTTGGCAATCTTTTTCGGAACCCTCTGATAAAGTGCGCTTCAGTCCCGAGGTGGAGCCCTTCTCCTCTTGCACTACTTGAGAAACAAAGACAAACACTGACTGACTAGAATCCAATGTGTGCCATTCATTGCCCTAAATCTTTTAAGCGTATGTTTTTTGGCACTATTCTGTTTTAGGTCAGTCTCAGTCACTCTGTTGAAGCAGGATCAACAGAACATGCACACCAATAGCTTTTAAGGGTTGTCTAACTACATGTTCATGTTTAAAGTTAATAAATTGGGCCTCAATCAGAAACTCTGGAGCTGTGAAATAAACATGAGTATGAACAAGTTTTTTTAGAAGACACAAGGAGTACAGCCCTGCTTGTGACAACAGCTTTGTCAAGTCTGACAAAGTCAGTCAAGTGACATCACCTGGGCATCCCGGTTTGAGTTCAGAGACTCCAAATCTTAGACAGAAAGCCTTTTAGACAGTGTGTGTGTGCATGGAGTTTAAAGGTCAAGAGTATTACCAAAAAGGATCTAACAAAAGGACATTTGAATGCCAATTTAAATTAGATGTTATTAACATGTCATTCAGCCTACAATTACAAGTGTATATGGGTCTTTTTCTAATGGGAACCCTTTAGATTTCCATAACCTTCCATTTTGGGTCTACATTGTTTTAACTAGAGAACAAGAAGATGAGGCTCTGCATATATAAAATATTGAAGGATATATCTAATTTTACTGCTTTTGGTGCATTTCCTTTGGATTAAACTTTATCAATATGGAGCAACTATCTTGAAGCTTTCTGGCACAATGCCAACTCTCTCATACCTGTATTAGATGGTGGGGTGGAAGATGGCCGAGATGGCTTTTTTGTTTGTCCAACTTCAGTTTTTTCCTTTTTGGTCTCTACTTTTACTACCCACTCAATCTTTTCCTCATTTGTTGATCCTTTCTTCACACCATCTTTTTTATCCTCCTCGTCATTTATGTTCTCTTTGAGTTCCTTTTCTTGTTTTAGATCTTTAGAAGAGGAAGCTGGATGCGACGAGGAAGGACAAGGAAGAGAGGAATCAGAAGAAGTAGGTTTGGGGCAAGAAGTCTTTTCATCTTCCATTTTGGCTGTGGAGGCCCCAATGTCCTCAGCCTTTGTAGTGTCACTATCTGTATCCATAGGTTCGGTGCAGTCAGATACTGGAGGGGGTACAGGTGAACATGGAGTCAAACCATTAACAGAATCCTTCAACAAATCCACAGCTGGGTCCTCTGTTGTAGTCTCGTCCTCCTGAGGAAGAGCACAAACAACCCTTAATTTAAAAAAAGGTTTTTAGACAATCTATCCACACTTCCAAATTATTGAACAAATCCAGTATAAAGGCATATGAGAATAATTTCCTCTAAGCATTTACCTTTTTCTTTTCCATCTCTGGGGTCACCTCTGTGTCTTTTTTCTGGTTTTCCTTGGATTCGGTTGATGCTGGTGTAACGGACACTTTCGATGAGTATGATGACAAACCTTTCTTCTTCTTCTTCTCCTCCTCCTCTTCTTCTTCTTCTTCTTCCTCCTCCTCCTCCTCCTTCTCCTCCTCCTCCTTCTCCTCCTTTTCCTCCTCGTCCTCCTCGTCCTCCATCTTTTTCAGTTCAAAGTTTAGAGAGTGGAATGGTGATGTGGGAGAAGCAGGAGTTTCCTCCTTTGATTTTGGACTTAGTGAAGACGCCGGTGAAGGGGACAGATTGAGGGACAGGAAAGGAGCAGGAGAGGCAGGGGATGTAGCTTGGGGTGAGTTGGAGTCCGAGATGTTGTTTTGCTCTTTGTCCCCTGCTTTCACTCCATCGTCTTTGTGCGTGCCGTTCATTAGAGGTGGCGGAGATGCGTCGGTCATACCTGGAGCTGTGGTCAACAAAGTGCTGTGCAGACTCTCCAGTTGCTGTCGATCACTGATTTTCATGGTTTTCCTAGCACGGAAAATCTTCTTCTTCTCCTCTGTCACAACAACTTCCATTGCTGCCTGTGTTGTGACAAGGAGAGATTAAATGCTATCAAAGAGCATAATGAATCTGGGAAAGATCTACAAAACCCTAGTGATAGCTGCAAGAGTAAGCAGCACAGTCTCTTTCGCTTATGAACCTGTCCTGGACTTTACGCACTGCATAGTAAAGAAATGGCTGCAGAGTTTCCGAGCAAACACTAGAGGTCACTGTAGAGCCCTATGGCTGTCTTGTTTGTTCTTTTCTAGAGGGTTCTTTCACAGATCTGCATATCAAAGTGGCCGGTTCCCCAGCAGCCCATGTTCTTTACCAAAATTTGAATCAGTCATCCAAGCCAAATCAGACGGATCCCTACCAACTGATTACACATTGCTGTATCTGTCCTACAGTGACAACAGTCAAAGTGCAACTCAGTAAGCCAGAAAGGCTTTTTTCATGACAGTCTGAGAAGCTTTAACTGCTCTGACAAATCTCCCTTCCAATATTTTTCCGATTAACCTATGGATGTCATGTTTACCTAATCCCCGATCCAGAGAACAGAAATGACATTGAAGTTAACAGCAGCAACCCAACCTTATTCCCATCCCCCCACGTTCCTATTGGTTCAATCCTCAGCAAATCAGAACGGGCAAATCGAGGCTGTGTTGGCAGCAGTAAAGAGGTTATGCAAAAAAAAAAAAAAAAAAAAAAGGATTTTCCGTACAGAGTTCTGCCTGTTGCACACATTGTAGTGTTGAGGCTAGTTGTCATATTGCATCTGTATTCATTTCATGTATATTCATTTTATGTGCAAACATTTGATGATTTAAACCTCTTTTTATGGTACTCTAACAAAATTAGAAATGCAGCTGTGTGCTGCAGTAAAATTCTCATTTTACAAGTAATAGCAAACAAGAAATGTTCTGTGATATTAAAGAACCTGCGGCACACACAATTGCTAAATTATCTATGAAAAACTCACCTTCAACCCAAAAGGTTCCTGGTCATGGATTTACCACAGAATTCTTCGACAACCTGAGGGGAAAAGAATGGATTTATTTTAGTATATTTAATAATATTGCTTCAAACTAGGAAGATAACATCAACTACGTATGAAATCCACAAACCATGCAAATTAAAGTGTAACCCTAAATTTATCTCATCTGAATTAAGCAGTCTCCCATCCCCTGAGCTGTAACTGAGCCCGTGGCTTCAAAACAGAGATATTTATTTGAAGGGTCACTTTGAATTTCATCAAACTGGAATAAAGTACATCCACATATATTAAGAACTGATTGACCACCTATCTGGACACAAAATGCTAGTCTATTGGACGTTGATATGATTCCTGAGAATGCTGATACATCTCAATGTTACTACTGTCATAAAATGTTTGTTGTGACAAAAAAGGTTCTTTGAAATGTTTTTTTCATTTTCCGTTTCAGCCAACTCTACTCATTTTGGCAATAGAAATTTAAACACGCTTTTATTTTGGATATTTTATTCAAAAATGAAAACTGTTGATGCCCATTCTAATTCAACATTAGTATTAGGACAAAGCTTAAATGAAAACTAAAAACAATGTATAAAAAAATTTGCTGACTAATATGCTAATAAGCTAAGCTAATAAGAACCCCTTCAAAGACGTGACAAGCAAACAAATCACACAAAAAGGTGAAGAAGAAAAAGGATTCAAAACAGTGCTACGACT
Organism: Percina caprodes; assembly: GCA_013375575.1. NCBI lineage: Eukaryota > Metazoa > Chordata > Actinopteri > Perciformes > Percidae > Percina > Percina caprodes. Next base: position 47,265 of record JABXJD010000107.1, on the reverse strand, counting down.
TGCCCATTACTTAAGCTACTTTTCTGTTTGCTCCATGGTGTTGTATTTGGGTATTTCTCTCTTTTTTCCATTTAGTTTTTTTGTGTTGTTTTCCACATTTTACTCCATGGTTTGTCTTTTGTTGTTAGCCATCCAAATTGAGGTATGCTATCCACTTCTGTTTTACTGCTAAAAAAACATGCTTCACAGCACTAAGACAAGATATTTCAGCATTCAGTTTAACTGAGAAAAGCAGCATGCAAAAACTCAGTATAAACAAATAAATGAATAGCGATGTAATTTGTGAGCATGGTTACTGGTACACATTCCAATGTTATTGCACACTGCGCAGAGAATAATATCCCCCTCCCCCATCCTACGGCCTCATTCACTGCGTCTGGATTCAGTGCAGAAACTCAAAATGGCCGTCAGCTCTGCTTTATGCTGACAGACTGAGCCCTCAGTAGCTAGCTGAACTGGATTCTCTATCAGAGGTATCAGGTTGCAGCACCAACCGGCTTAATAACAATTTTTGATTCAGCCTGATTCTTCAGAAAGTTGGCCAAGTAAACAAATCTAGAATATATTTTATTAAACAAAAATGTTACCTAAGCCAAAGTTTAACATTATTATAACTATTAAAGCACTGTGGTGAGCATAAGAACTCATTCTTTTTTCATACATAATCATATAAAGATTATCAGCCAACATTTACAAATAGGGCTATCTGCAGCTGCATCATTGAGTGCACTGCTGAACTGGATTCGGAGAAATGCAGAACACAATCATAACACGTCTCAGATAGGAATGCACAGGCTGGGTGTGGCTTATACTGCGCACAGCAAGTTAGGTCATCAAAAAGCTACATAATTAAAAAACAAAAAAAAAAAAAAACACACCTACTCAATTCATGGAAAATTCATTCAAACTTGTGCTTAAAAAGGTAGATAAACTCATAGTAATATTAATATCCAAATTGTATTACTAGCCCAGACAAACCAATCTGTGGTAATGGTGAATTTGTCTAGATTTATACTCCATAACGCTGTTTCAGGCAAGTCACAGTTGTTTCTTGTAATGCCATCCACTGACTGCCAACACCAAACATTAAGTAGACTTTCATTATTTCTCTGTCTCTCTCTTCTTTTTTTTTTTTTTTTTTTTAAATCATGCATCTTCTGTCAAATTTATGTGTTGCAGAATTGCGTGGAATTGGAGCAAACAATCGTATATGCTCCGATGTCAATGCACAGAGAAGAGAGGGCCTACACAACTTCCAGCTCATTTTAATAACTCATTTTAAAATCTTTAAAATTGTCTTTGATAACTAGGCAACAATGCATTAGGATTTTTTCCACTTATACCTTCATGTGATGCTGCAGGCATTAACAACAGAAGACAGGGAGAGAATTGCCCCTTGTCTTTCTCTGGGTTTGATAACTGTTTTTCTTTCAGGTTGCAACATCAGTGCATGTTGTTGTTTTAGAACTTTACCTTTACAACCCACTGTTTCAACACTGGTTGACTAGCCATTGAGTTGCTGGACAATTGTCACAAAGTTGCAGTAACTCTGCCAGACAAGACATGCAAGTCTCTCTAACTCCAAATAATTCGAAAACAGGGTGACTAGGTGGTCAGTCCTGCAGCAGACAAGTTTAAAACTCCATGTTGCCAAGCAAACAATAAAAACTTGTCATTCTGACTTTGCTTTCTCTTTCAGGATAAAGTATCACAATATTGGTTTAAATGTGGAAGATGCAACCATAGTTCAGCAGTATGACATTGTACATATCAAATCCTGCCCAACATGATTCAAACCATTTTAAAAGACAATGGGAAAGTTGATCACATACCAAAGTACAAGTCACTTCTGGTTAGTATTCAGTACATGGACATCCATGTGCAACTTTCCAAATGTGTTGGCCTCTCAAGAACAGAATCCAGACTTACATTAATCCTTAGAATATGTTTTAAATGGCGTATAATTTATCCCTGGCAACAGTCATTACTAGGTATATCCCTGGTTGACAAACTAGTCTGGTACAAATGAAAGCACTTTTTCTTTGGATCATTATCCGACACACAGCTACCAACCCATTTCCAACCCTTTGTTTATTGTGTCCCACTGTGCTCGGGCTACACCAGCTTTCAAAACTACATCATTATGGTGTATTAAAACAGTGCAACCTATTCCTCAACACAGTGCAATGATAGTATCCACTTGGACAGTGTGCGTCAGCAACCAGAGAAATAGGGCGACTTTAGACATGAAAGATTTTAAGGAGCATTTTGGTTTTGTTGCACTATGACTAACATGTTGTTTGAAAACTGTACACATGCTACTACAAATAGCTTGTGTCGGGGATGTGATCTTGTGGGTTGGCCACCGTAATCATAGCTAGCAATGAAGATATTTTACACCTGTTGGACATTTGTAATATTCACATACAGACAAAACTCCAAATGTGTTGACAGTGCTACAAATAAATACATGTACAGTCACTTGTATGTAAGGACACAGAACATACATGACTCAAGTAAATAGCTTCCATTACCGAGCCCAAAGATGTGAGCGCGACCAGAAACAATGTTTTAAAAGCATGCATACTCCTGTTGTCACGCAGTGTTGCAGGCATAGAAATAGAATGAGAGTAAAAGGGACATCCCCATTCAAATATAGCAGGATGGTCAGAGTGGCGGCAATTTGAATGTGTACCGTTGCCACTGCAAAAGGTTGTGACTGTTGTAGCCAGCTAACTTCAGCATCTTAACTTCTGTAGAAACCGACTTGCAGCAAGTCGTAGATGTACTCTGAGGTCAAGTTTAACGACAAACAAGCAGTGGAGTAGTACGACGCCCGGAGAGGCATCTTGTGTGCAGTATGTCTGTTGCCTTGTTGCTAGAGCTGAACTGAGGATAGCCGAATTTGCTTTAACAAGAGACAGACAAAAAGGAAAACGCTAGTTTAGTGTGGGCAATAAGACAAAACGGAGTTCTCACACCAGTGAGTGTGGCACACTTCTGATGTGTGTTGTCACCATAACAATCCCCATTTTCTCTTGAACTAGTCAAATGACCACAACAAACAGTTCAATGTCTGTTCTTCTGTCTTTCTTCTATTTCTATGGATGCAGGTAACAAAATGTCTACTGATGTCAGCTACATTTGTGACAATGTACAGCAAACTCCTTGACACAAATAATATCCTGGTAAAAAAAAAAAAAAAATGTTTTTAAAAATACAACAAACATAAACAGCAAGCCAAAACTCTACCTTCTTCAACTAGCATAGCACCCTCCACAAGTAGACTATCGAAAGCTAACCTTGAGAAGAGTGTGAAGCTGCAATGACAAAAACTGAGTTAGAACTAAACTTACTTTGATTTAAATGACATGAGAAACATGCTTTTAAAATACAAAGTAGAAATGTCAACCTTTAGCAGGATGTGTGGGATTGAGACCTTCCATGTATTTGTTGATTTGATTGTGGGAGCAGGCTGAGAGGCCAGCAGGAGAACATAAAAGAAAAGAGGAGGGGCTCACTTAGGACTAGTCCATCTTGTTCTTTGCTGGGGTATGCACTATAATGGATGCTTGGCCTACATTGGGCTATAAAAATATTTTATATATATATATATATATATATTTTTTTAAAGGAGGAAAATACAGTTCAAAGCTCTTAACACAGCAGACTGCCATAATGCAAAACTATTCTGATGACACCTACTAAAGTGCATGATATATTTGCCAGGTACCACAAATGCATACAAATCAAATATTGTGTCTACAACATTTTAAAGTACAGTGTGGTGATTATCAATATCAATCCTAGCTAGCAGCGCACAGACAGAGGGGAAGTACACTGCACAGACCGTTGCTTAGCAACACCCATCCCCCAACTCTAGCACAAACTTGTCCACAGTATGGAAATCTACAGCCAGCATGGACTAAACCATTCTGACAAAGGGCAGGGGGGACTCTCCTTTCTAAAATAACACCTTAGGCAAAGAAAGGTTAATGATAATAGGAACAACACTACAATACAAAAATACTACAGGAGTGCAGTAATTGACCTTTATTGTCATCCTGTGTTTGTTGAGTGTTCCACATCTCCTGGGTTGAAATGTAAAACCATCATTGGAATGTCATTGTTTTAAGTTGGCTTCTGGTGCTACAAAAAAGACAAAATTAGAAAACCCTGACATAACTATTAATAAACTCTTTCAGTGAAATGTGTATTGCCTCCCCTGGCATCTGAATCTCAGATCTTTTCTGAACTGCATACATATAACATGGTCACTTGGGGTACTATGTGCAATAAACTAAGCACTCGCTGCCGCTTAGCTTTGAACTCACACATCAGCTATCTTGCTAAAGGCTAAGATTGTGCTGTTAGTGAAACAGCAGAAATACAATTAAAGACCAAATAAGGGAGGCTAAATAATACTTGTAATACTAATAACACTATGTTTTATCTGACAAAAGCTCAGTTATCAGGCCTTGATAGAATATGTTTGACGGTTACCATATATTGAAACACTAGCTAACAAATAATTAAACTCATTTATTTTAAATGCTGGAAATGCTAATAAGATCTCATTCTGCCTGTGGTGGCTCCCCCATGGTGAGGTAAGCCACTGTATCTCAGCAGTTTCCATAAGAAATGAAGAAAATCAGTGGCATTGATGGTTCTACAGTTCGCTTTAATGTTCTATTTGTTAAAACAGAACCACATCCTGAATGTCTGTTGTTATTAGGCCTATCTGTCGTAACAATAAAAAAACAAATAGCAGCAAACCCCTTATTATATGTGCGTACAAACAATAACCAGTAAAACACATACAAAATGAATAAAGCCACTTTTACATGACACAGCAGCACAACATGTACTTTAGTCAGAGCCTAGCTAGCAGCGCACAGCCAGCGCTAAATTGCACACCCAGAGCACACTCAGCCTAGAGGCAGCTGCACCGACCCTCCCCCATCTCTCTCTCACACACACACACACACACACACACACACACACACACACACACACACACACACACACACACACACACACACACACACACTTTCTTCCTCTCTCAACCTCTCCAAGTCAAATTTGGACTGAACCATTTTGAATGGAGGGAGGGGGCATTAAAATTAAAATAAATAAAAGGATAAAGGCATAAAGTATTCAAGTAATTGAACAGTCACAATACAGTTACAGATTTGCTAAATAAGAGTTTTATTTTCTCTGGTTTACACACAAAAAGTGAAACACTACCACTAGTTTTTAAGCTGCTATGTTTTTATCTAATACCTCAAAACAAGTCAATATAAGGCAAAACACTTTTCATTGACTATAATACCACAACTTGGGGGTAACTATAATGACCACAATGAAGAAATTGAAAGATTATCTCATAAAAAAACTGTACCATTTATTGTTTTGTAAGCATTCTTTATTCGCAAGCAAGAAATATCGCTTTTTAGCCACACAGTCCCATGCTAGCTGCGCAAAGCAAGAAATTACAGCACAGCTTGACACACTAAGCAGCCTCTACCCGCCCAGCCTCTCCTACCGCAGAGAGGGCTGTTGTTGAACAGACTGAACCATTCCAACACAGGGGTGGTTCTTTACGCAAGAGGAACAAAGAACACCCACCTAAAAGCTGAAAAACAAACTTTATGCATTATTTCTTCTGGTTTTGAAGTTTTCACCAGTGCAATTTTCACAACAGTTTACTTAAAGTACATTTCTGATTTGTCTTTGAGACTCAAAACAGAGAAATGTATTGTTGAAGAACAAAGTAATTACAATGAACTTTAATTTGCAAACCACCTTTTTCATCTAAAGCCCTTTTTTTTGGGGGAAGAGTCAATAAAACCTTGCTGTGCGTTATTTTACCAACCCCCCTTTCTGCTACTGTAGAAACACAAAATGGCCACCAGCGCTGCTGCGAGCAGCATGCTGAGCACAGGCTTGATCAGATTCTATGACAAACTCCGCCTACTAAACCAAAAGTACAGTATCTGCAGAAATCTCCATACTCATACATGTATCTTGAGGGAAAACAGAATAAAAACTTACTTCTAAAACAGCAAATGTGATTTAATAATTTCAAGTAATGTTATTTATACAGTTAATGTGATCACCTCTAAATCCTGGTTTAGAGTTTCACTGTTGTTGCAAAGAGCCCGGACGTGTCTTGTACTTGTTCAGCAACACACTAAGCTATGACTAAAGAGTTAACAAAACTAATTAGTAGTTATTTTTTCCCCTCACAAGCTCAGACCTGTACTGCTAAATGTTTTATGATCCTAGGTCTAGTTAACTGGGTTATAAAATAATGCTTTTTCTACTTCCGGCTGCAGTTAGTGCTACAACCAATATACCAAACAGTATAAAGCTGGCTCTCTCCAACTGTCATTCACAAAAGATGCCGTTGATCTTAAGAAAGAAGAAAAAAAATTAATATCAGACATAATGAGGCTAAATACTGAGTGGAAAAAACGCTGTCAGCCAGAGAGAGCTGAGCCTGCATTCCAACATTACTGCGCACAGTGCGCAGTATTCCCCTCCCCCACCCTCACTGCCTGCATCTGGATTCACTGAAACTCAAAATGGCCACCTGGTCTGCTGTGCGCAGCCACAAAGAGCCCTTAGAGCCTGCTATATCTAGCACAACATCCACGTCATTAAAAGTAATTCTTATGTGCATCATTTTCACCAAAAATTTTTTTCCAGTTACATGGACCTACTACAATATTTTGCGATATGAAACAAAAGCAAATTTCACACTATTCTACTAAAGCAGGTAGCCTGCTTTTGAGGTTGTTACACCAATATAGGCTTTGATCTATTTGAACTGAAGCAACTCATACATCACATTCACTTGCTGTGTAAGTCAATAAAATGTATTACCTATTCGGAACATTGTATCAAATAGATATATACAGTGCGGTTATCGAATCTTAGTGATATAACAACAAGCAGGAATCCAGATGAACCAACACCTTGAGTTATTCTAAGCAGTAGTTGATTATTGATCTTTCCGGTGATATTGCTTCATGTAAGTCTATTTGTATTCTGTTCTCCATCCATTCAAGTATTATTTTCGTCTACATTTTCAGAATTTTGATTCCAATAAAAGACACACCAATTAAATCATAGCAGCTATGAGTTGATCAGTTGCTTTTACTGTAGGCCATTGTTATTCTATGAACTCCAATAGTGGTTTAGGTAGAGAAACGTAAAATGGACAGAACATAAGAGAAAACAGTTCAAACATGCCTACATTTTACTGTCAAAGCAGTATTATTCTCAAAAACAGGGTCAACCTGTTTAGCAATAGTGTAAAAGCACTGCTTCTTAGCCTACCATTGCCCAAAGATTGTACGCGTGATTTCTTTGGGTTTTCTTTTCTTTTGAATAAGTGGAGCCTAGCAGGAGCTGGGCAGAAGGAAAAGAGGGAAGAAAAAAGGGAGGGGTGAGCAAAACCAGGGGTTTCCATGAGAATCAAGCAAGCACATGGTGATTATTCTCTAGCCATGCGCTGCTGAGGGAGGCTCCTGTTATGGCAACAAAAAAAGCCAATGAATGTTGATTGGCATACAGCATATTAAACAAAAATCAGCAAGTGCAAAATAAGAGTAACCTAGGTTCCCTGAAGACATTAATATTAATACTTTGGTTAATTGCAGAACTAAAATATCTACATTTCTGATCTGTCAGTTCTGTTGAACCCTGTTTTTTTCTGGTTAAATTCTAATAACCTAAAGAGTATCTACAGTTAAAATCAGATCGCATAAGCTTTAGCTAGCACCACATAGTCAGAGCTTCTAGTCCACAGCCTTACACAGAGCGCCAACACCCCTCCCCCAACCCCAGCCGTCTGCTCCAGTCTGGGGTTTTACAGCCAAGCACGGACTAAACCATTGCAGCAAAAGGGTGTTCTCACAAACAACGGAGGGAGCTAGAGAGGTGAATGACTAAATAAAAGCTCCCTAAACAATTCAAACTTTGTGGTTGGAAGTTCAAAACTAAATTTGCCTATGTTGAACAGAAAAACAATCTTAGTGAATTCTAGTTCTAAATTGGTGGAAAACCCTGCCACTGAAAGCGCAGCTCATTCTCCTTAAGCTACTTTATCAAATGCTCTGTCTCTGTAGCAACAACTCATCTTTACTATGTCTAAATATGGCACATTTCTCAAAGGTTTTTTTTACACGAAATCAAAGGCAAAAATCATGATGTTATTAGGAAAGATAAATCCAATGCTATAAGCTGTTTTCCCTCTCTGCCAACAATACACATTTGGGAATAAATAGAAAGTAGCTGTGAAAAAAAAGATTGTTTTCTGTGAAAAACTGGCATAACAAACAGCTAACATTTCCTCAGCATAATGATTTGAATTACTTAACAAGCTAGCTACACGACACTCTCCCCTCCCCCACTCCTTTTCCTTTGATAGATTGCTTGCAGTGAATGCTACAGCACAAAATGGCTGCTACTGCTGTACGCAGTTAAAGCAGAAAGGGTCCCATTTATCATGAGCATGGCTTACTTTAACGGCTTATGACTGTACCATGTTACTCTTCAGTTAAAAATACTGCTGCTTTTCTCCCTGCTAGTTTGTTCTCTAGAGGTTTTTGATGTAATCTGATCCGCAAAGGGCAACATATTTTTGTATCTTGTATTTAAGCTGCAATGCTCAATCCTATTATATTATTTTACATCTGTGTATTTTTGGACCATGTTCTACATAATAACAATAACCATTTTTAAAAATGTGTTTAATAAATTCTAGATATTTATAAAACAACTTTAGTGTGACCTTTTAGTTACATTTGTGACCCTTGTTACGTTGCACCTGTATCACGCTAGGCTACACCAGAACATCAGTCCGATTAGATTATTTTAGATGCCACTGACCAAATGTATCCAAATATTGGAATTAGTATTACTGTTTCTTTTTCTTGAATTTTATTTTAAAAAGTATTTTTAAGAAAGTTTCTTGAAGCAGAGTTTCATTTCATGGTGGTTTAATAGTGTGTTCCATTTACCTGAGAATTCGGAAGGTGAATGCGCTCAATTTACAAGTCATTGTGGGGATAGCTCTAGCCAGGTTAGCCATTGTTAGCAATACCAGTAGTTAACAATGCTTTATGCCATTTTTGTGCATACAAACAGTGTAGCAACATGTCCACAGATAGAAGTTGGACAGGACTGTGTGTATGACTGATTTAGTGAGACACAAATAAAACAGAAGTGCTAATAACTGTATGTTACTACAGCTTTCACAGCTTGCAACTGATGCACGGGGTATCAATGTGGGATTTAGAACTGCGATGTTGTCCGAGTTCTGAGCACAGAAATCCGAGGTCAGGGGACGTGTTTCTGACTTTGTTAGTAGTAAGCCAACTTGATAGCTAATGTTGATTGTTTGGCATGGATAAATCAAAACCAGTGAGAGATAGATCGTTTTATTATGTGGCAATAGAGTTGCAAATTGAAAATGAGCTGCTGGTTCCAGCAGTTATTTTTTACTTCTGTAAATTCACCATTGGAGCTTCTCTTTTCAGTTATGCTGACGATGCCTAGCTATTCTTCCAATTACGCCTATCTTACGCTTAGGTGGAAGCACACATTCAGGGTCTGAAATTAATACACATAATAAAAGGTCACGTGAGCTCAGTCAAGACCCCATGACATCACTTTCTAACATTCTGAGAGACCCTTTGTGAATTCAATAAAAATAACTTTACTTAGTTGGCTGTGGTTAGTTTAGGCGACAAAGCTACTTGGTTAGGTTTAGATTAAGAAAAACACTGTGGTTTTGGCATTTGTTAAGAACGTCAAATACGGAACTTTACATAATAAAGTTAATTTAACGTAATCAAAAAAAGTCAAGGTTGACTTTTGGTTTCATACGAACACCTTTCTCCCAGATGAAAGTCCTGCATTTCTTTGACCAATCCACCACCCCAACCTACCTCCTTATGTGGACTTTTGCTCCTTATACTACCGTTGCCACTAACACTGCCCTTCATTCTTTGTAATTTTACAGCAGTCAACTTGCTCTGAGCGTCACTGCTTTCCTTGCTGATTTCCCAGAGTGAACCTGAACCAAACGTAGCTTGTGTTTCTTATGGAAAAAAGAATGCCTGCTGAGACCCATCTATCACCATAAACAATATTGTGGTGATGCCAATTTGGAAAGCAAACTGTGACCAAATAATAAATACCTGATCGCAGCACAAGCCTGCTCTTGTAAATGCCTAATGCACAACATCAGGAGAATTCACTTGTCTATACTACTGATGTGGCCCCAGTGCAGATGCATGTCAGACCTCGCCTGGATGACTCCAACTCTCTCCTTCTCCCACTGCTTCTGGCACCCAAGCTACCACCTAGTGCAAGTACAGATTGCTGCCACCCATCTGGAGTTCAACCTCCCCAATTTTTCCCCACACAACTCCACATCTCTATTTACAACACTGGCTCTCTGTTGCAGCTCACATCCAGTTGAATACTGGTGCTAGCCTACAGGGAGGGAAACTGCTTCTTCCTACCTCTAAACCATGTTCAAACCCTCCACTCCAACGTGACAATTGCATTCCTCTACCTTTGGGCAATTGGCTGCATCATCCGATGATGGCCATGTGGTCTAGCTCTTGACTCTTGTGAACACAGCGGAGTGCTCCTGTCCTCATTAGCATTTATTTAGCATTGCTAAAAGGATGCTTCTTTCTACTGGTCAAACAGAGGCAAAGTGCCCACAAGAGTGCCAATGAACCAGGCCCCTCAATTGCAAGTTCTTTCTACTGTGGCCATACCTTGCTATGCTAACATTTGTTCATCATCCTAATTGTGACCAGTGTGTGGAAGCTGACTAGTAACTTTAAGTGAGAGACGAGGAGGCATTTTACGTTATTGACAATGAATGGAGATCAAGCTTATTACGTTCTTCCTCATTAGTCAGCTTCTGCTTTGTCCATAGCAGAGGTTTTAATTTAGCTCTGGGGAGTCAAACTGCTTGAAATACCCGCCCAACGCATATACATCTACTCTTCACACACAGACAGGGCAGTCAGCACATTTGTGTTTGGGACAAATAAACACAGACTGCACAAACATTCCAGTGAACAAATTCAAACTAAACAATGCAAGACAAAACTTCCTGATCAAGGAAAGCTTTTGTATCACTTCTACACTTCTGTCCATATTTGCTCACACAATGCATCAGAGCACACATGCCCAGTCAGGAACACAGACTGGTCGAAAGACTCAACCCAAAGTAAAGGATTGACAGTGGACAACAATAAAATTACAAATTACAAAGCTTCCGAAATTGGTCACACCGAAGCCAACGTTGTCATGGTACAATGGTATTGATAGCCTTTCCTAAACTTCCAGACCCTAACTTTGTGGCTAACCCCCTTCACTTCTCCAGAAGTTAGGAAATAACAGATAATAGAAGAATTTTCTTGAGAAGCAGCGTTTGTTAACTCACACACTATAATAGGGCTGGGCATTGGATTCAATTTGATATTGATTCAATACTTCACTTGAAATCAATAATCATACACACAAGTAACTGACATACCCCGAGAATTCATAAGAGTACCTTTTGATATTTGTAATACAAAATGTGCATCATTGATAGGGTTTACAACAAAATATACCTAGGGGTGTCACAATTCCAATTTTAAAATCGAAAATTTCAATTTTGATAAAAGTTAGAATCAGAATCTGCAATCCCCCTGTATTTCCTACTACCGTCTGGTAGCATGCAGCTAAAGACACAGGGTAATGTTAGCTTACAAGTAGCTAGAAGTTGGAGATGACATTTTGCAACAAACAAACAAGCCAACATCTAGTGGCTCTTCTTATGGCATTGCTGTCACTGATGAAAGAAAATATTTAAATTAAAAATTGAATGGAATCGTAGCCTTAAAAATCAAAAGTCAAAACGAATCATGGATTTGTAGTATCATGACCCCCAATTGTACCCAAAATTTACTTCACCATTTCCTTATTCTTTATTGAGCAACATATTGCATTGAAATATGATGTTAAGAGCATACACACTTAGATGCACATTTGTGCCTCAGCTAAACTTGCAGTACATTGTTAACAATGCACAAATGTCTGCGCTGTATTTATTAAAATAACAGAGCTGGACCCAATTATTTGATCGATTTTCAATTTAGGGATTTGAATACTTGATTTCTTTTTTAAACGTGCATGCAGGCTTTAATCTACCGTTTTGTCGGTTTTAAGCCGCTAGCTGCTGGCTAATTTATGCAGCCCTATGTTGTCCATCTCAGCCAAAAATGGAGAAATTAGTTACAAGCGAGCAGTCTGATTTGTGTAGGGGTCTGTATGGTTGTACTGTATCAGCCTGGTGTTTTTTCTGGCGATATAATAAAAGGTAAACATAGTATGACCAAAAACACTGAGGTTCATGTGAGGCACTGGCTGGCTGAGCATTTATTCACAAACAGTCCGGCAAAAATGCAGGTCTTTTCATTTGTCTGCAATGCCTGCAGCAAATAAATGGAAAGACCGGCAGCGGAAGCGTGGCTGTGGACAAGTACCGAAGCTTTGAAGCTCAAAAAATGGTATTTGGTACATGCCCAACTCTAGCACGAGATCTCAATATGTACATTGAACAACTTTTAAAATGCAAACCTTTTGTTTTTGCTCCCATTTTTAATGGGTTCAAATTCTAAGACTTTTTCTATGTACACAAAAGGCTTATTTTTCCTCATATATTCTTCACAAATCTGTCTAAATCTATGTTAGTGAGCACTTCTCCCTAGCGGAGATAATCCATCCACCTCACAGGTGTGGCATATCAAGATGCTGATTAGACAGCATAATTACTGCACAGGTGGGCCTTAGGCTGGCCACAATAAAAGGCCACTCTAAAATGTGCCGTTTTATCACACAGCACCATGCCACAAGTTTTATTGGAGCGTGCAATTGGCATGCTGACTGCAGGAATGTCCACTAGAGCGGTTGCCCCGTGAAATGAATGTTCATTTCTCTACCATAAGTCATCTCCAAAAGGTGTTTCAGAGAAGTTGGCAGTACATCCAACCTGCCTTACAACCGCAGACCACGTGTAACCACACCAGCCCAAGACCACCACATCCAGCATCTTCACCTCCAAGATCGTCTGAGACCAGCCACCTGGACAATTGCTGCAACAACAGGTTTGCATAACCAAAGAATTTCTGCACAAACTGTCAGACGCCATCTCAAGGAAACTCTTCGTCCTCATCGAGGTCTCGACCTGCCTGCAGTCCGTCTTCGTAACCGACCTGAGTGGGCAAAGGCTCACATTCAATGGCGTCTGGCACTTTGGAGAGGTGTTCTCTTCATGGATGAATCCTGGTTTACACAGTACAGGACAGATGGCAGAAAGTGTGTATGGTGTCATGTGGTTGAGCGGTTTTGTGCCATTCATCCATGACCATCACCTCACGTTGCAGCATGATAATGTTGCAAGGATCTGTACACACTTCCTGGAAGCTGAAAACGTCACAGTTCTTGCATGGCCAGTACACTCACGGGACATGTCACCCATAGACATGTCACCCATTGAACATGTTTGGGATGCTCTGGATTGGCGTATACGACAGCGTCTTCCAGGTCCTGTCAATCTCCAGCAACTTCACACAGTCATTGAAGAAGAGTGGATCCACATTCCATAGGCCACAATCAACAACCTGATCCACTCTATGTGAAGGAGATGTGTTGCACTGCGTGAGGCAAATGGTGGTCACATCAGATATTGACTGGTTTTCAGACCCCACCAATACAGTAAAACTGCACATTTTACAATGGCCTTTTATTGTGGCAAGGCTAAGGAACACCTGTGCTATAATCATTTGCTGTCTGCAAAGGAGAAGTGCTCTCTAACACAGATTTAGACAGATTTGTGAAGAATATTTGAGAGAAATAGGCCTTTTGTGTATACAGAAAAAGTCTTGGCTCTTTGAGTTCAGCTCATGAAAAATGGGGCAAAAACTAAAGTGTTGCGTTTATAATTTAGACTGAGAGACAAGATTACATGCTGACGTTTACGGTAAGTGTATTGTCTCATTTCCTGTGCAATCAAGCACTTATAGTTTCATTATCTTACAGCAACTGCCTCGCTGATTTCACAATTGTTAGAACGCTGTTAGCAATGGCTAATTCCACTCCCTCTCCTGCTCTCTCTTGCTCTGTGTGTCAGATGTTTAGCTATTCCTCTGCCTCCTTTAGTCATAAAGATATATCTAACAAATGTAGTACATTCACTGCTCTTGAGGCAAGGCTTAGTGAGTTTGAGGCACGGCTCTGCACCTAGGAATCAAAATCATATGCCTCCGTAGCTAGCCAGTGCTGTATAGCTGGGGCGAGCCAACATACTCTAGCTTCTGTTAGCAGTGCCCCGGCAGGCTCCAAGCAGCCGGGCAAGTGGGTGACTATCTGAAGGAAGTGTAGCACTAGCGCTAAACCAGGGAGCGCACATGGCAGCGGTCACTCTAAATCGGAGCCTATGACTAACCACCAACATCTTCGCCTTTCTAACAGTTTCTCCCACTCAGTACCACACCCGCTGAGAAGCCAACTCTGGTTATTAATAATAATAATAATAATAATAATAATAATAAATTGAATTTGTATAGCGCTTTTCCCAAGCTCAAAGTTGCTTTACAGAGTAGAAATATAAAAAAAAAAAAAACTAAGGATAGGCAGAACAGAAGAGATGAGTCTTCAGACGGGACTGAAAAATGGTGAGGGACTCAGAGATAAGGATCTCATGGTGGAGGGAGTTCCAGAGCCTGGGAGCTGCCTAGAAAAGGCTCTGCCCCCAAAACTGCGGAGCTTTGACTTGGAGACATAGAGGAGACCGGCTGAGGCGATCTGAGGGACCGTGAAGGTTGGTAGGGGGAGAGGAGGACAGTGAGGTATGACGGGGCAAGGTGGTGTATGGCTTTGTAGGTAAGGACCAGGATTTTGTATGTGATCAGGTGGGAAATGGGAAGCCAGTGTAGCTGTTTTAGGACCGAAGTGATGTGGTGCCAGGATGTGGAGCGGGTGATGAGCCGTGCGGCTGAGTTCTGAACCAGTTGGAGCCTTTTAATGGAGGTTGAGCTGATGCCGAGTAGTGAGTTGCAATAGTCAAGTCGTGAGGAGATGAAGGCATGAATAAGTCTTTTGGCAGCAGAGGGAGTAAGTGAGGGTCTGATTTTGGAAATATTTCAAAAGGTGAAAGAAGGAGGTTTTGATGACATGACGGATGTGAGGCTCAAGGGAGAGAGTTGAATCAAAAATCACACCAAGGTTGAGGGCCTGGGGAGATGGGGAGACGATGGTGCCGTCGATGGTGAGAGTGGGGTTATTGGCTTTGCTGAGAGTGGATATGGAGCTTATGAGGAGGAATTCGGTTTTATTGCTGTTTAGTTTGAGGAAGTTGTGGTGCATCCAGGTTTTGATCGCCGACAGACAGGAGATGATGTGGGAGAGGGGGAGGGGGATTGTGGGGGGAGTTGGTGCTGAGGTAGATCTGGATGTCGTCGGCATAACAGTGAAAGTTCAGGTTGAAATGGCGGAGTATCTGACCAAGGGGGAGGATGTAGATGATGAAAAGAAGGGGGCCGAGTACGGAGCCTTGGGGAACGCCTTGGGTGACTGAGGCAGTAGCAGAGGTGTGGTTATGAAGGGAGATGAAATGAGATCTGTCAGAAAGGTAGGAACGGAGCCAGGTGAGTGCAGTACCTTCGATACCAAGGTCTTTGAGTCTGGCGAGCAGGATGTTATGGTTCACAGTATCGAAGGCTGCACTCAGGTCAAGAAGAATAAGGATGTTGAGGGAACCGGTATCAACAGAAGTGAGTTGGTTGTTGAAGACTTTGAGCAGAGCAGTTTCTGTGATGTGGAGGGGGCAAAAACCAGATTGGAAGGGTTCAAATTGGTTATTGGCAAGGAGATGAGTTTGTAGTTGTGAGGCAACTATACGTTCGGGTTTAGACAGAAAGGGGAGGTTGGATATAGGGCGGTAATTATTATTAATTAATTATTATTTATATGGTTATTGGGAGCTCTATACTGCGAAACGTGAAGTTGGCGGCTTCAGCCTTCAGCTATCAGGGTCCTCTCCTGTAGAATCAGCTTCCAGTCTGGGTTTGGGAGGCAGAAACCGTCACCACATTTAAGAGTAGACTTAACTCTTCTCTTTGATAAAGCTTATAGTTAGGGAATGAGGAGTTCAAGCATCCGCCTAGCCCGGGCCACCTGCTTCTCGTCAGTCATAAGATTCATTTACCATATAAATCAATAATATAATCAAACTAGAGGGAGGCCGGACAGTACAGCCCATTCCGGTTGGGGAGAGTTCTAGCCTGACCAGGCTCCTCTCTTTACCCTGTCTATCTTAATTATGCTGTTATACTTTTAGACTGCCGAGGGACTTACTTTGACACACTGAGCCCCTCTCTCCTTTATCTTTTTATTTGTGTACATCCATGTCCCAGAAATGCTTGTTACTAACCTAGCTCTGGGTAATTATTCCCCAGAGTCCTTATGTTCTTTTTGCCCAGCATGTTTCCTTGGATTAGGGTGGTCCTGCTACACGTCCTGTGATGCCCTGTTACATGTTACTATGCTTTGCTGTGCCCTGCTACGCCATGAACTACTACAAAATATTTCTAGTCACTGTTCCATTATCTTTTATTGTGACTGTTATTGCCACTTTTCATTATACCCCCAATGGGCCCCGTGAGACACTGCCTACCAAGAGACTGGGTCTCCTCGCCACTATTGCACTAAATGCTTGCCCTGGGGGGAATTACTACAATTGTTGGGTCCTTGTCAATTATTGCGTGTGTTCTACACCTACTCTATCTGTAAAGTGTCTTGAGATAACTTGTGATGACTTATTAATAATTATGTAATGATAGATATATAGATAGATATAGATAGATATATATCTATATCTATATATATATATATATCCAAAAAGAGTGCAGTCCTAGGAACAGCTAAGATACTGTGCAGAACCCTCAAACTCCCAGGCCTCTGGTAGAGGACCCGAGCTTGAGGATGACACATACCACCCCACAAGGGGTGAGAGGGGATAGATAGATAGATAGATAGATAGATAGATAGATAGATAGATAGATAGATAGATAGATAGATACATACATACATACATACATACACTACACTACACACAACACAACACACACAGCAGGGCTTTACACAAGCCCACCCGGCGGGTGCATTGCAGAGAAAGGTGCAGTGACAGCAGTCCGCTAACTTGTTGCCCTTGCTACAAATATTAGCTGCTCTGTTTCAACAACGCAAGTCTAAAGAAACATGCATGTAGGCTGAAATTCACCATGGTGTTATCGGGATTAAGCCGCTAGCTAAATGTCCACAAGTCTCTTGCTAATTTATGCAGTGTGATTGAAACACTGCAACGTTATGCAGTTCCTCTCAGATGAGAAATGTTAAGTTATAACCGACCCAGTGTTTCCGCTATATGCATTTATTTGCGGCGGTCCAGCCCTATTAAATTATTGCTGTTGTGAAGACGTATTACACAACTCTGCAAAGCTGTCTGCTTTACTGAATTTGTTCTCTTTCCCCTTTGAGGGTGAGCAACTGGAACAATCAGGACGCCATCACACGCAAAGTCATGGCAACCAAACAAACAGCATGAGTACAGCATTTTCTTCTGTGGTTAGCTAGCAAGTAAGCCCACTGACGGCAACATTATTGTTCATATTTTTGGTTTAGTAATGACAAAGTAGTGGTCACAGTGAGTGAAAATGTGATCTGAGATGCACACTGCGAAATGTGTTACGTATCTGGAATTGTTCATTAGCTATGTGTGATATCTGTAAAGAGTATTTAGAACCTGGTACACTGCGGTGAGTCGTAAATAAATTATATAAAAAGGAGAAGAGTGTTTTCCATTCTTTCTCAGGCTGCATCAGTTATGGATTTATGGATTTGAAGTCTTAAATAATCACCATTGTGAGCATGAGGCACACTCGCCCCTTCTCTCCTTACAGTGAAGCCAAGTAATACATTTTCTCATAAATTTCATAATTTTATAGAGAAATGTGTCAACTATTTTATGAAGCACACAACGGTAGAATGACAATATGGTAACGTTATAAAATTGTATTTGCTCAAATGCTGTATGTAAAGCATTATGCTTGATATTCATTTAATCATTCATGCAGTTTGCATAAGTACAAACTTAATAAATGCTGTGGTTGTAAATGGATTTATTTTCTTCTTTTTCCTCACACTGCAAGGGGAAAAAGCTGAGATGAGAAGAATCTCTTCAACTTACAGTGTTTTGTGGTTTCTGGAAGATTTTATTCCCCTTATGCAAAAAGGAGAAAGTGCACTTGGTAAGGCGAACAAGATGTGCATTTTTTTCTGTGCACGTTTTATCTGGCGTTGCAGTGACCTTTACGTTAATGTAACAGCATTTCAAACAAATTTAGCCTTTTAACATCCACAGGAAAGCTTTTGAAAAATGTAGGAGGAGCCTTTCAAGGGTACTTCCTCTTCAGCAAAAAAACAAACACGTGTAATGAATTACAAGTGCACCATGTGAGCATTGCCACTGGGTGAAGTGGGGGAGGTGAAACTAGAGAAAGGGATTTACCATGATCGCAAAAGCTAAAAGCAAACCTGAAAACAGCTCACTGACTGAAATTACTCCAATTATTTATTTATTTGTACAAACATCATGAATATGATGAAACAGTTTAATCATGCAGACTGCCAAATTTTTCAAACTGTGGCTGACTTATGGTTCATAGAGCACTTAGTTGGTCACTTATCTGTACATCACTTCACCTTAATCAAAAATGATGTATTTCTCTATTGAAAACCCACAGGAAGGGGCAAAGAGGAAAAACTGCTAAACTCTTGTATTACCATTGACATTAAGCCACACCCACATCCTAGGACAGTGTGGTGCATGGAAAATTACTGGGCTGTACCACTTTAGACCAAGAGGGGGGTTTAACTGCACAATGTAGGAAATGCAGCAGCTTCCTCTTCACTTTAGCCCATTTTTCTATGCTATTTAAGCTTCTATCTAGTATTGATTTTCTATTTGGAGATATTCTCTAATAATCAGGATTAAAGCATAGGAGTTTTAAAAAGAGGTCACTTACTCCTCATTGAAGCTCTACCAAGGGCAACAAAGTGCCAAAGCTAATACATTATTTTTCTATTACACACAATACTAATTATCTCAGGGTAGAGAACTTCTTATCAAAATGTTTTCCTTTTTGCCCCTCCTCCAAACGGTCACCTCTGGAGTATGCTGTATGTTTGCTGCTGGTGTAGCACCAATACACCATAGTTGCATCGCTTCACTGACTTGGTAGGGTTTACGACTTTAGTGAGGTACAAATACATCCAAGACACAAATGTATATTTCCAGTTGCTAAATGGAAGAGTCACTAAATTATATTAAAAAGTAATTTTATTTTACTTGCATCAGACAATGATGTGAGGGCATATCATACTTGAATGAAAAGAGAACCAACTGGGTCACTTGTTTTCTTTTTCTTCATATAATTGTGGGTGAATTTGTACAGGCTTTAGCCAAGTTACCACTGCTTAGCGGCAGGGAGAGTTTCACCATTAAAGAGCAACCTTGTGAAAAAGAGAGTTCATTTTTTACATAAACAAACAAAAAAGGACACAAACCTGTGTAATTGGAAAAAGTCCCCATCATGTAATATTTAATGTAACATTAATCAGAATTCAGAAATCCTAAAGCAATTTACGCGATTGCAAAACTCGCGAGACAACTTTCACAAAAATGAAAACTTCAGTGAGACGCCAGTTGCAATGTTTTTAGAAAACATTTTACTGTTAAAGTTAAAAGAAAAAATGTTGCAGTAATTACAATTCCACTGGTGTATTTATCTAGGAAGCTAATATCGTTCCAACGCCTGCTACAATATCAACATGTAGCTAGCTATGGCTAACTGTAAACTGTGCCACCCACAGAGCAAAAAATATTTTTTATAATTAATGATCAAATGTTTATATTCATGAGCCCAAGTTGCAATAAGTCTATTATCTATCGGCATTAAATATGTAAGGCAAGTGGGAGCTGCTTAGCTAGCATGCTAACCATAGATGCTAACGTTAGTTGCAATAACACCACGACTCACCGATTCTTCGCGTCGCCAAGCGATGTTCCCGCGATTTCCAGTCTCGGTCTGTAGGGCTGTCTGTAGACTGTCTCCGCCTCCTGCCGCTGTCGAAATCGTTCTGACCCTGTTGTGTAAGTTGCAACCACTGTGGTCAGGATGTGAAATGAGTCCACCGGTTTGAGCACTCACCGGTTAAACTACCGTTAGTGAGCTGTGCGACAACAACTGAGTAGTTGTTCTTTTGCGGACTCTATGACTGCTCGTCCCCTTTCGCTTACAAATAGACTCCTCCTCTTTTCGTGCACAAGAAATCCTCCATTACAATACGTCACCGTCGGTAGCGGTTGGTCGACAGATTCGGTTGCGTTGACCAACCTGAACGTTAGTTTCATTCGTTCTCCGTTTTTTTAAGTCGCTCTTCTTGCGGCGGTGTTTAAGTCGGTAGCTAAAGCCGGCAAGGTAGGTATGATCAGCTCCAGAACGTAATAGAACGGTTTGTATGGATGGTCTGGCAGGACGGACACAAGTGTGTTTTAGAGCAGTAGTATCTGCTTTGAGGAACTGCAGTGGGGTTCAAACAAGCTCACAGAGCCGACAGTTGGAACAAGGGACAACAGGGAGCAGACCATTCGCAAGGAGAAAGAGGGGTTTGGGATTTGACCAGAGGGGGAGGGATTATATGTTGAAGGAGGAGTCAGTTAAACAACATTCTAGAAAATGACTGGAAACTTAACTACAGACCATAGTGTCATTGTAGTTTATACAGGAGTGTAGGGTGTGTTTTAGTTGTATTGTATGTGCTCAAGTAGCTTACCCAGCATTTCAGTGACCTTGCACTATGATTTTTTTGGATTCTCACAAGACAAGAAAACATGGACAAATGTTTTTATTTATAGTTTTCAAAAAATGTAATCCATTACATTAACATGTCTCCAGTTTTAAGCTCTCCTCTGACATTATTCAGTAGACTACCATAGGCACTGTCAGCCATTTTGTCAACTCACTGGGAAACTTGTAGTTCCCCAGGAGGCCAGCAGAGGGCGAATTATAGTGATGTTCTAATCGTCAGCATCGAGTTGTTTTTGTCCTCAAGGATAAACCCTTGCTCCTCCTGTAGTCTGTGTCATAGCTAGTCCCCTCGCAGGTTGTATGTCCATACTCCAAAATCCATGTGATGTGGAGTATGAGTTTGTAGCTGTGCTGTTCTCTCACACACACTTGCACATCAGAGAAGGACTGCAGTGCTAGTCTAAAAGAAAGCCTTCAGGTTAGGCAAGTCTCTTTTGTCATCTAGGCTACACTGTAACAGAGACACTACATTGACATGGAAGTATTAAATGAATTGACATGTATCAATATGACAGATCCGTTATGTTTAGGGAACACTGTATGCAGAGGATTCATAATACAACTGGAATGGCTATAATACCCCATGTGTTTAAATCTAGCAGTAAACGATGATAAACAAAGACGTCGCAATGATCAAAGAATTCGCGCATACATTTCTGTGCAAAAAGGAATTAAAGCCACACAAAATTGGATTATTACGATGTTTATTGTTTACTTTTTATACTTTTAATACTGTTTATGCATTTTCAAATGTTACATAAACACAATGCAGTCTTATTGCAAGTTGAGCAACTGTTGAGTGCATGAGCTACGTAAGTACCTTGTTTTTGTTTTGTCTGAATTTTTGCCTTTATTTTAAAGCTCAGACCAGAAATAGACATGAAAAATGTGGAGAGAAAAAGGTAGTGTTGCATTTTGCTTAGCATTTGCTTTTATTGACCGTTTAACTGTGGAAGAAGAAAAAAGTGAAGCTAAACTTTACAAAAAAAAATATTCTATGCAGAATTGCCTTTAACTTCAACATGATGAATCCGCCAAAAGTACCAAATGAGCCAGACAAACCACAAAACACTAGCCGGTGCTAGTCAGCCACAGATACAGTGTGTTGTTACTCAGTAAAAGCAGATTTAAGAGAAAACAACAAAAAGTTCCCCATCACGGCACCTGAGGGCGTAATAGTTCAACCATTTGAACAAGGACAATAATGGAACAATAGTGACAGCTAAGAAATAGAAACATTGTCTGTCTCATTTCAAGTAGGGCCAGCACCCACCTGCATTGCTGTAAAATAACTGAAAAATTAGGTGGCACCGTTATATTACATTACAACAAACAAATGTGCTAGCTAGTGTGGATGTAAACTAGACCACCTGGCTGGAAATTAGTGTATATGGGCTGATTAGGGAAATTGGAAACATGTGAGTAAGCGGAGGGTGAAGGTCAGGTGAGGTGAATGTGGGAAAGGGGCGTTATTCTAAGCAAGTTCTGCCATATGAAGCAGCTCAATTGGTTGGGGTTAGACATTGACCTTGAATGGTTAAGGTGAGGATAGCCGATTGGTCAGGGGATAGGACAAATCGGGTTACGTTACCTCACGTAAACATGGATACCTGGCCAAAAGGGAAGGGCAGAAGGGACTTCCTGGATCCAAAATAACAAGGAAAGTTTTATGGCAGAGTAAACAGAGCAACTGAATAAACAGGAGTTGGCAGGAGCCATGCTATAAACATGGATTGTAGGTCTTAAGTTGATTTGTGTGTAGTTGTGCCACCTTCTGAGCAATAAGTGTAATTTTTCTTTAGTAAGTAACCAGGCAAGGTTTGAACTAGTGATGGCAATTACGGTGTCATGACCAGTGCAACACACAAAAGTCTCACCATGCATTACTGCGATTGCTACAACCTAGAAAAAGAAAGAAGATTACCATAAAATATAAAAGGTGCCTAGACTCTAAAACCAGTAGCTGTCATTTATTCTTCAAATTTTAAATTGGGTAGGGACGATGTTTTCTGTCTGTGTAAATTCGACTGTTAAATGTTTACAAACACTTTGCGAATAATGTGTCATTGCTCTATTAGAGCATATTAAAATTACATTGAGTAGGCTATGCATAGGAGCGAGCTACATTTAATTATTTATTTTAATAGTCTGAGAAAGTGACTTATTGGTGAATGTGTCTATCAAAACCTGAGGTAAGCTTTTTAATTTAGCCAGAGCAAAGAAAATGGCCTAGCCGCTGCCATACAAAATAATGTAACGTAAACAATAGTGATGATGGAGTCACAAACAAATTGTCTTTTGGAACGCGTTAACTCCATCCACAAGCAGGAGTAAATCCAAAGTCCTGTATGGTGCATGGGCAGTTGTGCATGAGAACCTGGTTAACTTTCCTTGTTTGGCACAACTCTTATTCATTGTGACTCTTGTTCAGTGTGCATCGCCTGAGCCAGAGAATGAGTCAGTTATGAGTACAAACCCACACTGAGGCATAAAGAAACTGAGGCTGAGAGACACAGAGCCAACCTTCCATGTCAGGTTTTTGCTCTGTCAAAATCTGTAAAATATTCTTCTTTCTGGTTTTCATCTCTCTGTATCTCTCCTATCTAGGAGATAGGACATTCCTTATATTAAAATACAATTTCAGTGAAATGCAATCTTCAAGCTCTCCAAGACCAATCAAGACAGAAAGACCAACTCACAACCCAGTATGAATTGTGAGTCCCACTTGGGACATCCCCCCCATCCTTGGACATCATAACTCGCCTCTATGGAGCCCGTCACCCGCAGACTAGCTAGCACTAACGTTAATCCCACTATATATATCCCCATACATATATATATATATATATATATATATATATATATATATATATATATATATATATATATATATATATATATCAGGATGTGTGTAAATAACAATGCGTTTGCCTTATATTTAGACTTATATTTGATTTCCTTTCAAGATAGGAAGAGAACGGCAGTACCAGCATAAATCCAACATCTATGTTAATGCTAACATCGTTCTGCATATTTTGCTCTTAAACCGCTAAAGCAAGCATGCAAAATCAGAAATCATGCAATTGTTACATTTTTCCTATTTTGATTGAAAGTTATAGCATTCAAGTGTTGAAGCAGCCTGTCCATGGACAGAAGGGGACTGACTCTGCCCCCAAGAACTGGGCAATCCCTGTGAATGGCCCGGATGCATTTTTGGGCAATTAGACCAAAACTTAAAAATAATCCTTTATCTATGAAAGCTCTGTGGCTCTTTTGTTTGCTCTTTAACTTGTGTCTTCTTGCCCTTTTGCCATGATGGGTGGTAGATTGCTCTCTGTGATTAAGAACAACAAGAGTTAAAGTTAAGAATCAAAAGTATTAGAGTCTAAACTATGAGCTCTCTTTGAATTTCAACATTTCAAATTTGGACTGACAGACTTATTTATCGGATCCAAATGTCAGCTCCTCACCCAAGCACATCTACCTCAATTCTCCATGAAAAGCCAGCAAATATATCCACCATCCACTTGCTGAAGCCATTGTGCTTTCATAATTTGTGTCTTTAGTTGGCACAATTGGCACAAAAAGAAGTACTTAACTACAAATTTGAGGTAGGCTATACTTGTAGCATACTTTACTTGATTATTTCTATTTTTAGCTATACTACGTTTAACTTAATCTCAGAGGCAAATATTTTCCCTTTTACTCCACTACATTTATCTGACAGCTTTAGTTAGTTATATTGCAGATGCAGGTTAACAATGCAAAATCTAATCAATAAATACATTGGGATATTAATATATCAAGGATTTATTGTTCCCAGGGGGAAATTCCCAATACATCCAGATAAATAAAAATTAACTCCACATTTACCAACTGCAGCATCAAAGCAAACACAATTAAAGCATCAATAATTCTATATTTAAAATGCATTTGTTTATCAAAACAGGATTATCATTTCATCTTTTTTACTACTCTAGAATTTGCAGGTCTGATTAGAAGTGTTGAATAAGCTGCCAAAAGAGAAGCTTGTTCTTCTAAACAAAATGTACAGCACCTAATATGGAACCCTGTGGCACACCTTAAGACAGAAAGCAGTTAACAGATACAGACAAATGTAAAACCCACTGGCAGGCCCTTTCAGAAATACTCCACTGCCTATGCTTCTTTATTAAAATGTATTGGTCAACTACATAGGTCAAGCAGTTGTCACCAGCATTTCCTGAAAAGACACGTAATGTGATTGCAGCCATGACAGATGTTTGTTTTATAGGACTGCATTCAAGGAGTTATTTTTTTTTTTATATCAAGTCATTTTCTTGGCATTCCCACTGAGCTCTACAGTTTTCCTTGCCGGTGATGAGCCTGCCACTCACATAAACAGAAATGGATGCATCATCATTCAAACCAGCTAGTAAGAGCTATTATAGATTAACACTCTATTCAAGTTTCTCATGGGATTTTTTTTTTAACATTTACTCAACATATAAGCCTCATGGTCATGATATACTATCATTCACGACACATCTGCAGAAATGTCAATATATGCAATTGTGAGACCGTTCCACAACTGAGAGCCAAGTTTAACCCTTGTGCATCAAAAATGAGTTGCCTGGATGTTCTCGTAAAAAGAACTGCCATGAAATTATATTCATTTTATTTTTCAACTATCACTGAGCTTTTAAACCAAATAACCCTGTAAATGCCAGTTGTTTTTTTAATACAAAAAAAGCCCACAAAAGTCATTTTCTGTGTACTAAATGCTAGTTTATTTTCACAGTCTTCGATATGTCAATGATTCAAAACATTGATTTTGATGCATTGCATCAAACACTACAGTGCTGCATAATACAGTACCAATAACCCTAGTGGAAACAAGTAAAACAGTGTGTATTTACCCCATCAATCTGGTGGAAAATGGTTAAGATTACAATTTTAAAGCTAAAGGCTCTAGTCAAAAAGCCTGATATAATAGAATGCATGATTTTATGCTGTAATGGCAATGTTACAGTTCAGGAATTGTGGACCCAAATGCAGAGATCAGGCAGGAATGGTTTGAGCTTGAGAAACAAAAAAGCAGAGTTCCAACCAACACAGGGATCCAAAAAGCAGTAGGCTAACACAAGGTGTCAAAAGGAAAAAGCTAAAAACTAAAGTCCAGAATGATGGAAAAAACCAACAACAGGATCTCTGAAACAGGAGTACAGAGACAGGGGGAAGAGACTCACAGGGAAGCTTCCAAACACAGGCACACCAACTGAGGCACACTAACAGGACACCAGCACAAAAAAAGATGATCTGAGATGGGATAAAGGAAACACAGAGGTTAAATACAAGAGATAACGAGCAAACAAGGAACAAGTGATACAACAGGTGAAACACATCAGGTTGGGGCAGTACAATCAGACAGGTGCTAAAATACAGGAAGTAAAACTAGACAGGACGAGGGGCGAAAACTGAGACGTCAAAATCAAACAGGAAACAGAACATACACTTACTGGAAAACACAAAACAGGAAGTACAACTAGGCAAGACAAGGGAGGAAACTAGGATATGAAACAGTAAACAGAACAAATAACAGAGAACACAAACCTACACAATGATCACTGAATCATACACAAACAGGAGAAAAAATACAGTACAGAAACAAACAATCAATAGGGAAATACAGGAAACAGAAATATACACAACCACAACAGGCTATGGGATTAAAAATTGTGATTTTAATAGGAAGATTTTGTCCTTAAGGGTCTGAGTGTCTATATGTTGGCTACACAGCTTATTATAGACTCACTATAGGAGCTGAGGTTGAACTTACAAAATCTGCCAAAATGATAAAAAAAAATAATAATTAAAAATCGGTGTGTACAGAGTGTCTGATTGACTAAAACAGCAGCTCATTATGCCGTCAGCCCCTGAGACTGCCCAACAGATGCACACTGGGAGTAGAGGTCAGCAGAACCAGGGGTAAGATGAGAAAACTGCAGCCTGTAGTAATTTTACAGTTCATTGATGGTCAAATTCAAATTTGATAAATTAAACCCAAATTAGCTGTCCACTTTTTTGTGTTCCAGTAATCAGATATTATGCTCATTAATAACAAGCTAATTGTTTCATTTTGTTTAGAATAATCAGTTATATACAAATCTATATTTAGCATATTTCCTTCACTACAACTTTCCTTGGGGCTCTTGACTTTAAGAATCTTGAGTCATGTAAGTTCAACATAAGGTCTCCTATATCACCTGCTACTACTACTACTACTACTTCTAATAAAAGTAATAAAATACCACAAATATTAATTTGAACATTTTGAAGATGTATTCATTGTTGAGACCTTAATGATAACAACTCTTGTCAAACAAAAATGGGAATGTGCTTTTATTAAATAAAGAATAAATTACAATAATGACAGACATTAATGTATAAATAACTCAATACAACACTGAACATGATATATCAATGTATCACAGCAACTTTGATAAAAGTGGTTATGAAATAAATGGACATAGTGACATTCTACTGATTTAAAGTAATTAGTGATATGTGGCTAGTGTGCTGTCAGTTTAGTTACAAGAGTTAAGACAGCAGAGTTTTTACCTCATGAAATAGCAATTTAATGTACACATCACACATTCAGAATTGCAGTGATGTGTGAACTGATTGGCTCTAAGCAATCAGGCAATATGGACAAGCATGCACACCAACATTGTTTAAAATTTCTGCTTGATACCTTTGACTGCACTAAATTCACAGACAACAATCTAAGTGTGTTGCTGATGTTACATTTCATATCAAAATCACACAAATGGATATGAGTGTATAAAATGATTCAATTTAAAAAAAAGAAAGATTGATAGATATCGAAAGATTGAATTACTTGTAGTTTTGGCCTATTTCTGCTCTACAGTTTAAATATTTCTGAGCAAAACTTGGTGAACATGTTTACAATATAATAAATCAAATTGATTTGGAATAATTACACCAACACTTTAAGTGCATTCTACTGGTATAATTTCATTAAAGCCTCTTGTAAACCTGATCTGGAGATATATATTACTTATCACTGACAGCAGTGGAGGACCCAAACTCTGTAAACTTCATCAGAAAATAACACTGGACTGTGTAAAATGTATCTTAAAATCCCAGCAGTCGGAATGGCTGAGGACACCAAGTATTTCTTGTTCTACCGAGTACCTGCTTATACATGGGAGAGTGCTGCCACCAAGTGGTGAACAATATTGCTTTTATTTTAAAAAGGCATTAAAGGTGGAGTCTGCGATTTTAATCCAATAGACTTTTTGTCAAATTCAGAAATTATCTCTTCACGGTCCGCTAGCTGTCTCCTCTGTGTGTGCGCTGAAAAATAAATTGGGTGTTCATACACAGTCCTGGCTCTGTAAATGGGAAACAAACAGAACAGGGGAAAGGCCATGGTTGTATAAAGAGAAAGTCAGTAGGAGTAAAAGGGGCTCTAAAAAAGGAGCACTGACAGGAGGGGTGTATTTCTTTAGGTGTTCAGTCCAAATATTAACAATATTTGTCAAGGATCGCTGACTCCACCTTTAACACAAATATTGGTCACCACATCAGAGTTCCATATGTTCGCAAAAAACTTTGCACAAGACATCAAACATAAAAAAATTAAGTTTTCTGTTCACCTATCATCAGGTATATTAATTACACCATTGGTCCTATTTCTTTTGGGTCAGAAAAAAATCTTTTCATGAAAGACCAGTGGGTATATGGGGTGGAAAATGCATTACATTTACAGAGCCTTCCAAAAAACATAAGAAAAAGGTAGTGTTTTTTCTTGAAAGTACATGCTGCAGGCTTTTAGACTAATGAATAAAATTGGGTGCATGTTGTCCATTTAGCTGTCAGTACAGTTTACAAAGTCAATCTGAATCCAGAAAAATTAGGAATATTTATTAAAACCACTGATGTGTTTCATACTTTGCAAGAGCATACACACCTAATGCAAGTAAGCAAAAATGCACTGGAGCACATTTCTTTCCTCTATACCCACTGTGGTGTAACAAAGCATGCTGAGCTGTATCATCATAAAGTTTTCAGTTTTTGTGCACTATTATGGTGAACCACGTAGTTACAGAATCTGCAGTATGTACAGTCATGCACCTTGTGGGCTATTTAATTACACACAATTACTAACACACTGCTGCCCACAGAAATGCATTTCATATGTGACTGATGCTTTTTCTCATTATAGTATGCAGGTTTGTGCAAGCACATGGAAAAATGGAAAATCAAACATAAATAGCGCAAGGGAACATTGGAGTAATTTCATTTGTTTTCTTCGTGAGGGTGGGTATTAAAGAAGACAGCACAGCGTGTACTGTTTGTTAAGCCCCCTCTGACAGGAAAGCCACAGGGATTCTTTCTTCAAATGAACAGTTACTGCTGAGAACTGTAAGAAAGCAATTTGTACAGATTTAACTGCAGAGCTATCTCGTGCATCACTACTGTGCAGAAATTATGATTTCAATATTTTCAGCAAATTCTTTCATTTGTCTGAATTCAGACATCAGTTGCAACACATCACACAAAAAGCCTCTTAAATACATAATAATGTGGCACTTTCTAATCTTACACTACCCGTTTCAGGATAAATGACAAGGCATTGGCAGTTGATAAATTGTTAATTTTATAATGGCACTAAGTTATCAGTTTGTGACTGCCCTTTCATCCAAATATTCATAGGAATGGCTTTAAAATGACTCAAGAGAGGTTTGATATGTGTTTGTGAGAAAGAATATGTGGAAGATTAAAATGTTTTCCAAGCATGCAACAATGCTGTGGTGACAATGATAACAATATTTCATAGATTAATCCATCTGCTTCATTGCACTGTTTTGTTTGTATTCTCACTCGTACTGAACTGACTACAGGTTGCTTTCCTGGGTGTTGTTGGAGGATATGGGGTGGAGGCCCCCGTTCTCGTTCAGTCTCTTGGCACGATAAGTTTCATAGTGAATGTTGTGAGTGACCTCCTTCAAATCCTGGAGGTGAGACCTGAAAAAGAGAGATACAGGTACACAAAGGGGACATGTTACTAGTTTTGTTCTTGTCTATTAGACAGGGAGGTAAGAGCAATATTGTGTATGTTTTAGTGATTCTTATCTTTAGGTTTAATGCAGCACTAAAATCTTGCAAACTGCAAAAGCATTATTGAACCCAGGAAGCAATCACAATCAATGGGATTTGCCACAGAGTAACATTTAAAATGATACCCTTACAAGCAAAGAATTATACAGAATATATAAAATTCAAAATGCTTATTATGGGTTTATTATGCTTGTTTTTACAACATTGTTTCATAACTGAAACTATTAGTCAATTAGTTTATCGTCAGAAAAATGTTGGTCATTGATTAATCATTTGAGTCATTTGTTTCAGCAGAAATGTCCAAACAAGTCCTGGTTCCAGCCTCTCAAATGTGAATATTTGCTGGTTTTCTTTGCTTTCTGTGGTAGTAAACTGAATATCAATAAATTACAATAACAAGAATATTCAATTTAAAGACTTCAATTGTGATTTTTCACAATTTTCAGAAATTTTATATACCAAAGAACTATTCCATAAATCAAGAAAATAATCAGCAAAATATTCCATAATGAAAATAATCCTTAGCTGCAGCCCTAGTTTAGGGTCCCCTGCTGGAGCTGCTCTCCCCGCAACCCGATACCGGATAAGTGGACGAAGTTGGATGGATGGATGCAGCCCTATTTTTAGTTTTTATTACCCACAATTCATGTTGCTGAATATCCCATGTCTCTAATGGCTCCTTAAGTCCAGTTTATTGCATTGAGCTTGATTTTAAAAGAGTATTTTACCTGATCAGGAAATCTCTCAGCTGAGCAAACTCACAATGGTTTGGGTTTTCAACTGCAACAAAAAAATTGCATAGAATCAATTGTCATATCTAGTCTTTTACACAACACTATCAATATTATTTCTACATGACTGTAAATGTTACTTATAAAGAAAGGCCATATAACCTACCTTCTATGATGCCCCACGCTGTCTTCCTCCCCAGAACTCGTTTGCTATTCACTTGATATTCTTTGTCACTACCCACAACAGCAAAGGGCATTGCCTCCTATGGACAGAGACATTTCAACACGGTTTAGTGTACCGAAGAGAGCTGCACAAGGTTTATGAGATAAACAAATACACGTCATGCCCCAGTGCCTTGACATTCTGTTTGGATGAGCCAGTGCATGAGTGCATAAAAGAGAGAGTGGGTCAAGCTGGGTGTAAAGTGAGGATGGGGAAAACTCATTGGACAAATGTGTGTGAAAGAAAGAACAAAACCACTTACTCTGATCTTGTCATTGTCGCTCTTGTCCTCCATGTCCTCATCAAACTCTTTCTGTGGGTAAAACTCAATCCCGCCCATCTCCAGCTCCTTCCTTACCTACAGCACAAAACAAAACCAGGGAACAACACAGATCTGTGACACAACTTCATTTGAGCACTGTTTCAAATCACTTGTGTACCCCACACTCTGGAGAAGGTATTTATAAATAATCTGATAAGCCGACATCGGCAAATAGTCTTTACATACACACATTACATAAACATTTTTGGAGCATCTTTGGCTGCTTGGGGGCAGCAACAACATGCTGTAAACACAACATTGACATGTTATTACCTTCTAAAGCTGATTTACCAAAGTTATTGGCAAACAGCTGCTTATTCACACATCCAACAGACAGAAAACAACTTTAGCATTCATTTGTCATTTATGTTTCTGGTTGCCTAATGAATGTACTATTTACCCTCCTTTTAGCTCTGTTTTTGGTCTCTACCAATTACTCTTGAGAGAAATATCTGGCTCTTTAGCAGCTAAATGCTGCACTATGTTCACCAGCTGGTCGCTAACTTCGTTTTACTGCTGTTTGGTGCTGAGCAGGTGGTGTACAGTGGGTTGTTAGAGCTTTCTCACTGAAAACAGCTGCCTGCTGTGGCCGAAAATGATGCTATGAAGCAAAAAACTGCGGGACGTAAAACCAAAACTTAGTTAAAAGATGCTATAATTCTCTATAAAAAATGAGTAGAACTGCAGAGTTGGGTGATAATTCTCTGTGTATTACTATGTGTAATACAAAAGGTGACGTTTGTAGTGTTTGTCACTACAAACGTCACCTTTCATATTACACATAGTCGTTTAACCCAATGTTAATAAAATACATTGAATAAAAATACATAAAATATTGATTAGAGCGGCTGTACAGGCCAAAACATGTACTGAGCAGGACATTTTGAAGTTGAAAAATAACCTATCTCTGTAGAAGACAAACAATGTAATAAAAAATAACTCAAACATATTTTTGGCATTTATTGATAAGTATTGATGTTGACATATTGTATAAATGGATACCATTATCAATACCATATTGGAAAAATAAGCTAATATTGGCTAATATATAGGCTTTGCTGGCCAATTTATTATATAGCTTCAGTGGCATCATCATTGGTAAAAACGTACCCGCTGTTTGAAATCCTGTCTCTCCTCAATAGTCATCGTGTCTGCCTTTGCAATAACAGGAATAATGTTGACTGAGTGACTCAAGCGCTTCATGAACTCGATGTCTAGTGGTCGAAGACTGGGACAGAGAAACAGACAGACACAGAACAGAAAAGACAGACAAGGAAAGTGAGTAAGTCGTTAGATTTAGATGCTGTGATTCTCTCAGAATGCATGCATGTGTCAGGGAAAAGAAAATCAAAATAACAAATAGTAAAAAGGGGCACATAGATTTTATTAGTCATATTTCATACTTCTCATTACATTTCCCTAGTCATGTAGCAATTAAAAAAGACTTAACAGTGTGGAAACTGTTTAAAGAAATGGGTTTGTCAATAGACACAGGTTTAGTCCCAGTTCTTCTTTGCCTGCACACAAAACATTCTGTCCGTCTAAATTACCCTGGCTAAGAAGGATAGGATACACTGGCTGTATTACACAAAAGACTGTATCCATTTATTCAGAGCAATTTCACAGCTGCCAGCATGAGCCAATTGTGAGGTGTTCAGGGGAGAGAATCGTTGTTTCAATACAAAGTAGCTCTCTTTATTTAAGGCTTACTTCATCTGAAATTAAATATATTTGAATAAAGGGACATAAGATTGAGGTGGGGGTGGCAGTAGCTCAGCCCCTAGGAAGTTGGGTTGGGAACCAGAGGGTCGCTGGTTCAAGTACGGACCAAAAGTATCGAGTGTGGATTGGTGGCTGGAGAGATGCTACTTCACCTCCTGGGCACTGCCAGTTGCAAGGCACTGTACCCCCCCAACCACTTAGGGCACTGGTCCAGCACTGGCAGCCCACTCACTCTGACATCTCTCCATGCATTGTGCATGAATAGGACCATATGTAATTTCCCCACTGGGGATCAATAAACAGTATAAATTAAAAAAATAAATTAAATGACGTATGCTGCTCTCTTTGCCAACAAATGACTAGAAACATGTTTTAGATCAGATACTATTATATAGTATATTAGATGACTTTACTAATCTCTAGTGCTGTCAGAGTTTAACTCACGAATGTCCAGTTGGGGTGATAAAATATAGACAGCAGTGCACCCTGGTGTCAGGGATGCGCTTCTTTCTAGTGATGTTGACCTCCTCCTTTAGGAACTTCTCATACTGCTCATTGATGTACTTGGAAATGGGTTCCCAGCTGTGGATATGGCAGAGAGGGGCAGTTTGAGAGCAAAAGTTACTTGGACAAGAAAAAAGAGAAGGAGAAGAAAAAGACTTCACTTGAGTAGAACATTTTCAATAAGGTTTCAGGGAACAAAATGTTGCTTTTGGTAAGGTGACCAGTAAAAAACAGTTATTGGTAAGCTATGCAATAATGATGACATGTATGCAGGGAAACCCACCAGTTGTCGTTATTAATTAGGTCTCCAAAGCCTGGGGTGTCAACGACTGTCAGCTTCATCTTCACACCACCCTCCTCAAGGACTGTAAGAAACCACAGTGTTGCTTTGTATTTGGAAAAACAATCTATTTTACAGAACTGGTCTGTTTTGAACATATTGTCCACATGTTTATTCTTGGAATAAACAGAAAAACAGTTAGAAACACAGGAAACAAAGTATGAATGATCTAATTGAGATATTTGTAACATGTCTGCTGTGTCTCATTCCAATTTATCTCTTTCTGGCAAGAGCATAATAATGTTAGGTCATTGTCAACCACAGGCGATGTATGCATGGTCCTGTAAAAATGTAGCAACCAAACACTGAACTCTGTCCAACGGTTTGACATATCCCCACTGTTTCCATGTTGCTGTTAAATCATCAAGGATATAGACAAGTTCAGTCACTTCTTTGGTCCCAGATGCCATAATAAGCACAGTACTGAATGCTAAATGCTGAAGAGTCCCCAACTGATTTCATAAACAGCATGCAGAGCTTTCTATTTGATACTAACACTGGGGGAGGGGCGCCAAAGTCCTATTATCAAATACTACACATTGTGGCTTTGCATAGGAGTAATCTGCTCTGTATTCTAGCCAAGGAGGACAAAATCATGGCTGATTCTTGCTGTTTAGTTTGGTTCATTAAAGCAGAAAGCTTGTGTATTGTAGAAGAATATTACAAAGTTAATGTTTTATGAGAGGAACTCAGCAATGAATAAAACAAGCCTGATTCCTCACTTTACGACATTGTCAGCAAACCACAAATTGAGCCAGGTTTAACTCTTCGTTTCAGTTGTCAGCAGGGGTCGTTCATTGTTACCATGGAAACACAGCTCTCAGTTCAGAGAGTATGTGGTGTTATGGTAACAAACGTTTTAGGCTTTATGTAAGAAAGCCTAAATAACATCCTCTCTTTGTGAAAGAGATATTAGCAGATGAGACACACAAGCTTGTGTCCCATTATAATTTCAATGTGACAGACAAACACACATAGACTGGCTGGATGGTTGGAATCTGAATTCTAAAAAAATGGAAAAAGAATGACAGAGGTTATGTGAGACAAAAGGGACCATTGCAAAAGCTCAGTCTGTCAAACAAAACTCAAATGAAAAAAAGTTCTGATGCAGCTCTGTATATATGTGAGTAAATATTATCTGGGCTGAAGATCAACAAGTCTGTCCACAAGCCCTAACAGAAAAACACTTTCAAAATCATCACAGTTACCGACATTACTCCTAGGATTGATGTATTTGTGTCAAGTAAAAGCTGTCAGCAATCCAGTCGGAATCTGTAGGCCCAAGAACAAGCTGTACTTGCCGATGACTAAAACACATTTGTCATGACGTAGTGAAAGTTTTAGTCATGTTTCTTACTGGTCTCTTTGCCCAATTGCCTTAAAGTGCCTATATTATGCTCATTTTCTGGTTCATAACTGCATTTTGAGGTTGTACCGTAATAGGTTTACCGGGTTCCATCTTCAAAAAACACCATATTTTTGTTGTACTGCACTTTGTTGCAGATCCTATTTTCACTAAGTAGTTATTTTGTAGATAATGGTGAAATAGTGCATGTTGTAGCAGTGTTTTGCCATTAAGAACAAGCTAGCATATTAGTGCTAACATTCTAAGGTTAACACCTTGTGTCGGCTAGTTTCGTAGAAAGCTGTTGAGATTTTGAACAGCTCACCAAGAGACTGAAGACTTTTTCATTATACATGCACTTTAACCTTTTTTGATATGGTTGCCTGTTGTGACTGACCACATTAAAACAAACCCTGCTTTGAACTTGTTTCTTTGACTGTTTGAATTTACGCTGGCTCAGTGACACCACAGACTATATATAAAGATGGATGACACGTCTCCACTTCCTTCCATTGTACAAGAATGAAGCCAAAATATCTGCCACTTCAGCTGCCATTGTGCACATTTGGAACCAGAGTCTGCACAGTGGTGATCGGGAGGAGGAGCCGTGGTATTGAACTGCACCGCCCTCAACCATAAGGTTTGACAAAGAATGGTTAAAACTGCAGAGCACATCACTAGGACAGAGCATTGATTCTCAGTAAATGGACACAGCATACAAATCATCAAAACCTCTCAAACAAAGTACCTACAGAATAAACAGAAGGTGGTCAGAGCATTTGTAGCTCAACTAAAATAAATGGCAAGCTCCCTTGGCAGCTACCAGGGTGCACTAATAGACTGTAAGTAGGCTATGTGGGACTTTTAAGAACACGGTCACAGATTGTTAATTTTCTCTGTCAAATTAAAATGCTGTTATAAATGTCTGTCTCTAAAAAAAGAACAGAAAGTCCCTCCCTGTACTCACCATGAGACACCGCTTTGATGTCTACAGTTTTGGGGATCTTCTCATCACGGGCCCATCCTGCGCTCCTCCTGCTCACCTGGGACTTGAATAGGGTGTTCACCAGAGTTGACTTTCCAAGACCGCTGTGACCTGAGACAGAAAAAAATTTATGAACAAGGCCAAAGAGTAGGGAACAATTATAGAAAAAAAGAGACGGAGAGCGTCCAGGTAAGAAGGAAAAATGTGTTTGCTTTGCTTTTCTCAGAGAACTAAAATCCTAGACAAATACAAATATTCTTTCACAACTTTACACAGATATTCATCTTTTACCTAATTCTGTAACTTACCAACAACCATGATATTAAAGTCAAAGCCCGTCTTCATGGTCTTCTTCCTCATCTGCTCAATGATAGTGTCAATACCAATGTACCCCAGCAAAGTGGATCCACCGCTGGAGCTGTTGGAGCCTCCATGACCATGACCTCCATTGTGCGCTGCAGTGTGACCTCCAACATGCCCCGCACCGTGGCCCACACCATGACCGACATTATGACCCACACCATGACCGACATTATGACCCACACTATGACCGTGACTCCCGATGGGGACTGGAATGGCACTTGGAGGAACTGAAACGCCACCTCCTCCCCCAATGCCGGGGCCCTGGGGTGGGAAGGGGCTGGAGGGTGATGGTGCCCCCACATTTGGGGGCTTGGCAGGGACAACTGGTTTGGGTCTCACTTCTGGAGGAACTATGTCTGACATGTCTGCAGAAGAAAAGGAGATGAGGTGGATATACAATACAATTTTTCATCAACAGAAAATATTGCCACATTAGGAAGTAGGCTAGAAGAGTATGCTGAAGCCTCTCCTCCTTTTAAATTGCTCTACAGTGAAGATGGGTTGTTACAATGGTTTTAAAGGGTTAGTTCACCCAAATTAACTAAAATGAAAACTAAAAAATATATTATTTTTGTCATGTAGGCCTACATCTAGCCATGCAGAGAGTTTGGGTTTGAAGACGTAAGTCTTCAGAGTAATGGGGACATTGTGAAACGAGATGTTGCTGTTGAACCTTAACAAGCAAATTGGGTTTTGGCCAGATCTCACATATCCACATTGAACACAGTTTCTTTATCAATCTCATTATAAAATTCTGCATTTCCAATATCCTTGAGAGCCAACCATCAAATTTTTAAAGCCACAGAAATCTCTAGTGTATGATAGTGTTTCTTGTTGAAGGTTACAGTTGTTGTTGAATGTTTCACTATGCCGTTTGGTACTTTCTGTTTTATATTTCTGTATGTCCATCCGATGTAAGAGAGTAAATATAAATAAATAAGGTCATTAGTAAATCAACCACTGCCGACTGTGATAGTAAACTGAATTGGTCAGACACTCTAGACTTTAGAGCTTTGGGATGTTACAGTGGACTCTGACATTTGGTATTTTAGACCAAATGACTAAGATAATTGATAATGAAACTCACCCCAACTGAAACTATAGTCACCACTACAGTATTGTATCAGGGTGGATAAATCTCAGAAATGTATACTAAATTGATATATGCATGGTTTGACACCACTACAGGTAAGATAGAAAGTGTATGTTTTTTGTGAACTGATCCTTAAGTGAAGCAAACAGTGCAGGCAGATGGTAACAGTAAGTTGATTACCTCATCCCTGCAGGGTGTACACATGGATCAGCCTGCTGTCATGCTTTAAGTCTGTGCATCCAATGTTAGATACAGATGATACAGGTCACTGAGGCAGTGGCTGTCACTGTGATTCATGCAGCCCATCTCCCCCTCTCTGCTTGCCCTTCTGCTCTATTCATTGTGAGCTAAATACCACAGGCAAATCACACTTGAAACACTAAAGCATACAATAGCTGTTATTCTTGCACTGTTTGTTCTGGGTGGACGTGCAAATTAACGTTAAGGGCACTCACTACAAAGCTCCATATTTAACTAACCACTTTGCATGTTTTTACAACACACGAGGTAAGCTCCATCACAGCCTGTCGAGCGCCATTGTCTCTCTCCAGTCATGCTGGTTAATAACGTTAACGTTACCAGCTAGCGGCGGTTCCATGTTAGCTGCTAGCTAAAGTCCGCAGATGTACGTGAGTCACACTTACCGATTCCCGTTCGATTGACCCGCAAATCTGCTTTTAGTTGACTGACCGATCAATTGTGCCCAATAACAAACGATGTATATCCAAACACAGAGTTAACAAGATGAGAGGGGTCATGTGAATAGTCTGGGTACCTTTCCTTCCCTCCAGCCCTGAGCCCCCCTTTTCCGTTACCAAGACGACAAGAGGAGAGGGAGTGGGGAGATGCAGCGCGCATGCGCACTATAACTACCAATTTGGAACAGTGTCTCCTGTCTGTCAGTGATGCATGCAGACAATTTTTAGGGAACATTTTAGATTACATTATTATTGGGCAAAGTTATATGGTAAAATAAGTCAGATCCACATACACTTAAGTAACATGACCATAGTCCAATGTACAATAACAGTACACCATACAAGTATAGGGCTGAATCCCATTTCTCTATCTTACCTTACCCCTACCCATTACCCCTTGGCCTTTGAAACCAAGGGGTAAGGGCTAGGGGTGAAAACATACCCCTATGAAATGGGACATCACTTGGTTACATCACCATACAGTATTGATCACAAACTTCCAAGATGCCGTCTCTGTCTGTCGATTGCATGGGTTTTGACAACAGTGTCATTTGCATTTCAGTTATCACCGTTTTGAATGTTATTGATGTTCAGAAAACATTTTGTTAACAAAAATCTGTCTTTATTGCCCAATAAATTAAACATAACAGGCAAAAACATTACATAAAATATATTATATTACAGAACCATTATCAACTATTAGAACCATAACTTACATGTCACACAAAAAGGCACTCAAATGTATAAAACTAAAAAAAAGACACACAAGACCACAAACAAACAAATTAACTACAGCTGTTCTGATATTCCAAGCCAGTCTGAAGCCTGTTGGCCAGTAAACCCCCCCTCACATTTTATCAGTGTCCCATATCAAAACCAACAACAATATACAAGTGCATGAACAGGAATTAATTAGAAATGATTACTATAATACAGTACCAATGCTATAATGAACGGGTACAACATGAACACATGATTTAAGAAACTTCTGCTCGTTTTCAGCTCGAAAATGGATCAGCTGTTGGGTTTCCTCCGGCGTCCCTGTGTGATACAGGGCGATATATGTAAAGCACGTAGCAATGTATCATAGACCGTTAAGATTAATATATACAGTCTATGCGATGTATACAGTCCATTCAAGGCAGAGAAATTCGGGACTGTTGTGCAAATCAACGTTAACGTTAGCGGTTAGCTAACAATTTTAAAAAAGTTTCAATTAAGAACACGGTTGCAAGTACATATGCACAGGGCTGTATAGACCACAAAACAAGACTGTCGTAATTTTTAGATCAATTATTTAAGCCAAAAATACTTACATTTATGGGTCTCTCTTGTCTATGCAGCAGCCATTGTTGCTTGCTGTACAATAGCTGTTGTTTACAAGTAAGCGCTCGTCCTCACTTGGTTTCAAGGGGTATACACCCCTTCGTCTTAGCCTTATCCCTTGTTCAAAAAGAGTAATGGGACAACACTAGGTCGCGCGTGAATGAGCAAAACCAAGGGGAAAGGGTAAAGGGTAGGGGTAAGATAGAGAAATGAGATTCAGCCTAGGTTCTGTTTTACTAAAGTTAAAGTGTAGAAGTATTATGCGCAGAATGTACTTAAACTATCAAAATGGATCATGTATGCAGAATGGGCCCTGTCACTGTTTAATTATTGGATGAGTATGAGCCTATTTATGTAGAGCTAAATTTTAATGACTTTATATATTGAAATAGATCATATCTTTAGAATCATACTGTATTTTCGGTAAAATTTTACTTTCTAATGACTAGTATTTATGAATGCTAAATAAATGTAGTGGAGTAAAAAGTACAACATTTTCCTCTGAAATGTACTTGATTTGAAGTAGCAAAAATAGAAATGCTACAGTAAAGTACAAGTACCTTAAAATCATAAACTGATGCATTAATGTAAGCAGAATTTTGACATTGTAGCTCATCTGGGTGGAGCTTGTTTAAACTGCTTTACACACTGGTGAGTAGTTTGATTTATAACAAACCATATTTTACAAACTCATCATGTTTTGCATTTAAAATTGTAATCTGCTCAATAAGTGTCAAACTGATATAGTGTGACAATCGACCTTAGTTTGACTACAGAACCGATGGACATACAGTATGCAACCTTTGTTTAATCAAGGCTATATCCTGTGATAGTATTACAAGATTTACAGGGTTGACTTAACTACACAACACTACTCACAATTTATCTTTGGGTTGCTCTCCTGTCGTCCTTCTTTAGCTTTCCTTTCTGCATGTTTTGGCTGTTTGTTTGTCTCTGTAGAGGGCTGTTTTGGAGGGTTAGGGTTTGATAGAGTCTGCTAACTAACGTTGTAGTGTCTCTCTTCAGCATGTCTGTTGCTCTACTGATAAGGAGCAATGTCTGAATTCCCTCTGCTGTCCTCTTTGACCTCCCCCACCCCTCTGACTTCCCACCCCCTTAGGTATAAAATTATTGGACTCTAAAAACATTTAAAACAAGAGATAAAAGACTCTCTGCCATGTGTTATTTAAGGGATTTGTTGACTTTGTTCAGATAAAGTCTTTCAAGTGGTTTGGATATCTCTGTACTCACCTACGTACACTGACCCCGGGTAATACATGGTGACGTAATTCGGGTCATCTGGCTCCTCCATGATAAATGTTCTGTCTGCTGGAGAGTAAATTGGTTGTTGTA
Organism: Percina caprodes; assembly: GCA_013375575.1. Taxonomy (NCBI): domain Eukaryota; kingdom Metazoa; phylum Chordata; class Actinopteri; order Perciformes; family Percidae; genus Percina; species Percina caprodes. The sequence goes on along the minus strand of JABXJD010000107.1, from coordinate 6,123 downwards.
GTGGAGGGAAAGCTGTTGTTGTTGTCTCGTCTGGTCTCTGGTGCACTCTGTGCTGTGGCTGATGTGATGGCAGGTCAAAGACCCCCATTGAACTGATGACAAAACTGTTTGTGTTGAATGGGCAGTATTTCTCTGAGGGATATTGTGGTAGCTTTGCAGGCACCCCAGGATGGTCAGATGGTGCAACAATTTCAATTTGATTCAGTCCTGTGTCACTGAGGTTTACCTCTTTGAGGCTTTTATTTGGTTTGGGATCAAACTGATGTTTGTGTGAGAAAATATCAGGTTTTGAAAGGGTTGTTTTTGATGTGTCACACTCAACAGAAGCAGGTCTGAAAGCCTCCTGTGTCTGAGGTGCCTCCAGACATGTCTTAAATTGATTTAATCTGTATGCACACTGAAGAGACTCCATTTCATGATCAATGTCTCTTGACTGACAGCTGTAATCCTTTGAAACACAGTCGGACTGAGCTACTGGGGCCAGAGCCTTAGACCACAATCTCTGTTTCTGAGGAGACTTGATGTTTTGAGACACACTGGTTTGTTGAGAGAGTTTAGATGAATTTCCTGTAATTGTCTGCATGTTGTTTTCTTCACGAGGTCTTCTGAGATTGGATTGAAATGTTGTATCCACTTTTGTGTCATTGTTGAAGTCAAATTGTCTTCTCCTGGTCTTAATATTGGGTGACTGATTCAAGAGACGCTCTGTGGAAAATAACATTTTGGGAGTTGTTGGGGAAGGTGGACTTATCTCATAATACATTTGTTTATATGAGTTGTCATTGGAGGTGTATTTTCTCCTCTGAGGGTAGTCTATACGCTTCCTGTGAAGGTTTGGGATCGACTGAGTAGCCAGTACATCAAACACTGATTGAGACTCTCCTTGAACATTAGCAAAATGAATCCCTTCAGACTCTGAGAGAGACGTTTGTGTATCTGTCACTCCACTTGGCAGAAATCCAATTTGCTGTTTGATGTTTGACGTTGGTTTAGGGATTAACGTAATGTTTATATTCCTAGGTGGAGGCTTTGGTTTATCTTTTGCAACATGTTCTCTTTTACTTAAACCAACTGTGCCTTCCAAAAAGCAAGAGTTTTGAGACGTGGCTGCTTGTCTCTGGGACTCAGAGTAAGTCTGATGTCGAGACATGGGACAATCTCTCCTCAACTCAGGATGAGTAAAATCCAGTAAAGCTTCTTGGTCAAGAATGTCATGTTTATCCTCATTTGAAGACATGTGTTTAATGGACTCATGCACAACTTTAGTATTCAATATGGTTATCGCTCTAGCACGTCTTTCTTTAGCGACAGGAGAAGGCTGCTTGCCTCCTCGGCTATCCAAACTCATCCCTTGGCACAGGTAAGTAGGAGATGGACTCAGTCTGGGTGTTGGGACAGTCAGAGTCGGAGATACACTCAGCTTTGGCTGAGGCTGGAGCAATAATGGAGAAGGGTCACTGAACTGTGAGGAGGGTAGATGAAGAGAATCCTTTGGCTGTGGTTTCAGCGTGGGAGAGGAATTTGGTTTTGAAGCAGGAAAGATGGAGATGCTGGGCTGTGCAGAGAGAGTAAGAGCGCTGGATGTTTTGGGCTTGGTTCTTGGGAGGGTTGAAGGTCTTTCTCCGAGGCTTCTCTGTGTATGCTGACATGATTTACTCCAAGAAGGCTGACTGGATGGCTTGGAAGAGGAAATTGGGAGGAAAGACCTGCAGCCAAAAGAAGGAAGAAAAAGTGTAAACTACAAAATAAATTCATCATAACATTTACAATATTAACACAACATGAAACTGAGAAAAGAATACAAGCTACAGCTTCGCTTACCTTCCAGTGATTGACTGTCTAGTGTTGTGTTTTTCACAGATCAGTCCCTTGTTATCAAATGATGGGATTTGAATGGCTTTCTTTTTGATGACAGGAGAAGAGAGGGACAGAGGAGGAGACAAACAGACTGATGAATGTTCGCGTGTCTGTCTGGAAGATACAGATACTTGAGGGATCAAAGGTGCCAGACGGTCATAAACACTCATTCTGTTGTAAGTTGTGAGAAAAGAGATGAAAAGAAAGAATCAAGTTTTTTTCAAAACGTTTAAATCTTACTTGAGTTAAAGCACAAAAATATCTGCAAGTGCTAATTTCATGGTATAGTATGGTTTGATTGTTAATACTAATGCATTAATATGTAGGTTGCATTTGACTGCCATTTAGGTGAAGTTTTAACCACAACAATGCACCATGTTCTAGAAATTAGATTTTTCTTTTACATAAAATTTCAATCTGCAAAGTAGCAAGCAACCATAGCTGTAAAATAAATGTAGTGGAGTACAAGTATAAAGTAGCATAACATGGAAGTTCAAAATAGTTTAAGAACAGCACTTAAAAATATTACCAAGTTACTTTCAAACACTGCAAATCTGAAACAAAATGACAGCTAACTATGCACTAACACTATAAATCCCACTACATGACAAATCGTAGCACTGAAAAATGCAACTTTTAAGGAAAACTGACACTAACCTGCTGTCTGCAGCAATATCTCTGTTGTTGACACACTGAGTGAATAAATAAGTCACAGAGTGAGAGACGGGGAACTCAGTAGGAAGTAGTGGGCACAGAAGTGCCATTCTCTCCATTCCTTGACACTGAAGCTGCTCTGTTTCACTCCCACTCTCATTTTTGTTTAGTTCATGGGACGTCTGTGAAGTCTGACTGTGGTCTACTTACAGTACAGAACCTTCACTTAATCAGAAAAATGGATCAAAAGTACAATATACTGGGCCCTTGATATAGTTTTATATAATTAATTATAAAATATTAGTATGTATGTACATATGTATGTACGTATGTATATATATATATATATATATATATATATATATATATATATATATATATATATATATTTCAGTCTAATGGTTCTCAAAGTAGCTGTTGGTTCCCCTCCAGAGGGTCACAAGATAAATCTGAGAAGTCTTGAAATGATTATAAGGGAATCAAAGAAAAAAACAAAGTTCTGCAACAAAAATTTGTATTATTATTTTTGTACATTTTCCTTTTTTTGTGAAATATTGGACACTTTTCCCTCCTCAAGTGAGAACATGTCAAAAATTCAAAGGAGAAATGTCTATTTGGTCGAACTGCCAGCAACTTTTGTTGTTGAGTTTTTTTATTGTTTTATAAACTGATGTTTTAATGTAAAATCTTAATTTAAAAAGTTAATATAACCTAGCAGATAATTGTAGTGAAGTATAAAGCAGCATAAAAAAGAAATACCCAGGTTAAGTACAAGTACCATAAAGTTGTACCAATGTACAGTACTTGAGTAAATATAACTAGTTTCTTCCCACCACCATTGCAGATAGACTACATAAATCTTAAAATATGATCAATTTCATAATAACATGCAGATTAAATCCAAAGAATTGAGGATTAAACAACTTTATTTTGTATGAACTAAGGAAGCATATGATCATCAAAAGAGGGTTGTACACATCCACAGTTTCCTCACCATGCCGTCAATTAAAAACAATGAAAACAAAAAATATACACTTTCAGCATTACCAAATACTAGTTTCCAGTAATCTTGGTTCATCTAGGATAATTTTGGCATCTTGAGTAAATTGCGTTGCATTTATTCAGTACATATTATTTGAATACAGTCACTACTAACACCATTTTGGCACAATGGCACAAACAATGCACATGCTTCTCAGCAGCTGCTGTGCAGACATAACCAAAGAGAGAGAGAGAGAGGAGTGAAAACCTTCCCCACTGGCGACAAATTCATTGCACTTCTGTCATTCACTTCACTAATTTAATGCACAATATAAGTAGAAGTATAACTTCATGATTTATGTAAAGTGATTGTCAAATTACAAAACGTATGTAAAAGTTGGCACAAGTAGATGATGGCGTGACATTTACATTATGTTTAAATCACATTCCTAAAGGGCAACATGTCCTCCAAACACATCACAATCTTATCCTGCATGAAGTCTTCTCCTCTGTGCGCATTTGGCTTCCCTCTCTGCTTTACTTTCCTCTGATCTCCACATAAAGCATGTTAGAGGTCAAAGAAAAGTTGGAATGATAGGACAGGGCATTCTCTCCTCCATCTTTCTCATTCTCTTCTTCCATTTTCTTTCTCCATGTGTAAGGTGTTGGCTCCCATCCCACCGGTGTCCTGGCAGCACCCCTGTCCAGATGGCCTCCTGCCTTGCTCCACCTCAGCCTCTTGATCATATCAGGGCATTGCTATCGTCATCTCTGCAGTTCACACTGGCCACAAGTGGGTGATGCCGGACTGTTTTGTTGCTCCACTTGTGGGCATCCTGCAGCCCTGGCTCGAGGAAGTAAAGGCACGCTCCGAAGCCTGCCAGCACCAAAACCGACACAAGCAGATAGAGGGGGACGAACCAGTCCAAGAACAGCCACGACATCACGGCTGTCACATGTAGGGAAGGGAAGGGAGGAAAAGACAGCGAACGGATGAGGAGACAGAGAGGAAAGACATGACAGAGAAAGGGAAGGAAAGGAGGAGAGATGTTCAGGTTTTTAAAAAAAGTAATCCTTTAAGGTGAAATATCACACATGACAGACTACAGCATCTCTGTGTCCCCTTATTTTTTGTCATTTCTTACAAAGCCATCATTGTTACAATCACATGGATCAACACAATCAGCTCCCAGCCTCCAGTCTGTCACTGCTTCTATCAGACTGAGATACAATGATTTTTACACGCAGGTGTTGTACTAAAAATAGTGCTCAGCAGTAAATAAAGTCATCATGCTTACCTGCAGACGCTGCTGAATCTGTTAGTCTCTTGGTCTTAGATGGTATGTGATGTGCAGCAGTGGTGAGTCAAATCAATCATCAGATTATTTCCAGCACCGCAGCTCTGGCTGTTGCATGTGAAACGGTGAAAGGTGCTCTCCAAGAGGCACAAGAGACAGAAGCTGCATGCGGCTCTTATCCTACCAAGCTCCTGTCTCTGACGTTCAAAAGGAGGGGTGGGGGTTGCTATGACAACACCCCTGCTGATGGTGGAGAGGAGGGAGGGAGTGGGAGGGAAACTTATATAACTATAATCATTTTTTGGGGGGGGAGTGTGACGAGGAGGGGACCCTTCAGATGTCTGTGGATGCTCACCGCCTTGCTGCTCGCTGCGTAAAATCAATTCCACTCCATTTAACAGCAAGGCCATCACACAGTTTATGTGACTTTGAGAGAGAGGAGGCCCTTTTTGTGTGAGCCGTACCTTTAATATCTGCTCTGACTGACAGCAGCTGTAGTCTTTTATGGAGTCACTCCCCTGAGTAAAAGTGGTGGGGAAAAGATTTTTTTTTGTCTTGCTAGTTCCAAGACATAAGCTGAATATAGAGCGGATTGGCCTATATAATGAAAAGTTGTCAGAGGATGTCATCTCTTTTAATGACCATTTTTAGCTCATTCTGCACAAGCGGCAGATTCTTGAAAAACCGAGTTAAACAGGTCAGCAGGCACTGCACACATAAACATCAAAAGGGCCTTGAGCACCTGCACTTTTCTTTCTTTGACAAAAAAGTGCTCCTTTTTCTGGGAAGCTTATTTTTTTCCTTTTATTTTTAAATAAATGAATGTATTCCTGTTTGCGCACAGCTTCCCTGTCAAACAAATGTGTTTACTGAATAAAAAATCTAGATATTAAGACAGCAGATTAGACTTTGTTGCGTTCTGATTAAAATAAAGGAAGTCAGAGTTGTGTTAATATATTTAACGTTTTGTTAAAAAATATTTTTTGAAATAAAAAATTATGAGAAGTGCCCTTTTTCACTTCATCCCCTACCCCACAAAATGTCTGCATATGTCCCTGCAGATCAGCTTCAAATGCAATGGTGACATGCAGCATCCTGGCCGTAAAAGTTACATAAAGAAATAATAGATTAATTGAACAATGTAGGCTCTGTATACGAGGTCTTGTCAACTGTAGATAAATTGTTCTTCTGTTTGTATGTGTTAAATTTTCAGGAGCAATTTCATCAATAATTGATTCAGTAGCGGTTTACACATTTAGATATGATTATTCAAAGTCCCTGAAGAAACTTTATAATGGGGTTTTGTTCAAATGCTGCTAAAGCAATATTATGT
>JABXJD010002077.1:12500-62680 GCA_013375575.1 Percina caprodes | reverse complement strand
GGAATTGTCTTGATACACTTGCTTTGACATTAATTTTGCATTTTGTAAAAGCTGAATGAAATCAGTTAAGATTTGTTATACCCAGTTTAACAAGACAGATATCTACAGCCCCACTAGTGGCACTGTGAGGCGGTACTTACTGTAGGCACAGTAGTGCTTTGAACTATAAGCTAGTTTAGTATGCTAACAGTTGGTGATTAGCACTAAACACAAAGTAAATCTGAGGCTGATGGGAATGTCTGTTTTTTGAAAGTTTTGCAGGTCATTAACTTTAGTATAGGATTGGAGTATTATGATCCTGGCACAGTAACGGGGAGCGTTGTCTACTTTATCCACTCAAAATCCCTTTAAAGAAATAGTTCAACATTAACATTAATATGAAAATCATGTTTGTGCATTACTGCAGAGCTAGAGCTGGGAGGTCATTAGCCAAGCTTAGCATGCAGTAAAGACTGGAAGTCTGGAAAGCAGCCTGGCTTTGTCCACAGTTAAAAATATGCATGCTAATTAACACAATGTATTATTTTTATTCTGCACCTAAAGATACAAAAATAAATATTCCTATTTTTCTCTGTTCAGTTTATTAACAAGTGTGTGTGTGTGTGTGTGAGAGAGAGAATTTTAGTTGGCCTGTCTCCTGCTTTTACTATCTTTACGTACTATCTAGATGGCTGATCTCATGACCACAGTTGGTGTGTGTCTGTGAGCGTGCATGTGTTGTTTTAGTAAAGTCAAATTTTCAAAACGTCCATCTTTCCTCTACACATATCTATCACACACACTTCCCATGATAATCCCCGTTTTTGTGTGTTACAAGTTAAGCCCTGAGTGTGTCTGTAATGGAATGTGGTGATGGGTTTCTCACACACACACATATTTACTTCCCATGTTAATCCCAAAAGTCTACCCTTTGCAAACTGATGACAGCATATCCTCTGAGAGGAAACCCTGTGTGTGTTTGTATTTCTATGGGCTATGGGAGGATTAGAGTCATATTATTATTCTAAAAGGTTTTGCTTTTCCTCAAATCCTTCATCCGTCCTGGATTAGTCAGCAGTCAAGTATTCTCTATTCACTGTTATACAGCATAAACATATATACTGTATATATATATATATATATATATATATATATATATATATATATATATATATATATATATATATATATATGTGTTTTTAATGTATTGCTTTTATAGAGAAAGGCTTTCATTAATTTTATCTTGAAGATTGAATGGAGTCGTGCTGTAAAGAATCAGGTGGATTGAATGGTCTGTGGGAGGAGTCTGTCCTGCTGTACAGCTGTGCAATACTCTTCCTACCTCCATTACTTTGTTGGCTCTGTTTCTTTCTGTCTCTCACCCTCTCCTTTCTCTTCTCTTAACAGCCATCAAATTATATTTACTATCACTTAACCATAACCCTGTCTCTCCCTCTCTGTCGCTCACTGTCTCTCTCTCCCCATTTTCTGTCTTTCACTCCCCAAAGGTTTTAAATTATATTCACTGTGTGTCATTGCCGGCAGCCTGAGCCAATCGCAGAAGTGACACCAAGTGGCATTATCTCATCTTTATTCACCCACCCTTCTGCCATTTGCTCTCCCACATTTTCAATTTTCACTCACATTTCGCGGGCATTCACACTCTCTGTCTCCCCCCATGCACATAGTCTCTCACTTTATATGTCCCTTCCTCTGTATCTTCACCTTTTCCCTGTTTGTGCCCTTATTTAATACCACAATCCAATGCCAAAACAAATTCTGTTTAAGGTTTTATTAAGTATTTTTTAATCAGTACATCAAATTGTTAAATTTAACAAATCAATATGCCACTTAATAAAAATTACACAGTTAGCCTTTAATGGGTTAAAAACACCAGTTGGCAGTTGACTTTCTCTTCTCCCTTTTCAGCTGCTTGTTCCTCACACAAAGAGATGCTGCTTTTCCAAGTTGTATTAACAGCCAGAGACGGTAGATTGTATCCCTCTAACGCTTCTTGATTATCTTCCAGTGTTTCAGGGTTCAGTGATAAGGAGTTAATGGATATTACCATATATTTTTGAGTAATCTTACTTTAGGTTAAAAAAACAAAACATATCTCCATGTTAACCTCACACCTTTCCCATCTCCTCATCATTTCTACCTTTCGTCTTTGATTGGGCTTTTTCATAATCAAAGCAGGTTCTTTAAACCAGAGGACTATTGAGCTGAAGAGTATAACTCTAGGAAGTTTTCCGTTTATCAGTCGGCCCATCCATCACTTTGCTCCAGACTGGATTATTGCCATTAATTATTGTGTTTGACATTTGTGGTTTTGAGGGAAATGTCTTAACAACTTTTGGATGGATTGCCAGTCACCTTCCCTTCAGGATGAATTGTAATCATTTTGGTTATTTTAACTTTTCGTCTAGCTCTATCATAAGGTTAACATTTACATTTGGCCCATACTTTGGTTGTGTTAGACTTTAGCACCCCTGTACAGCCTCACAGAGCTAGTCTAAACATGGAGAAGAGCATTTACTCCCCAAGTTAGCTAGAGTTAACATTTAAAAAAGAACTTGTGAAATCCCTGTTTATATGGTAGGAGTTATTTATAGAAGTAAAGTGTTCGGTATTTGTTATTTTCCGAGCGCATATTAAAGTGGTCTAAACCTATACGGTACCTGATTTTAAAAAAAATGTAGGAGGGAAACTACCAAAAAGATTCATGTGTATAAAACAGGATTACTTTAAGACAAAGACTACTCGGATAGAACAATTATCTAATTGGGTACCGATCTCAGCATCAGCAACATGGACCGCTTTACCATGAAAATTAGTCTCACAATCCCGGGGAGGACGTTAAACTCTTTCTCTTACCTGACGTAAATGATTTTAGCAGATAGGTTAGTTAAGAAAAGCGAGCATTCGATGAGTGATGATTGCAAATTATTTGTCCAAAATCACCCAGGAGATCATTCTCTTATATATATATATATATATATATATATATATATATATTTTTTTATAACAAAATTCCAGTTATTTACTTGTCTCCCTGTTTTGTCCTCCCTAACCTCACCCATTTTATCTCTCCTGCACCTTTTAGCTCTTCTATACCTCTCTCTCTCTCTCTTCTCCCACTCTTCTAAAATGTAATCCCTTACTCCTATTCTTTCATACTTGTCACCTTCTTTCCCCATGTTTCCCTTTGCTACCATTATTCTCCTCTCTTCTCTCATCTATTCTCTCCCTCTGCCTCCTATTCCTTCCTTCATCTCCTTCCTGTTTCCCTGCTGCGTGGGTGATCAAAGCAGGCTCAACAGGGCAATATGTCATCTAGGAAGCTGCCTACAGCTGTAAAGGTACACTCTTTCTGTCACACACACACACACACACACACACACACACACACACACACACACACACACACAGTAAAAACTACTTGATATCTAACAGGCACACAATCTAAGAGTCTACCTTTTCCTTGAGGTTTTTTTAAACTAACTTGAATTCATTAGCCAATATGACTATTATGTGTTAAGGTTTAATACCAGCAGTCCTTGAGAGAGTTATGCTCATTTTTGTATGGTTATACAATACATTTTGGATGGTGAAAAAGTGACATATGACAATTTGCATCCATCACAGGATTATTGTTTCCAAGCCAACTCAACTGACAGACAGAATAGACAGGAGCGGCAGAAATAACTAGATCCCGAAGAAAAAATTAACCGTTGACGCTTAATCAACACAAGGCTACCTGACAGAGGCATAACTCATAGTGTATCCATTTGGCGACATGCCAAAACAAACAGTAGTTGATGTAGAAAATGGACATGGATGAAAATATACCTTAGTTCCTGTTAACGAAAGAAGTTGTTAAAATGTGGAATAAAAGCCTCATATTAAATTTATATTCCAGCAGAAGTTGCTAGTGAATAAGTCACTGAGCAAAGAGCCTGATGTTCTGCAGTTTGTGAAATAAAATTACATTTTCCCTATCACAGATATGGTTTTGCTATATATGACTTTTATGTCACTGTGTCGGAGCGGTATGGAGCCATTCATTGGTTGCTTTGCAGCTCTATCTCCAGTAGATATATTACATTTATGATGTGTTTCACTATAATTCAAAATGTGGGCGTTCAATTGGGTTTGGGATGGACCCCATGCCGTACTTTGTTGACTATCCTATTTTAAAGAATGAAGAATCATATGTGAAACTCTTTCAATACATTTCTTTATTTACATCCCTCCATCTTGCTCTTCCATCAACACAATGTGTCAGACCACATTTCTCAGAAACAGTAAATCTTCAGAGGACACTTTACATTCCCCGGTTTGCACTGAGCATGTGTGGTAACGCTGGGTAATTCTCATAGAAAATAACTTGTTCTTCTACTTAACAAATTGATATGTTTAACCGACACACACTGGTTTAAATCAGTTATGTAGATACTCTTCAGTGTCTCACAACTGATCCAAACTAAAATTGTTTTACTGCTATTGATAAAATCTGTTGCTGTAAAATGTGGTCTGACCCAGACTTTAACACACAATACTGCTTAAAAACTTAAAGATGCTATGTGTCAGACTTCCAGATAACACATTCTAATTCTCGAATGCTCCAGCAAACACATACCAGCACATACATACATTTTATGCCCTACAACCTGATAAAACATTTTGTGAATCACATTATTTAAAGCACCTGACAAAGAGTGCGTCACTTTTAGCACGGCTGCCTCTGATGAAACAGAAACCCTTATTTGTGAAAGGTTATGTTAGCTATAAAACAATATGGAGCCACCAACACCTTAGGCTTGTTTGTCACAATAATTGCTAGAATTAAGCGCTACCACAGTAAATTTTGGCAGTGACACAAAATCTCACACATAGCATCTTAAATCTGTAAATCTGGAAACTAGTACAGGCAATTTAGCTCATCCAGAGGTTGGGGTTCCCGAAACATCCACTGCTAATTGCACAAGGCCTTTAATAATATAGAATAAACTGGCATTTAACTTAAAACAACGGTTTTCTTAATCACGTGAAAAAAAAAAAGAAAAAAAAAAAAGTTATTTTCTGTAACTACAAAGCTAACCTGGATGTGAATATTTTAGGAAACCCATTCAAATCTCCAATAGGAACAACAGGAGCAAAGGAAATCAACAGAACACACCGTATATATAAAATAAAGATGAGTGTATTTATGATATGTGTACAGTATATATATTTATATATGACATGGGAAAGTATGTACAGTTATTTTTTTCTTAAATGCATAGTAACTTTTAAGATCATAAGGTGTAAATAAATAAGAACATTAATAAGCGACTCTGCTCTCCTGAGAGCAAATAAATAAACCTTCATTCATGACAGGCACGGTAAACTGGGAGATAAAAACTTGAAACGTCAGGAGGTGTCGCAGGGCTAGTTCGCCCACCTCCTGTGGGAAAAGGCTTCTTAGGTCCAGTCTGTCAAAAGCATCTCAGTTTCTAAGGTAATTTCCCACTAGAATAACTTGTGGCTGTCTCTGCAGGTGTAAACCGCAATGCCATAAATGACTGGTACCGTGGTACCTCTTTACAGCCATCAACACATTTAAAATCATTAACTGTTTGAGTCTGTTCTATTAGGATAATAAAAGTAAATTTAGCACTACAATGCTTTTGACAAGTCATACCAATATCATTACAGTCGGGTGTCTATTCCTCGTTTTACCTCTCAGACAACAAACAGGACCTCCCAGAATGCTCTCTGCTTGCTGGGCGAAAGCCATTCAGAGGGAGAGGGTGGTGAACAAAAGACGTGATGATAGCAATGTAGAAGAAGCATTGGAAGGGTATTCTGTATTTCAGAGGGAAACAGGCTCTTTCATATATTTATATTTGTACAAACATTTAGATCATAAACATCTCAAGCACCATAGATGATAATATTAACAAATCTTGTTGCTATTTCTCCAAAAACAAATGGAACCAGGCAGAGATCTATGCCTCTTAATTTGGTCATCATCCTTTTCTTTAGTTCTATTTCATTCCTTTATATATCTATTTTTCAGTTGTTCCTTTATAATGTCTGTGTCATTTTCATAAAAGACAATACTGGAACTATTTAAATAGCCCACAACCCTAATTGTAGTCCCACATACATAGTATTTCCAGTATAAATTAATTTTGTTTCAATAATACAGGCTTTAAAAATAGGACATTTTAACATTTTTAATTGTATCAATGGGCTTATCCCGTGCCTGTGTCTTCCTCACAATTTACTGTTGAATATCTATATAACCTATTTCCTCTTTCTTACTAGCATTGACTCTACATGGCCCCACTGTACTCAAATAAAAAGGATACCTTAATATAAAACACACACATTGACTAATCATTCAGTTTCTTTTAGAATAGAGCAGAACAACACGGATACAAATAACAGACAGTCAAGTCAATCGATCAATTTACTTAACACGGATCAGAGAAAAAACATTTTCATTTCCACTTCTGTGTGACTCAGACGTTTCATTGCTTTGTGAACATGAAAAAGCCATCACCTGTATCAGGGGAAACATCCGGTCCCCAGAGGATCAAAATTCAGTTGTGCTCTATTTGTGGGTCAAGTCAAATACAACAGCACAATAAACTAGCGTTGTATTTCTTGGTTTAAAAACACATAACTCTGTGTCCTGGAAAAGTTATGTACATCTTTCTAATAGTTTTTTTGGTCCTTGCAACATGCTGTTGTTTTAAAGGTGGACTTGGTGTAAGTCTCCATGTTCTGTAGGTCATGTTTAACTGTTAGTTTAAATTTAGTCTCATCTCTCATCAGTGTACCAAAGACCATTCAAACATACAGTATTGGCTTGTTTATGATATAGTGAAACATTGACCCACAGTTAAACATCACATTCAAAAAAATGGCTATAAATTCAAAGATTTTCTAAGAACACTGATCTTTTGTGGTCTTTTTTATATGGTAGCACCAAACATACTGCATGTACACAAATTCAGAGAGAAAGAGAATTGGTCTTAGTATTTGAAATGAAATGTTCACAAGGCACTTATCTAAATCATTTTTCTTTGTCCTTCTGACTTTCTCTTGGTCAGTCTCTTTTATTAACTGCACAAAACCAGGCCATGCTGTAGTCGGCACACTATTTACAGCCAATGGCTCACAATTAAACTCTAAAAAGGGCTCTTCTAGAAGTTGTTCATCTCCTCTCCTGCACCTCTTTTTTATCCTTCTTTGTTTAAAAAAATGGCAGTTTCTGTTCCTCTCTCCACTCCTTATCTCTCCATACATTCCCTAAATGTTCGACTCTGTCTAAGAGGTGTCTAAGCAGTGTAATTTTTCTGGAAAACCATGGTCTCATAATTATCTGATGCAAATTGGCCCGCTCAGTTGATGCTGCTCAATGTTTTTGAGGTTGTTGTCAAGCCCAAAGAAAAAAATACAGGGACTCCTCTGTCTGTTGGCCTGTTAAATATCTCTATATATCTAGATTCCTTTTATCCCTCCATCTCGCCGTCTGTCTGTCCTTCTGCCTACTTACATCTGGAGGAGACATAAGGATAACATTCAGGATCAAGTGGTGAGTCCATCCCTGTATCCCTCCTTCCAACTTTCCAGTCATCCAATGTACTTCTTTAGGAGTTTTTTTTTTCTGGGTTTATATTTTTATTATTAAAGGGTAAGGGTCCAAATATCAACATCTAATTGACTGTAGCTGTGTATCTGCCCCTCCGTCCTCCAGCTCTCCATCCCTCCACCTGCCTACCGATGTCTTGAGGACACGTCGAAGCAGGTGATCATCATGAGGTGGGCTTTGCAGAAGTTGACTCTGGTCTCTAGTTTGTTTGTCACAATCTCCAGAGCTTCCAAATACTCCAGTGAGTCGACTTCATAGGCCTGATGTAGCTCAACTGAACATGGACAGACAAGCAGAGATTTGAAGGTGACACAATTTGCTAAAACACTGTTATATGTGCTTTGTTTATGAGAATATAACCTTTTTGTTTAAATCTGGTGATATTCTGTATAATGTTTTTGTTATTGACAAGACCATTGAGAGATTGATCCTACTAACAAGGGTCGTGTGTATACAAAGCTTGATTTTATTCCTCTGTGTCATAAATCTCCATTATTGTCCAAAAACAATACAAATAGTCCCCAAAAAATGAACTATTTTCTCCTGTCTGAGTAAAGTTTGCTAAAAACAACAATGGGCAGCTGTTTCAGGAAATTGCTGAGCCTTTTTAGATGAGACCTATTTCTAAACATGCATCTTCAGAAGGAGCCAATAGTCCACAAACAGGGTAAGGAAGTCAGAAAGTATTGAGTCAGACTAACACTTTATTGGTTTTAATGTGTTTTCACTGGATTTGTTGACAATATAAAAACTATAGAATAACCAGCCGTGTTCTTTAAATACCTTCTTTTTAGAAAGCAATTTATTATAATATAAAGTATAGGTGTGAACAGTTTTTCTCAACCTTTTTAAACAAACAAAAACAAAACAATTTGATGAAACTGTCATTACATTCTGAATATGTAAGTTCTCTTGAATTTCAACAATAGGCAAGAAGCATTAGAGAGAATATGCTTGATAACCTCTATGGATAATATCATATCCAGTCAAACAGATCATAAAAAAATATTTTCTAACTTGTTAAGAACAACTGGTGTAGAATACATAAGACACACACACACACCCTGATGTGTCAAGAGTCCTACTTACACTCGGCGGTCCATTTGTGCGCCTCCAGCATCAGGTACTGTTTGGTTTGTTCCAGCTCCTTCTTCAGACACTGGTACTTGGCTCTGACTTCACTGATTCTCTGCTGACGGTGTTCCAACAGACGGAGCTTGGCACTGACATACACCACCTCCTGACACACACACAGAGAGGAAAGACAGGCAGACATGGATGGAATTCCCCTTTATTTATCTGGGAGGATAATCCAGGATTGTGTTGTGAAACACATGTGGCTCTCTTTCAGCAGCAGCCTGCTTAACATTCACACGGTTACATACATCCGCACCTCATCGACCCTCAGTGTGGCCGCAGTCGAGTGCTTTCGGACATTGAGCAGCTTCACTGGAGCAGCAGGGGGTTAAGTGGCTTTCTTAATGCCTGCTGTAGGGAAAATCTATATTTCATGGTTTTCTCTCTCACCCTCTTTCCCAAAGCTCACAATCCTCCCTCCCCTGGATACATAAAGGTTTAAGCGTGGAAACCCAAAAACCTGCACCATGCATTCATTTGCAACAACTTCACGAGTTTCACACTATTCTGCTTAATCTGGGGACTTTTTAATACTCTCTAAAAATAAAGTAACAGAGGGAAATATAATGTAGATTTATTCAAAAATAAAAGCTGACTGTAGATACAGAACACAATGCTAATGTTGATTCATTCACATAAAAATCCTTACTTAAAAAAAAACAACATTTTCTTACATTTTTTGTACGTTTTTTCCATTAACACACACAGTAGCTCTGGTCCCTTGATTTCCTATGTCTCTGTCTTTTCTTCTCCAGCTTCCTCCTCTTGTCCTACACGTATTGGTTTTTAATGTGTCCCACAACTATTATTCATCAAATCAATTTATTTGACATAGAGTGCAATATGCCTCCTGCCATATGGGCCTCTTTCTCGGCTCCTTGGCTCTCAACCGTCTTTAATTCTCTCTCCCACATCCATTCCTCATTCTCCTTCACCTGATCACTGTGCAGTATGTTTTCTTCACATCATTTCTCCTTTCGTTAACCCTTTCCTGCTTTCTTTGCTCTGTCTTTTGTTTCCAACTGTCTTCCACACTATTGTTTTTCTTCCTCCTCCCTTTCCTAGCCTTATTTGACCCTTTTTCTCACTTTAGTCATTTTAGTCTAATCTGTACCTGCCATGTTTCTAATTCTCTCAAAGTCACAGCCTCCTTTACCGGTACAAACGGTGAAAACTAGACCCATCTGAATACTGACATCCACAGAGGTGTGAGGAAGACTGGTGAAAAATACTATTTCGGGGGGAACATTCTCTACGTATTTTTTTTTAGGATGGATACACTTAAAGCACTAGCCCACAATCTTAAATGTGGTCCAGTTAAAATCAACACTAAAGTACATCCTTATCAATGATGTAGCTCCTCTCACCCATGCCTCACTCGCCTCCTTTTTCTCTCTCACCTTGCTTCCTCCTTTGTCTCTCCTCTTCTGCAGTCGCTCAACGTCATCTATCTCGTACACCTTGATCTCAAAGGTTTCTGTCGTTGCCGTCGTGCCCCGGAGGTTTGAGGGAGTTGGGGGCCCCAGTGGGCCATCTACCCAGCATGCACCTGGGCTGGAGGAGGAGGAAGAAGAGGAAGTGATGGTCTGTTTGGAGGAGCGGTGAGAAGGTGAGGAGGAGGAAGAGTCCAAGGTCAGTGCTGGGATCAGACGACGACGCTGGAGGCCTGAAAAAACAAATAAGATGAAGACAAAACAGTGTTACACATCACCAGAGTGTTTCCAGACATAGAAACACATTTGGTGATTGCAGCCCTCCAACTCTTTTTCAAGTATTAAGCATAGCGTTATACTTAATTGGCCTTAACTTCTACTATTGAAATACTGAAGTACTTTACTAGATCAACTAATAAGATATTCTGCTCAAATAATTGACAGAATAAAGTTTCTTTATTGCTAAATATATTTCATGCTTTTTTGTCTTTCTAGTTTATACCAAATTGTTTGTGATTTTTTTCGAATTACACTTATTTGCTTTCTTTCCAAGAGTTACTTGAAAAGATTGATACCTGGCAACCTCACAGCTCTAGGAAGTCACTGTGCTCAACAAAAATAGCGCATAACCACCCATAAAACAACAAATAAAATAATGACATATAACATCCTAATTAGTGATCATTAGAGGTGCTAATAGGCAGATTTGGACAGTCAGGCTAGTTGTCTTTATGCTAAGCTAACGGCTGCTGCCTGAAGCCTTATATTGAACGGACCAATATGACAGTGGTATTGAACCTCATCTAATTCTCTGCAAAAAAACATATTTTGCAAAATGTCAACGTATAACTTTAATGTAACGTAATACATATGTATTGGTGGGCCCATATGGCTTAATAGTTACATAGGACCATTCAGGATGAAAAGGTAAACAAGATAAAAAAACATATTTTTTGCTGCACAGTTAGCATCAACGCACAGCCACACAGTAGACACAGACAGTACAACTTAAGTGTCCTATTGCACTACAGGGATCCCTTACTTGTTCACTCTTTACCATTTGCTTTGCCTCAGAATAAGTTTTTCTAATAGGGGAAAACCGGAAGATGGCACATAGATATAATGCAGAATATTATAAGCTGAGGAAAGAAATCATAGTTGGTAGAGGAAAGAGAGGGATATGGATCAATCACTGGTGGAAGGCAGAAAGGAAAGGATAAAAGAAAAGTATTGAAGATTGAACAAGCAGAAAGGGAACTGAAAACAGATAATTGAGTGTGAAGTGAGATAAAAAGTTTAGTCTTTGTTCATGAAACTCACAGATAAGACCAGCAGGCCACTCTCTAATCTGCCCACTACGCTAGAATGAACACACATACTCATACATGCACACATGCTTTGCATAGAAATTGCCAGCCATGTAGGAATGAGAGTTATCAGATTCACCAGTAACTGAGGGATAAGGTGAGCGAGAGAGAGAGAAAAGGTAGAGAAAGTGGTGATTTTAATGTGGTCTCAGTGTGCCACTGAAAGGTCAGAGACATTAGTATTTCATTATGTAGTAGAAAGCGGAATATACAGGACAGAGAAAGAATGAGGGTCTGCAGGGGGAGAGAGTTGGACGAATGTTGGAGAGAAATAGATTAAAAAAAGACGAGGATAGGTAGAGACATGGAAGAGTTGGTGAATCTAATGGAAATCAAGCCAGTAGAGAGACTCAGCTGGAGATGTGATTAAATTCTGGGCTAACAGCTTCACATGTTGCTTTAGTCAGTAGCACATCTGTCCATTTTTACCATTTATATTCTATCTGCCTAAATTGGGACTAAATTGTTGTATTCATCTTGAACATGTGCAACAAATAAGAGTAATCCTTTCTGTGTTTCTGTGACAGTTTAGACAGTCAATGTTCTCTTTGAAGCGCAGAATCAGTGGTTAAAATGAAAATGAGGGTAAATCCAGACTTTATGCTGTTTGGCAGGAGGTGAGGCTGCATCCTACACAAATGGATGGAAAAGATTACTCCAATTTAAAATAATAATCAGAGACACACCAGGAAGAGCTGCCTTTGTCCAATTTGATTTTATGCACATATCCACCCTCATGGTTAACCAGTAGAGTGTAATTTGGCAGGTACATTAGCTGTACTGTTCTGGTGAATATATATTCATTACAGCCCACACCAGCACATTCCCTTACCATTTCACAGATGGGTGGTCAGGGTCACCTTTTCTACTTGCAACCTCCTTCTGCAGCCACAGCTTCCTTCACTTTTCCCTGACCTGTTCATTGCTTTCTCTTTATACTGTACCAATGGATTCTCCTCCATAGAGGTATTTCTTGTTAATTCTATCAGTTCTATCTTCCTTTCTTAGCTTTCTATTATTCTTTTTTTTTTTAGCTATAGCAGTCTTCTAATCACATTTTGTCAAAGCTTTCATCTCTTTAATATAAGAATAGTTTAAGTTATTGAGAAGTGCAATCATTATCTCATGAATAACTAACCATGAGTGCAGTTCTCATTTGATTTTGTGGAGTTTGTGCTCTCACGGAGTGTTTGGAGGTTAATGACTTGCATGTGTTATTTAGATAACACTCATAGATTTTTCATATCTAAATCAAGGGGTGCTATAGCTCTACTGATTAAGGCAAATGATGAATTTGCCCCACTGTAAACAAGAGTAAGCCGACCGCTTCAAATCTTTACATGCGTTTCTTGTGAACCTTCATGATATCCCAAATCCAATTAAGTGAAGACGTAATTAAAGCAACATGAAGAAAATAGGTTTAAAGGTTTGTTTGTGACCCGTGTTGCTCCTGCTCTTCTTGCTGCTCTTGGAGCTCCGTCTGGAGGAGGTGGTGGCTGAGCTGTGCTCACTAAGAGAGTCCTGAGCGGACGAGGTGCTTCCTGTGTTCTCGCTGCTGTCTCTCAGCATGCTCTCATAGCCGCTGCTGCCTCCACTGTGATAAAACAAGGCTGTCTTCCCCATGGCCGGGGGGAGCTCGCCACTCAGTACGCTGCTGTTAGATGCAGAATGAAAACACAGTTAAAGGTGAAATCATAAAATAAAATGTTTTAAGCAGCACCAAAAGTAATTTAAAGGTCCCATGGCATTTAACATTTATATGCGTTCCCCCAGCCTGCCTATGGTCCCCCAGTGGATGGAAATGGCAATAGGTGCATACTGAGCCCTGGGTATCCTGCTCTGCCTTTGAGAAAATGAAAGCTCAGATGGGCCGATCTGGAATCTGGCCTCTTATGAGGTCAGAAGGGGCAAGGTTACCTCCCCTTTCTCTGCTTTGCCTGCCCAGGGAATTTGGCCCACCCATGATAGAGAGACATCATGGCTTTCAAACGAGCAAAGTGGCAGTTGGTCAAGGCCACATCCCCAGCCTCCACCTTGCACCCCCTCTCTCCTCCTCAAAAGCTGGAGACTCAGAAATGGCACGTCCTAAGGAAAGCTCATTGTGTGACTGGCTCTAGTGGCTTCATTCTGCACCAATGCTGAATTTTGGGAAAGAGACTTCAGATATGGTATTAGGGGACTACTAAGGTCTATGTAAAAGCATCCAAAAAGCACCATGTCATGGGACCTTTACATTTTTATATTTCTGAATGAACTTAGGATTCAACCTGTTGTCACTAGCATGGCCACTGCTGCAGCGATGTGGTTTTCTGGGAGCTGTGATTTTGCTGTAAGGGGAGGGCAGTGTTTGGACCACTACTGCCTTCTCCTCTCCCAGGACGCCTCCACCACCACCACCACCACTTCCTGCTCCAGCTCCCCCTCCACTGAGAACATAAAAGTAGGATAAAAAAAAAAGCTGAACCCATTAACAGATTATTTTGACATTTTGCCTTTTTGGTTAATTGTTGACTGCAGAGAGCAGAGGGATTGGCATCCCTTATTGAAGTTAAACTGATGGTTAAACTGCAGATTTAGCAGCTTGCACCATCAGGATATTGCTATGCCAGCTCTGTTATTGATGATATTCTTATTTTACACATGAATGGTGTCTAATGCCTAGAAACTCATTACATCATGTAATTAAATGAATTGTTATGAATTGCTTTATGAATCTCACGCCTGGTGTAATTTTCTATGTTTAAGATGCCCTACTAAATGCTTGAAATGTAAAATGACATCAAGTAAAACTGACTAACCTTGCCCCTCCAACTCCTCTTTCCTCTGCTGGATCTGAGCCACTTCCCTGAGCAAGACTCCTGGAACGAGAGCCTGCACTTCCCTGGAGGAGCTCTGAGATTCGACCGTTGACAGCCCGGAGAGGCAGCTTGGCAGCCAGGCTTCCCCCTCGACTGCGGCTCAAAGACTGTGTAGACCAGGATCCAGGGAAGGTCCCTGCTGCTGCAGAGGGCTCTGGGCTGAGCTCTGGGGCTGAGGAAACAGATATATGGCTTAGGTGGATGGAAGGAGAAACGGAGGCCATGACTGCTTACTTGCATTGAATTATTGATGAATGTAATTCTTGTGTAAAGCTGAAAGTGCACAATGAGAAGGTCTTGCAGTCGATAAAACTGGGTGGTTCATGTAGTTTTTTCTGATGAGTAGAGTCATAGTTTTTTTTCTGACGAGCAGAGTCATAGTGGTTCATGTAGTTTTTGTCTGATGAGCAGAGTCATAGTTTACAACAGTTAAAATTGTGTTTATTTACAGTAAAGAAATATTCCGTCCTACCTTTCCATTAGGAGGAAGGCTGGAGCTGCGGCTGGATGCTTGGCTTAAAGACTTGGTGGAGAAGCTGAGAGTCTTGGTGCTGGATGCAGACAGACTCCTGGCCTTAGGACTGCTGGTCATCAGCAGCTTACTGACCGCTGAGATCTTTGACTGGCCATTGACTTTGGCTGGTGACTGTGGAGCACAACTTGGAACAGGACTGGCACTGAAAGTGAAGCTGCCGGTGTTTCCAGTCGGAGAAGATACTGGTCCAGTACGGGTGAGGCTGCGCCCAGTACGAGGCATGGTGCTGTCCCCCTTCACTCCTCCTCCTCCCCCTCTCAGGCTCCCCCCTCTCTCCAGAGAGAAGCAGTCATAGTGGTGTGAACCACTGTGGGAGCTGTGGGCTCGACCCAGAGAGTTGGTTCTGTTTGCAAGCTGTTCCAACTTGGCGCTGAAAAGTCTGCTGCTGTCTATGCTTGAGCCTCGTTGTCTGATGAGCCCTGCATCATCTACTGAGCTGCCCAATAATGAGACTCCATGGCTGGGTTGGTGGAGAGGGCTGGCTGCCCTGTTCCGCTGGTCGAGGCTTGACTTCCGTACCGGTGGCAGAGGTGGGATTCCCCCCTTTTTGTGGGAGAAAAGCCCTGTTTTCCAGTTAATCCTCTACGGTCAAGTGTGGCGGGGACTGCAGGGAGTTGAACTGGTGACGCCAAGATTACAATACTCGTTTCCATTGTCTAAGCCGTCGTGGCGGTTGAGACGATGCCAGCCGCGGGGAAGACTGGCAGTACGGTGGATATCTGGGCTGTAGATACTAGTCAGGCTTTCTCCATGGGCAACAACAGCAACCATCTCACAGCCATCCACCACTCTTTTAAAGGAATCTGGAGATGACACAACCTCACCACCTGAACTAGAGCTGCCATGATCTCCACCTGGTGACGGAAGAATAGCTGTTAAGAGGGAACATCGACTTGATTTGCCTGAAAGTTCAGTATTTAAAAAACAACTATACCCTTTCCAAGGTGTGTCTATGTTTTGAAATAATGAAGAACAAAACCTGTATACTCTCCTCTTACTCAGAGCTACCAGAGCTCCATGATAATAAACAGAAGTCCAGTGAGCTCTGAGGAAATGCCAGGTGCAAAACAAACACTATTCATTCTTGTAGCCTTAATTATGGAACTGCAGTTGACTAACTCTTCAAACTGACAGACAATTGGCATTTAATAGGCATTATTTGTCTGTAATAATAAAAGTAAAAGAAATTTTACAAAGCAGTTACAGTATATGTGGTCTGTTGTGAATATGTGGCGATTGGCCTAGCCTGACGTTTGATTCCCGACCTGAATTATTATCCCAGTCCGGCCCTGCTTACCGTCCTTGCAGAAGCTCCTGTGGTCTCCGGTCCCAGCTCCAGTCTGACTATTTGAATGCTCAACATCCCTCTTCTCTGGCTTTACTTCACATACAAGCTCCCTGGACCTTTCCTCCTCCATGCCACGCTTCAACCAGGGGTCTTCAAAGCTCATCTCACTGGAAATAGATGCTAAAAGTGGTGCATTAAATTTGCCTGGGTCTTTCATTAAGCTGCTCTTGGTAGGCAAAGAGAGAAACGTTGGTTCCTGTATAACCATAGGTTTGACAGTCACACATGGGTGCACACTGATGGTGGTCTTGAAGGGAGAGAGGTTACTAGGTCCTTTGAGAATTTGGATGTTGGTTTTAGCCATGGATGGAGGCAGTTTTCTCAGCCTGTCTTTTGTTGGAGTTGCCTTATCACTCCCGTTTTCTGACAGCACCACCTGTCCTTCCAGACTCCCTCTTCTCGGGCTGCCACAGCTTTCATAACCACCCAGCCTCTCCACTCCAAACAAAAGGCTGTGGTTGGGTTCAGGTTCAGCCAGGGCCTCCCCTTGCTGGCTCTGGGACTGACTGAAGCTGTGGAGAGACTGGTCAGCTTCACTGCCCACGCTCAGATCACTCATCCAGGAGGAGATGGGTGAACCACAGTTAGACAGTGTGGCTAAGGCTTCACCTTCTATCCGCAGCTTGGCCATGGCCACCTACAACAGGACACAATTAAATTGGGTACGGCATCTTCAAATCCAAAATATAATGATTTATGTTTTATAAAAAATAGTATACATTTGATTACCTGGGGATTGATAGGCTTATAGACCCAAATAATGGACTCATTGTATCCATCAGCCAATCAGACAATGCCAATGATGAGACAGAATTTCTTATCAGTGGCAGCCATGTTGGCCCCACAACCCTATTCTGTGACTTTTGGTGGGTATTGTTCAGTATTTGGTTCTAATAGTTAAAATCATATCAAACCATATGTGTGAACATTAACTCTAGTTTAAGACACATATGCACATGCAAAATGATCGTAGTCGCTGTGCAAAGCGAAGTCAGTCACACTAACCTCTGCCATGGCAACAACATCTGTAACCCCTGAGGTTGTTGCAGGACCTGCAGGCATGTGATAATTCTCCACAGCTCCATCCTCAGCAGTACCGCTGATGACGCAGACGGATTGGGAGCTCAAGGCAAAGGCATTGATGGAGCAACAGTCGCTTTTAAAGCTTATGATGCTCGTTGGACGACAGGTCAGGCACTGAGTGTCCATTAGAGCTGTCACATCAAGGTCCTCATCGCCTCCAGAAGCCACAGTGTACACTAGTTCATCCTCCCCAAGTAATAGAGATCCAACTGTTCCTACAGATACTGCTGGTCCTGAGGCTGCAAGTGGAGGAGAGCATGATAACCAAGTCCACAACACACAACACATTTGTGGAAACTTAATTTCCTAGCTGTTCATATATGTTATAATATATGTCATAATTGTTCCTCTGTTTTTGCATATGACTCATGACTTATTTTTTCATCTTACCCCCCCTAAAAATAGCAATGTTTTACTGCAACTCACCATCCCTGTGCGTGTCCAGGGGTATTGGTGGGACGTCATCGTCGCACAGTGTCTCAGCTGATCCCAGGCTGGCAGACAGAGACTGAGTTGGCTCTCGGACTTGTGGGCTCATGCCCACCGGGGAGGTCCTGGACAATAGGGAACCTGTGGAGGATCGGCCGCTGTCTACAGCCAAACTGTCTGCAGAATCAAAAACACACATTGTAATTAATTTTGTTTTCCACTTGCACAATACAAGGAAATTGGCTTCACACTATGCCAATTTGGAAAGCCTGCTTATTTAAATAATAAACTGTGTTGTGCTCAGGTACTGTGTATGTAACTATAGTTTATATATATATACGTAGACTCTATTATTGCCTCGTGAAAGTGGCATAAAACAGCAACAGCTCAGTGGTAGAGCGGTCATCTGCCAATCGAAAGGTTGGTCGTTCCATCCTTTGCTCTGCAGTCCCATGTCGAAGTGTCCTTGGACAAGACACCAATTGGAGTGTAAATGTGTGAGTGTTTATCTAATGAGCAGGTGGCACCTTGTACGGCACAGTGTGTGAATGGTGAATGATTCCTGTACTATGTAAAAGCACTTTGAGTAGTTGTTAAGACTAGAAAAGCGCTATATAAAAACAGTCCATTTACATTACGTGCAGGATTTAGATGCATTTATGGACGCCCAATAACAGACTGTTTATACATCAATAAGACTTAAGCAGTGTCAATAGTACTCAGTACTCTAAAGCATATCCAAAGCATAAACATATAGAAAGATGCATACTGTCTGAAGTCAAAGTATCTGTGGTCTGGTCTTGAGCCAGAGTGTGTGAGGACAGAGGGGGCGTTGCCGGCATCACGCCCTTCTGGGTGTACACTTTACACCGCTGGGACGGGGAGGACGGAGGCCTGAGGAGGGATACAAGGATCCAACATTATGGAGCCGGTCTTTGGTACAGCTATCCTCTTACACATTTAGACTGTTCATTAGCCCCCATGCAACCGCATTGGTGCTGCTTACGGTTTGATTTAGTAATAATAGAAACAGCAAGAAATCATTATTGTGATAAAATTTAGTATTACGATTTTCTTTAGACATCTTTCAAACGTTGTTTTCATTATAACTGAAGTCCACAGTCAAAATTATTGCCCACACGTACTGTATGTATGTGTACTTTACCTATAGTCTGAGGTTTTGGTCAGGCTGGCAATGCCGAGGCGCGGTGATCCTAACGGCCGTGCCTTCCCCTCAGTGTTACTGCCCACATTCAGACTCTCACAGCTGTTGAGAGAGACAATACAGGAGACATCTTGACAATTAAAGTCAAATACTTTCCAAAGGCTAATAAAAACATCTGCAGAAAATTATTTACATAATTTATACATAACTCCTCCTTTCCTCACCTGTCATGCAGGGAGCTCTTAGCCCTGTGCAAGGGGTTAGAGGTGATGCTGCTGCTTCCTGTAACACTTCTGGTACTAGTAACTATTGGGGAACCAGAAGTCTGTGCCAGGCTGTGGATTATGGTCCGGGCCAGCTCTGCCTCCTCCACCACTTCCTTGATGTCCTGCAGCTGCTGGTCATTGGTCCTGCTCCTGGCTGCTGCTTCTGCTGAGGAGGATAACTGCACTGCACCTCCTACAGCACATGCAGAGCCTGTGGGATGTTAAACAAAACAATGTTTTTCAAACCCCAAACTAAAATAGGCCTTGACTTTATGCTGAATTATCAAACTACAATTGTCACACTAGTTTACGGAAGCTTTCAAAGGCAGTTTTTGGTCACAATTATTCATGCCCTAAAAGTAAGTCTCGTGAATACAACATTTATGTAAAGCATTGGGTAATGAATTAACCTGTTTTTATTTCTGTATCCAACACATCAGCAGAGCCAGGAGCAGAGGGAACTGAGGTTGGGACAGCTGAAGACAGACATGGCTCTTGTTTGGCACCTTGTTTGCTCGCTGGAACCTCTTCAAAGGTGAACTTTGCCACCTGAACAAAGATACAGAGTGATGGATGAAAAGGAGAAATGCTCCCTTCTTCGTTTGATTTAATTGTTGACAAAGGAAATGCTCTCTACTTCTGTCGCCTTTATTTTAAAATTAGAGCACACTGTTATCCAAGAGAGCTTCAGTGGTGGTGGATGAGAATCAACAAGATCATTTCATCTGCTATCAACAACAAAAAAACAGGTCCTGAAACAAATATTTTCAAAATAATAAGGTAATGCTTTTTCAAATGTGTTATTTTGTAACACAATTGAAAGCATCTCCTTATTGAAAGGGACAGAAAAATTGACACTATAAACAAAAGCTGTGACAGCAAGCAAAAGGTTGAGCAGATACAAACAAAATTTTTTTTCTCCATTTCAATAAAGGGTTACACTTTACTTGAAGGTGTCTACATAAGAGTGCCATGACACTGTCATAAACATTATAAACAAGTCATAAACATTTATGACATAACGCTTCTTTTAGTAAGTGTCATTTGGTTTTGTCATGACAAGTTATGGTTAGGGTTAGGGTACATGTGTCGTGTTCATGACAGTGTTACCTTCAAGTAAAGTGTTACTGAATAAAGTATTCAACACACCCTAGCTGCATCTCACGTTGCTTATTTGATAGCTCTTCAAAGTTGTTCTGTCCCTCCTCGGTGAAGGCCGTCTTAGAGCTCTCATTTCTGCCCCGAGGAGGGATCATTGTGGAGCTATAGGCGAGGATACACAAGAGCTGTCTTCCCGGAAGCCGTACAGCTGAAGGAGTTGCTAACTCCACGCTAACAGCTGACGTATTCATGTGACGCTTCAGAGGAAATGACGTCTCATCACTCTAAAACACATTTGCTCGTTACCTCTCTCCTTGCATGATTTCCTCGCATCTCTGCCATGCTTCCTCGGTGGGAGTGACTAAGTCACGAGGAAGGGAGGCAAGTGGAGGAGTTGGGGATTCAATTTAATATAACAAAGACGACAGAAAACTCTCATCACCTCCTCGCTGCCGTCAATGCAGTCCAGTCTCTCTTGCAGCTCAGCAAAGGTGTTGCACTTCAGGCACTCGGCTCCTTCCTCTGGAACAGGGGCCAAGGGCTGCCCAAGCAGTGACTGACAGGGCTGAGGCAGGGGTTGAGAGGGACCACTGGGCTGGCCTTCTGGCTGAGACTGCACCTGTTCCAGCAGAAATCAAGGAGACGTAAGTTTCAATACAACAAACATTCTTCTGATTACTGCTGATTGTCTAAACTCTAAATGTAAATATATTTAAATTACCTTGTTCTGGGCTCCAGCTGCCTGACTTTGACTTTGTGTTTGATGCTGCTCTGACGTTTTACCTCGAAGCAAAGTGGGAATAATTGGCACAAAGTCTGGTGGTCCCTCATTGTCCGTCAGCTCTCTATCTGACACCGCCGCCCCGTTCGGGCCCACATAGATGACCGTGTCACATGACTGCTCGCTGCTCGAATATTCGTCAGGGTCACTGGACAGTCGCAGCAACGGAAGGTCAGAGTCAGTGTCACCGCGGTGATGGAAAGGTCGCAGATGGGTCGGGCGACGCATGCGTCCCTCCTCGCAGGAGCTCTCTCCTCCAGATGAGCTGGACGTGTATTGCTGAGGATGGATAGAGACAGACAAGGAGGAGGCAGAGTAGGTGGTGAGAGAGAAAATTCCCTTTTTAGATTGGCAGAGCGTGAATTATTATTTATTTTTTGCCTTTAATTGACAGTTTTCACTGGAGAGAGATGGTAAAGATGGCGGAGAGAGAGAGAAAAGGATGACATCCATACAGATCCTGGACATTAACCTTAGCCAAGTAACTTTAATTTAATTCAATTATTCCTATTTCTATCACAGACTGGTACTTTAAGGTATCTACTGACAGTTTTTTACTTCTTATTTTTCGAGCTCTGAAGCCATTACGCCTTTTTCTTCAGCTGAACAATTTTTACATGAGTAAGCATGGCAATTGAAAGGTGTGAGAAGGTGTCAGCAGCACATGTGGTTTATGTGCTGAAAATGGAGAGGAGGGAAAAAAGCACAAGAACTCCAGAAATAAAAAATTATGTGTTGCAATATCAAGAACAATGTCAAGATTATGAGCAGGACGTTTGTTACATTGTTAAGATTGACATGGACACTAATTAACAGTTACGTGTCCATCTGTTAAAGCATCTTACCAGTGACTTGAACTCAATGTACCTAAAGTTTTAGTCTCATAGGATCCCAATTTGAATGAAGTATTGAGGTTTCATCAAAACTCACCACTGTGACTTTAGTTTTCTTCTTTTTCATGCGGAGGACGCGGGAAGCAATCTGGATGGTGGAAAGGGTTTCTGAGAAATCTCTGGGTGAGGCAGAGATGTGAGCAATCATGGTGGTCCGGCAGTTCATGTTGCCTAGCGACTCCCTTAGCAACATGGTCAGCTTGCTGTCCCTAGTAACACACATACACCGAGATGTGAGCACTTAAGACGTTGGCAATGCACACAGTCACTCAAAGTTGTGACAAAACTGGTCGATTTTCCAACCGTCTCGGTTACAGTCTACTCTAATGACAAAAACACTAGGCTAACAGATTCATTGGCTGTAAATGAAGCTACAATATTTAAAAGATAAAGTTAATAGTTATTATTAATTATGCTAATTGATTAATGCTGTTTAAAGACATTAAAGTTTGCTATTCCAGGCTAAAGCTAACACAGTCTTAAAAGAAGCACTCTGGATATTATGTAGTCTAATATTGGGAGATGATCTATCTCCAAGAGAGAGATTATGCTCGCAGATGGGGGAGTAAAAGTAGGCTGTGTGTTTAAGAAAAGACTTTTCCTGGGTGGGTTACTGCAATCATTCATAGCTGTGTGTGTGTGCGTGCCCATGTGCGTGCGCGCGTGTCCGCATGCATGCGCGTGTCCGCATGCTTGTGCGCATGTGTGCAAGTGTGTGCGTGCGTGTATGTGTGCGTGCATGCATGCTGAGGCCTGCAGGCTGACAGTGAGTAAAGCTCCTTTGTGGCCCAGTGCCTCACGCTGCTGTCCCCCTTTTCTAAAAACACAGCCTACAGGCATGTCTCACACACGTATGTGTGCATTCACATGCACACACACTCACACACAAGTATGTATACACTCCGATCTTGACCTCCTCTTTTTCATTGATGCTCTACTCCTCTCTTTTCTTCTTTCTCGTTTTGCTGCCTCAGGCTTCAGCAAACGCTCTTCTCTCGCTCTCGATTTATCTCTATAGCTATAGCTCTTCCTGAGATTAATGTAGGTAAATTCATGACTCATGAAGTATTCATTTGCATGTTAATTGGAGACGTTGGATTAGATTTTACCTCCCATCTTGTGCTAGATTTATTACCTTTTTTTACCAGGGAAGACTGTGTGTAACATGATGCTCTCTATGATTAAAACTTGCCTATAATAAAAGCGTCATCTAAATTCTGAGATCACCGCTACAAGAAGCTAATATTAAGGAGCACGCTTGACGAAGCAGGTTGTTCACTCACAGACTTTTACTTATATACAACTGAGCTAATAAATTAAGACAATCAAAACTTTCCTGGAATTTGCTGGAATGTGTATGCTTATGTTGCTAATATTAAGAATTGCAATGGTTAGTTGGTATATTGGAGTATAGTAGAACAACTGTCCCTGGAGTTGCTTGCATGACAAAGAGACTCCAGACAGCATAGAAGATGGGTTTCAATGGTAAAATTTAGGGAGCTGCAGACGGAAGGGGGACTTTGCCAGACAGAGAAATACAGCAAGCCAGATGGAAGTGGTCTGATTTTGGACAGGGAGCTGTAGAGAGTCCCTGATGAGAAAGGTTAGGGAATGTGAGACAAGCCTTTAAATCTGCATGAGCATGTTGTGGCTGAAACGTTGTCTGTCTGCCATCACACTGAGATGCTTGGATTCATGTCTGGGCTAGAGCCAACGGGTTGATTTTGTGGTAACAGAGAACTGTCTGCCCTTTTTTCTTGAACTGGAAAGCTACAAACACATGACAATGTCTACTGATCAACTGGCACCAGTTACCTAGCAACAGTACTGGAACAAGAGTGGGATTATAAGAACAGGACGGGACACTATCCCAGAAGTAATGAAGCAGTGACAGACACTGTGATGAAGTTAATGGAGCAGAAATCTTGAAATCAAACTGGATTTAAGCTCTTTTTTGGTTTCAGTTGTCTAGACTGAAATATCTCAAGCACAGATGGATTGCCATTAAAACCTGTACATTCGTGATGATGAAACATAATGACTTTGGTGATCCTGTGACTTTTACCACTAGCGCTACCATGGGGTTGACATTTTTGGTCTCTAGTGAAATTTATTGGATTGCCATGAAATTTGGTTTAGATATCCATAATGCCCCAATGGTGGATCCTAATGAGATTGGTGATCCCTTGACTTTCCCTTAGCACCACTAGCACATAAAAAATAAAAAATAGTTTGACTTATCCATTGAAATATCTTAACATTTACAAGATGATTTGACACAAATTTTGCACATTCATGTTCCCCACAGGATGAATTGTTATGATGAAAGTGAAGAAGTGAAAATTTCACATTGTTGAATAGTTTGCTTTATGACCAAAATACCTGCAAATTCCCATCAGCCTCAGCTGTACTTTCTATATAGAGCTAATTTGATAACTTTAGCATGCTAACATAGATAATTAACAATGTGAATATTATCCTATTATTATCTGCTTACCTACTTAACAGTCATTGCTACAATGTTTAGATGTTGATGTTTGCATTTTTAGCATTTAGCTCAAAGCACCACTTTTTACTTAAAGTCAAGCCTCACAGTGCTGCTAGAATTGCTGTAGTCTCTGGTCTTGTTTTTTTTTAATTTTAGAGGTAATTAGTAGTTTACTTTGTACCTCAGTTTGTTCAAATGCTAGCTATTTTAAAATGATTGTACTGTATGATGACACTCACCCATTCTCTCATATTCCAAGGAAGAAAATAATTCAGCAAATGGCTACCAGCTGCTCAAAAACACAACAATTTTATTAAACAGTTTTATATAACCTGCTGAGTGTTCCCCTGCAGTGACACACTCCACCCATCTCCACATCCATGTTAGCTTGTGCTCCATAGCCTTGTTCAGTCATTTGTGATTCCGTGGTGACCGTTATGTTCATCCTTGGTTCCAGAGAAGTGGCAGAAACAAGGCGCAACCAGACTAAATCCCCTAACAATCCGACAACAGTCTGAGTCAACAGTGCCAAACCAGACTCAGCGCAGCTTTGCATGCAGCTTCAGTGTTAGGTAGCAGGTTGTTTTGCAATGTAAATGCAAAAGTTGGTGATTAAAAACAGCAGGAAGCACAGGGCTACAAAGCGCTTAAGGACTATGGAAGAGGAAGGAGGAAGGAGGGAAGAAAAGAGGAATTAAATGGAGGTGATAGGTAAAATGAGGACATGTACAGTGCTCTCCTCTATCTCTATTTTGCGCTCATTGCCAGTCAGTTAACCAACAAAATTAATATGATGAATATGTAACAGCAGCTGTTGTTTATAACAATAAGTCTCTAAAACCTGAAGCAACTTGAAATCTCTTGTCTGCTTTTCTCTCTTCCTCTCCTACAGCTCCAAATTATCCTGCGTTCCTCCTCATTTCACCCTTTAATGCTTTTTTTCTGAAGTTATTAACTGGACCTCTTTGTTTCTACCTCCATTTCTTCTCCCTACTTCATTCAAAGTATCTTAGCTCATTTCCTTACTGCTCTCTTCTTCTACTCTCCTCACACACACTTACATGTGCACACATTAGCTTACTTGTATGGGATGTGCTTGCTCCCGTTGACCAGGGCCAGGATAACGTTGCCGAGGGCAGATAGCGAAAGGCACAGAGGAGCCGAACTTGGCAAAGAGTTCTCCTTGCTTTTGCCCCCTGCTACTCCTCCTTCTCCAAGTACTTTGACATCACAGCTACCCAGGTCTAGCAGGTGGAGGCGACTGCGACCCCCTGACACTAGCAAAGTAAGAAAATATTTTGAAAGACAGATCAGTCTTGGATTTATGTAGTGACCATTCTGCAGGTTAGATTTTCCACAATTAAAATCCTGATAATCTTTTAATTTGCAATTTAATTTTGGTAATATTTCGTAGTATTTTTTATAGGGAGTACACACACAGACGCACACACACACTCACACATACACTCACACAGACACACACACACACACACAGTACACACAAACATTTCTGCCTTATTCTCAAATATGCATGCATTAAAAATGAAAAGTAAACATTATTAAATATTGTTGATGTAGACGTGAGTGGATGTGTGAGATGACTGTGTAAGTAGCTGTTTGTTGTTAAGTATTAATGTTAATAATTATTAGAACAAACAGTACTTACTCCCTCCTTTGCCTGTTTTTTCCATTCGATACTGGTATATGTGTAACGTAAACAGCATGTGTGAGTTTCTGTGTTCTTCTTCGGTGGTGTTGGGGCGTTGACTACTGTGGCGAGCTGCTATGGCTGCATCCAGAAACCAGGCTGCCTTCTCTGGGGTCGGAGCACGCAGTTCAGACTGGTTCTGGAGCTGGAAAATGTGTGAAGTTAAAGAAGAATCAAGAGCCAGACAAGAGGGAAGGTGCCATTTAATCTTAGCCGAGGCTCGGATAACCTACCAAGAAGTTTCCAATCACTGTTAATATTGTGTAATATGAGGATTCTTCATGTACTGGATTTATAGGCATATTCAAATAAAGTATTTTGCTTGCAGGTATTGGAGACAGAGATAGAGGTAAGCAGAGAGAGAGAGAGAGAGAGAGAGAGAGAGAGAGAGTGTGTGTGTGTGTGTGTGTCACTGCAGGATATCATTACTGATGAGATTATGTCAGATTAGTTAAGGATTACACAGATGTTCTTGTATCAGACTCTATAATCCTATAAACATAGAACTCCAGCCATACACACACTAGTTCACCATGTCACTCTGTTGATTTTTGACACTTTTCTACATACACTCTATCCAGACTGCTATGTAGACATACTACATACTACATTAAAATGAAAGATAAAAATAATAGTGATAAGATTTAGTGTCATAAGCCTTTTGTTGTCTGAAACACGCTCATTAAAGTTGATTAATTCTAGGAAATTCAAAAATGTCCCTGTCAGAAAAGTAAATTAAACAAAAAGCTTTTATATAAAAAGACAAAAATATGTTTTTCTTTGTACTTTTGTTATTTCTTTTTGTTTTGTTTGTGTGGTCAAGTCTTGCACTTGACACTCTTCTTGGATTCTGACTTAACCAGTCAGAAGCTCTAACCCAATTTGAAGTAAAACAGCTATTTATGAACCTGGTATTTAAAAAAATACCTGGTTATCTACCTGCTGCTTCAGTGTGTGCATAAGCAAGACTGCACATCTTTCAGTTGCTTAGACAAAAAAAAGAACTGCTTGAGGCTAAAGAAACAAAGGTAAAGCATATTGATACAACGCTGTTCATACACACACTTGCAGGATTTAATCAACAGCAGCCACATTACATCAACGAATGCTACACAATGCGTGCATGTGTATGTTTGTGTCTTTTACCTGCATCCCACAGATGGGGTCCTCGCACAGGTAGACTCCAGGTGACTGTCCATCCTGTAAACTGCCTGTGGATACTTCAGACAGCAAGTCCTTAAGGTTTTCCTCTTTTCCCCAAACCTGCACATGCACACACACACACACATTCTTACAAATATTAGTTATTATAGCGAACTGATGTCAGATACAACACTGCCAGCACTACAGCGACTGCCACTACCACTTAGAGACTGCTGGTAGCCTCCTTTCTCACAAAGGAATGTATCTGTAATCATTTCAAATTGAGGTCTTGCCAGTAACACTGACCTCAACTGCAGACACGCGAACAGAGAAGCGTGCTCCTGTTTTCTCCTTCCTCTCATTGATCAGCTTAAACAACCAGGAGATGGCACAGGGGATTATACCAAGGGTCTGGAGCGAGTCATCACGGCCAATCATGGTGTAGGATTTACCTGGAAGAGTCAGGCAACAACACAAAACAGGGGAACAGAAAAATATATCAAAAGAAGATCATTAAAAAGACCGGCAGGGAAAAAAGTGCTTTTGTATGAATAGATATGGTCCTCAGATGTGTACTGTGTGTGTGTGTCTGTGTGTATGTGTGTGAGTGAGTGAGTGATTGAGTGAGTGAGTGAGTGAGTGAGTGAGTGAGTGAGTGAGCGGCGAGTGAGTGAGTGAGTGAGCGAGGAGTGAGTGAGCGAGTGAGCGAGCGAGTGAGTGAGCGAGTGAGAGAATTGTGTGTTTGAATGCCTGAACATGCATGTGCACCCAGAGCCTCCAGATCGGTCCCTTTGAGCCACAAGATGATGATTACCCTCGGCCCACACACACACACACACAAACACACACACTATCACACCTGCTCTGGCTGTCAGGAGTAGGAGATCAAACACACACTTAAACAAAGCCATATGTCACACCTAACAATCACACCAACACAAAAAAACATTTGCAAAAACAGAGGACGTCAAAAGCCTGACTCATGTGATGCAGGGATAAATGTGTTCAGCTTTGTTCAGAGATAGCATGGAGGGCGGTTGTCAGCTACACTGTAATTTTACATTGTTCTCCCTCAGTGTTTCCTGGAACATCTAAACTTACTGTCAAAACAAAGATGCATTTCATGATTTGTCACAAAAACTGGTTTAAAGCCACACTGGGTCATTGACTTTGATTTAATTGATTTACCAGTTGATTTCTTTAATATGACTCCCTCAGTCATAATGGATGTAGTATTGCAACAGAGCACTTGAACAGCCCTCCACCTTCTCCTTTCACGACTGTAAATATGTAGTAGAGTCTTAAATTACACGTCTAAGTGAATATATGTGTTTCCTTCTGACTACCACAGGCTGTCAGGACGTGGTCAGTCAGACTGCTCCACTGTGTGACTCTATGCTACAAGCGATAAAGCTCTGAAGCTGTGCGAGTGTGTATGCGTGTGTGTCTGTGTAGTTGATGTATAGTCCCTCTAATTGGTCTTATCAAGCAGAGCTGCTGATGCTGTCAGAGAGAAAGTGAACTGGGTGAGAAAGTGTGAGAGAAGAAGGCAGTGTGAATGGGTGAATGCTGGCTTGTACTGTAAAGCACTTTGAGTGGTCACTAAGACTAGAAACGCATTTAAATGCAGTCCATTTATCATATCATCAGTTCTAAGACATGCACACATAAGTGTACACACACAAAGATTATCATTCCAAAGCCAATAATCCAATAAGCAGTGCCATAATCCATCAGACATGACTCAAAGCAAGAGGATTCAAGTACATTCCTTTGGCCATTTATTTCAGTATCCTTTTCCCTTTTCAATGAAATCCTGCGTTGTCTTTGTGAAAGTGTGCATGTACACGAATAGACTTGCGTCTGACTATCCATGTCTAAAGCCAAGGGCCACAGGGCCGAAGATAAAAGCTCGTTATGTTACAATCCCCATTTTAATTAGGAAAAAGGTAATGTCGTTATAATGCAGCCTCATTAAGATCCATGGCCTTAGGGGAGCTATTTAACAAAGAATTATCTCCGTTTAAACTGAAACCAGCAATGCCAGAGCCACTCCACAGCATTACTGTACAGTAAAATTGATTAAAGGAGCAAATTCATTTTTGATGGATCATATAAAAGCCCTTGCAGTATTAAAGCCAGAAAAGTGTTGTCATTTAACAAAACCAAACACTGACAATAAGAAGTCTGTTTTAGGGGCATGTTAGGCATATTGGTTCTCACAGTCGTATTATACACTATGAATCATCATCATAAATCATGACAATCATTTTCATGTGTCAATATTTGAAAGCTGAATAATAAACATGTAAACATGTTAAGATGCAAAACATTGATCTAGACCGGCTGTCTTATGTGTACACCGTGTTGGATTAGAGTCTTGAAAGATCTGTGGTGATTATGCGTGCATCTGTTTGTCTGATCTGTCCTATACATGGGCCTTTTTGAGAAAGAAGTGGGCAGGTTCTGCTCTCTGCCAAATCTTTAACATTCTTGTTTGAAAATGTGTTAACCGAAAGAAACATAAATCCTGATTTAAAGGAGAATCCCTATTTAGAACAACGTCTTATTTTCATATCTGGCAATCTTTCTCATTCCGAGACTTTCCATGCTTGCTGCAGTTGTGTGCACTCATCGTTTTCTTGGGCAATGAGGGTTTGTTATGGACATCACAGGTGTGTGTTATGCCTTTTATCGAGTGTGTACCAAAACCCCAGGAGAAGTGCTGGGCTGTGAGGCGATTTTGGGGTAGTGGCTGCATTTGGTATAGCAGTATCACATGACCAAAACTACTAAAATACAATATATAAATGAATTCTTTTAATGAACATATTTGACTTTGCATTTTGGTGTTACATAGAACTTTATCACGGTTTGTTCCAGTAAATGGCTCGGCCGTTAACACAGAAGCGTGCTCTGCTGAACTGCAGCATTTAAACTGCCTGCTTTTGTCCTCTGCCAGCAGTTCAAGTTCTTAGAAACTCTGTATGAAGATCACAAGCCAAGAAGGGTGATCGCTGATCGCTGTGTGTGTGTGTGTGTGTGTGTGTGTGTGTGTGTGTGTGTGTGTGTGTGTGTGTGTGTGTGTGTGGTGTCTTTGTTTGTGCCAGTGCATGTATGTGTGTTCATATTGCAGTATGCAGTAAGGGATCCTGACCCTTTTTCAGACAGCTTCTCTAAAAACCAGCTTCAGAAAGATTAGAGAGAGAGAAAAGAATACAGAAACACAGACAGAGCAGACTGAGAATGCTCTCAGCATCAGCAGACACTAATCCCCTTCTTTCTCTCTCTGATAGATGAGAGCCAGTGAGAGACAGCCAAAAACACACTGACGGTCAGGCTCACACACTAAAGATGACTCACAAGCCACACATACTCTGATTTTGTAGTCTGCGTTCATGTGTGTATGCGTTACCCAGTTTGGAGTGTCCAAAGCAAAAGACACAGCCATCTGCTCCGTTCACCACTGACTGAATCACCTCGGCAACTGTTCCTGCGCACACCTCCGCCTAGCAACAGGCAAATACAGAGAGATAGAAGGTTATGAACAGCATAAATATCTAAACCTAAAGATACATTTGGTTTGTTAGAGTAGTGGTTAAAGGATATATTTGTGGTAGCCATAACATTTGAGTGAGATGAAAAAACAAGTACTGTAGATGGTGGGTGTGTTTTTCATTAGTGTCGTTGTTCCTGCATTTAGCATAAACACTAAGTCAGCAGTATGGGAAAGCATCGTATTATTCCGAGTTTGAAGCTTTTGTGCTTAATTCCAAGATACAACTTAGTCCTATTGCTGTTACAATTAAGCCAAAAAATAACTATTTTTTATTACATATTAGTATCAGTTGGTTAACTAAGGAAACCAAATACATACAAACTGTGTTTAGCTCTTTTTACATTTTTATTTGACTCTATCACTGCCAATGTCACCCACATTCTTAAAAAACCTGGTCTGGATCCCTCCTCCCTCAACAACTATCGCCCAATATCCAACCTCCCCTTTCTGTCTAAAACCCTAGAACATATAGTCGCTTCTACAAACCCATCTTCATGCCAATAACCAATTTGAACCTCTCCAATCTGGTTATCGCCCTCCACAGCACTGAAACCGCTCTCCTCAAAGTCCTCGACGTCCTCCTCACCTCTGTTGACACCGGTACCCTCAATATACTTATCCTCTTTGACCTGAGTGCAGCCTTTGATACCGTGAGCCATAACATCCTGCTCACCGGACTCAAAGACCTCGGTTTCAAAGGTACTGCAGTCAGCTGGCTCAGCTCCTACGTTTCCAACAGATCCCACTTCATCTATCTCCATAACCACACCTCTGCCACAGGCACAGTCACTCAAGGTGTTCCCCAAGGCTCTGTACTCTGCCCCCTCCTCTTCATCATCTACATCCTCCCCCTCGGTCAGATACTCCACCACTTCAACCTGGACTTCCACTGCTACGCCGACGATACCCAGATCTACCACAGCACCAAGTCCCCCCACAATCCTCCCTTTTCCTACATCAACTCCTGTCTGTCAGCTATTAAAACTTGGATGCAACACAACTCCTTCAAACTCAACCGCGATAAAACAGAATTCCTCCTCATAGGCTCCAAATCCACACTCAGCAAAATCAATAACCCCACTCTCACCATCTCCCCAGGCCCGCAACCTTGGCATGATCTTTGACTCCACCCTCTCCCTTGAGCCCCACATCCGTCATGTCATTAAAACTACCGCAACATCGCCAAACTCAGAGCCTCTCTCACACCCTCTCTCACACCCCGCTGCTGAAAGACTCATTCACGCCTTCATCTCCTCCCGACTGGACTACTGCAACTCACTTCTCTTTGGCATCAGCTCTACCAACATCAACCGACTCAAACTGGTCCAGAACGCAGCCACCCGCCTCATCACCCCCTTAAAATCCTGGCATCACATCACTCCAGTCCTAAAACAACTCCACTGGCTCCCAATCTCCCACCGGATCACCATCTGTCCCCCTCATACCTCACTAACCTCCTCTCCCCCCACCAACCCTCACGGTCCCTCAGATCCACCACAGCCATTCTCCTCTGCATCCACAAGTCCAAACTCCGCAGTTTTGGGGAAAGAGCCTTCTCCAGGGCAGCTCCCAGGCTCTGGAACTCCCTCCCCCAAGAGATCCGTGACTCAGAATCCCTCACCATCTTCCAGTCCCGCCTCAAGACCCATCTCTTCACCTCTGCCTATCCATAGCCCCACGCCCCCTTCCCTTCTCATCTGTGCCTGAATCTTGTTTTGTTTTGTTTTATTTAGTTGTCCATTGTTTTTATTATCTTCATACACTGTAAAGCGGCTTTGAGTTTGTGGAAAATGCTATATAAATAAAATTTATTATTATTATTATTATTATTATTATTATTATTATTATTATTATTATTATTATTAAACATCGGATCTTTTGTTTTATAAGCTCACAATCTTTTCTCTGACCTGTGATGCATCAGAAGGGAACGCAGCATCCAAGGTGAACATCTTTGGAGGGACCTGATTGGCTCCTGCCTTTTTCTGGGAGGCAGTGCTTGGTGTCTGATTGGCTGAGGGTTCCATTATGGTGATTTGTTTCTTTCTGGGATCCACTTTAAGGAAGGAACTTGACTCTGCTGCATCCGACTGAGACGCTGGGCACACACGCACCATCACTTTCACCTGAGGGTAAGACACAGAAAACACATATTCAGATACTAGTGAACAACATTATAATAAAATAGGACAAAGACACCTGCAACATTATCCTTCACAAAAACCCAATACAGATGGAGAAGTTCTGTGTGTGTGTGTGTGTGTATATATATATATATATATATATATATATATATATATATATATATATATATATATATATATTGTATAATGTGGTTCTTATTTCAGCCATGTTGGCATCACTGCTTAATCTTAACCACTTCACTTACACTTTCTGTTTTTTTCTGAGGAAACCTACCCAACAACTTTGAACAGATTTGATCATTCTGTGGGTTTGTAGTTTAAAGGCATCAGAACCCATCTGTGCCTTAGCTGAGACAAAAGAATCCCAAAGAGTCACAACATTTAGCTGTTTAATTATTTTAATTATTTTAATTTGATTTACTATGCTCTTACATCACCTTATTCACCCTAAGTGCTTCTTCTACCTTCCCCTCTGTTATATGTCACTCTTTCCTTATCTCTTTTCCCTCTATCCTAAATCCCTTCCCTTTTCTCTCCTCAGCCTTCCTGTCTACCTTCAGCTCACTGCCACATATCAAAAGCCTGAAGTGCAGGAATCCTATTTTAGCTTTCTCTTCTCCTCTTCCTCCCACTCCTGTCATAAACTGTTAGCAGACACAATTTACCGCCTGACAGCTGCTGTTGTTTTCTTTGATATCAGAGCAGGCAAAATGCTGCGTCATTAAATCTGAGTAAGTTTCATAACATCTTACCACATAAATAGCGTTTTTTCTGTTAGTTTAAGATGTTTTAAAGTTTGAACTAACAGTTTTATTGCTCTCTTGCTTCTCCTTTTGGCTCATCTGGATGAATTAGTCTTTGTCTCTTTTATTCTTTTGATCCCTCACTATCTATATACCTGACCGTCTGCCTTAATCTCTCCGTTTGTCACAAAATCTTTCTTCCTGCTAAATGCTATATGATTATCCAGAAGATTTACCCCAGATTTTCCCTTCTGACAATTGGGAGAGAGGCTTGGTTAAAGCAGATGAATGGTGCAGAGTGTCAGATGCAATGAGAGCTTTATGGATTCGGTCTTAACCACACCAACTGTCTCAGAGACTGATCATCAAATATATTTGATATTTACACTGTGACATTAGATGAATTCTGACGTGTAGATTGTTTTGGCATTCTGTCACCCTTCCAGTGTTGGGCAGTTTTACTTAGTAACTTTGCATTACTTAGTAACGCATAAATCCTTCAAATTTCTTCTAAATACAAAAGATGTGATGTGTGGGAGTGAATGTTAATGTAACTACTTAAACTAATGTGATTACTTTCTCAATGAGTAACGTGTAATGAGTAATTGACTATAGTTTTGAGTAACTCTCCCAACACTGCTTTTTTCTATCATCAACAATAGAAAACTTTTAGAAAACAACTAATGTGCGTGTTTCATTACTGTAGTCTTTCACACGTTGAATCTTGCACTATTGTCAAGGAAATAAATATAACAATGTAAGCAGAGTCAGAACCTTGAAAGCAAACGTGGATCTGAAAAGTTAAAAAAAAAAGGATAAGGATTGTAAAGACAAATATTCTAAAGAGTTTGACCAGACTGTAAAAAGAATCAATGGAAGTTCAGGCCAAATTGCCTACAGCTCTGAATGCTGACAGCACAAAATTCTTGATGTTGGGAGCTGACAGAAACTGAATGAATGCATCATTAGTTTAGGCCTCTGTGAGACTAGACTGTCTCATTTTGGGAGGGACTGCAGGTTCAGTTAGGCCCTCAATCACAGAAAGAACACCAATGTATAGAACAACCAAATGATCCACGCTATGAATGAGGATTTAGCATCTGTGTGTGTCTGTCAGTGCAGGATGGGACAGACGCTAGACCTCTAGACCCCGATAAGGATAAGTGCGGCATAGAAAATCAAAGGATGGATAAATAATAGTGTAATAGTATTCAAGTATTGTATCTCTGCAGCTGTCAAAGTCCTGACATAGATTGAGAATACACAGGATACTCTTTTATTGAGCTGGGCAATATATCAGTATTATATCGATATCATGATATGAGACTAGATATCGTCTTAGATTTTGGATATTGTAATATTGTAATATGACATAAGTGTTGTCTTTTCCTGGCTTTAAAGGCTGCATTACAGTAAAGTTATGCCATTTCTGAATTTACCAGACTGTTGTAACTATTATTTACCCACTTAGTCATTATATCCACATTACTGATGATTATTTATCAACAATCTCATTGTGTAAATATTTTTTGAAGGCACCAATAACAAACAATATAATATCTTGCGGTATATTGTTACTTTATTCAATGTCTGCTAACTCGGCCTTACCTAACAGCGTACTATGATAAACAAAATAAAAAATATATTACATTTATTTCTGATCTTATTTTACCATTTGGGCTCAGAGGTGCAGGGCAGATGAAAAGAGACTGCTGTGTTTATGTGGCTCCTAAGAGGGAAGGAAAGAGAGATCTTTTATCTGTTTGTGCTTGTTAGTGTGATTCTACACTAACTGCGTTTCCGTTAAACACCACCATGGGATTACAAATCACACAGTAATCCCAAAACAGTCCAATCCCCACTGCACTCTGAGATAGAGCATTCACAGAATAAAGGAAGACTGTTAGTGAGTTAAGCCATACATTAACTTACAGACCCATTAGCTGTGAACAGGAATATGATCATTAATAAAAATAAATGAACATAAATACAATAAAATAATGAACATAAGTCAGTGACAAGAAAGAACACTTATGAAACATATTCAAGTATTTATTTTTTCTTTACATCTGTCAAATGCTAGCAAATGTACAGCATAGTACATTCATGTTTGAGCTTGCATTATCAATTAATTAACCTCCA
The DNA here is from genome assembly GCA_013375575.1 of Percina caprodes. Taxonomy (NCBI): domain Eukaryota; kingdom Metazoa; phylum Chordata; class Actinopteri; order Perciformes; family Percidae; genus Percina; species Percina caprodes. The sequence goes on along the minus strand of JABXJD010002077.1, from coordinate 26,730 downwards.
CCAAATTAGTGGGCTGCTAGATAAAATCAATAACATAAAAGCACTTTTCTACAAAATAGAAAAATTGGTACACAGTGTCAGTTATAAATTAGTTAATGGTCCAGGAGCAAAAAGACTAAGGCAATCAGAATAAGGTCATGTTATACTGAACAAAGTCACTTAGAATCATAAGTGTTTTATAAAAAATGAAAGCATAAAAGCTTGCTGGTAACTAATATACTGGCATGTAAAAAAAAGCACAAAGGCAAATAACATTCTAAGAGCTCTTACTATGTAGCAGTCTATATGCACATTTCTCTGTCACACACACACACACACACACACACACACACACACACACACACACACACACACACACACACACACACACACACACACACACACACACACACACACACACACACACACACACACACACACACACATTAACAGGCTTTCCTTTGGTTGCATCATCAAATGACCATAGGCCATTTAGGAGAGTTGGTTCAGTCAATTTTGTCAGTGAGTGTGCATGAGAGAGTGTTTGTGTTAAAATCTTTCTCAGATGAAGGTAATTGTACGTGTTTAAAATGAAAAGTGTGTCCATAGATGAGGGTGTGAGATATACTGCGATGCTACCCGAATACAGTAAACCTTGGTGACTTGGAAAACATAGGATACTAAGCGCTCTCTCTCTCTCTCTCTCTCTCTCTCTCTCTCTCTCTCTCTCTATCTCTCACACACTCACACATTGATTGTTACTCCCTCTCCTGACCCCAATAAAAGAGCCCTTCAGTAAGAGCCTGGGGGGAAGGATTTTACCGTTGCACTCGTTACAAGGTGTAACTCATAAAGTGTTCCCCCTGAGAGCCCATTTCCTCCTCATGTCTAAAAAGTGTAAAAGGTAATGGGTGTGTGTGTGTGTGTGTTTTCAATTTGATGCATCATCAGCACAATAATGCCACCTCTGAGGAGATGGCATTTCTTGGTCTGGCTATGAAAATTGCCTTTAGTCTCCAGCAACAAAAAATCCTAGTTGTACTAATTGTGTGTGCTAATTGCTGATACATCCTCTGCTCGCTCTACCTCCCACTTCCACAACACCTATACAACTTTCCTTTCCTCGTTCTCTCTTTATGTTTGAGAAACATTGCAATGCTCGATAGCATAGCCCACCCACTCCATTTCCACTGCTCCCTCCATCTTCTCTTTGTCTCATCTCCTCCTTGCCCTGTCTTGCCTCTCTCCCTTCCCTTCAGAACAAATGACAAGACAAATCACAGCCTTTTCCTATTATCCATTCTATACTTTCCTCTCTTCTCTCACACTTCATGCTGCAGGGAATACTGAAGTGGTGGTGAGCTGCAGAAACCAAGACCTATAGAAACAAAACAAGTCTCTGTGTGAATCTTTCACTTCCAGTTGATTTGGAGAATAATTGATATATAGTATGTGTTCTGCTCCGTGTCTAAGCATGTATGATCACTATGTTCAACACACAATATTGTAGGCTGTGTCTGTTTTAAACTACCACTGTGTCTGACATACAGGGCTGCTGAACATGCCTGAAACAGGGTTAATTTCCATGCTAAAGGGTACATGCATGACAGATGCTGAGGCAAGGAGTCATGTTTTTTTTTCTTCTGAGAATCTGACCCCTAATACAGTACACTCTCTTGGATAGACAGCGTCTTGATCCTCCATTTTAAACACCACACTCAGACATAATGAAGTCTTTGAGCCAATTTAAGTGAAGGAATTCAGCTAAACAGCAACAAACAAGCCTGAGCTGGGAAAAGATTGTCTGATAGTCCTTCACAGCAGTGCTTCAATATTATTGGCTGGGAAATCAATAAGAGACTGAAACTGAGCTCTAATTGGTTCCCAAAGACCGCAGAAACACACATTTGTGCAAACACATGTACAGAGAGATAGATTCAAACATCATATGGGAATAGCAAGTTTAGGCTTTAGACCAATTCTAATATTACCTAATGTATTCATTCCAGCTCAGCTCACAGTATTGTCAGTTGGAAGTACTGCAGGGATCTTACAACTCTCAGGTCTGAATTTGTGTTGTTTGACAAGGATGAGCCGCTCATTTTATATAACCTAAAATACCTCTTTTATACCAAAAATGGTGAAAAAACAAAGCATTGTACTTTAATAACATGTCTTCAGAATGTAACTTGTATATTTTGTCTCAAGTGAATGACATTTTCAACGTCCTTACTCAGTGTACAACAGGAGAGGATGGGGCTGCTGACATTGTTGTTAATTCCTTAGTCTTGCATTGCCAGAACTATCTCTACAGAACTGCGGAAGAACATTCCTGGATAGGAAAATAAATACCGAGCATGGTTCTGCAAAAATGTCTCAGAAAAGAACTTGTTTAGGTGGAAGATTTGCACCCCGCAAAAAACCAAATCACATAAAATTTTAAATTAAGTTAACTGTTCACACAGTACAGTAATGTGAGCTCTTTAAATCAGCTGGATACATGGTAATTTGCTCTTGCCAGAGTATCGCCATGTGTATTTTGTCCATAGCAAATCCCCACCAAAAGGTCCCAAGACATCCCAGTTAAAAAGTAAATGCTGTAAACACATTCTTTGTAAATCTGAATAAACCAAGCAGGCCTGCCTGGTTGCACGATCCAAGTTGTTCTTACAAACTTGCCATTTTCAGCCTGTAACGTTGCTCAGAAGGTCCAGTTGATGTTGCTTGATGCGACCGGAATTTAAAGTTAACTCAAAGACAGAGGAAAGGGAGGGACATCCGGCGGATTTGTCGATATAGACTATTAATATCATAAAAAGACCAGAGCCTGATAAAGCTTATTTCTCTGTAACGGCAATCTATTGTTGTCCAAACATGATTAAAAACACAGTATATAAGCCACACTGTTGCACTGAGGTGTTCTTTTGTTATGAGGAAAATGCAACAGTATATTTGGAGTCAATCCCAAATACATACTTCTTGATGAATACGTAATTATTCACACAAATTCAAGCATTTTTTACTTCTGTTTGAGTAACATTTGCTAAAACCTACAGTGCCCCACTGTTTTAGAAAATTACTGGGCCTGTGTGTGTGTGTGTGTGTGTGTGTGCGTGCGTGCGTGCGTGCGTGCGTGCGTGCGTGCGTGCGTGCGTGCGTGCGTGCGCGCATGTGTGTTTGACAGCCATGCTTGCTCCAGTCCTGCCAATACAGCATTAATATTTCAGCTACACAGTGGAACAAAGTGGCTACTGGATTCCCCTAACAGACTCACTCACTCATTTAGATACTAGACACAGAGACACGCAGACACACAAATGCCGTGGAAAATGCACTTGCACATGCTCACTCATGACACGGACAAACACAGCTTGTGGCTTGAGAGCAATCGTAGCTGCTATTAAAAATTGATTAGCTGTCATGGTATCATTTTACCCCAAGGTCAAGTCGCAATCTGTTAGTGTGCATGTGTGTGTCGGCTGCAAAGATGAAAGAGGTGGGGGGGAACTCACTTCTAACTCCTTCATTGTCATTCAGCTATGGAGAAGAGCAGAGAGGGTGGGGATAAAGGAATGGTAAGGAAAAGGGAAAAAGATCCATTCACTAAAAAAGAGAGATCAGGTGAAGATGGTTGCAAAGGAGAGAAGAGGAAACAAGAGAAGAGAGAGCTATATTAGCTTTTATAATATTATAACAATATTTCTCATCCCTCTTTAGATATATTTAACTGTGTGTATGTATTTAAATGATGGGGAAAGATACAGTATGCATAGACAATACTGAAAACAGCTATCCACTGCAAGAAGTGTTTATAGCGGATGCTTGTTTACAACAGGCTTTTATGAAACTAAGAGATCAGAACAGTGAGGGTAAAAATAAGATATATTTGATACAGCAAGATACAATAAAGCACATGTTAAAAACATTACATTTAGACTAGACATACCTACAGGGTTGTTGCTAAATTACAGGATTTGGTAGCTCGCTTAGAAGTGGTGAAATTTGCAGCAAATTTGAAGTGATCAGGTAGAATGTTCGAGGACTTTGTTCCTTTCACAGAAAAAGCTGCATGAGCAAAAGATGTTTGTCAGAATGGGACCTTACAATTGCCACTTGAAGTGGATTTGCTCTGTAATCTCTTGTAGATCAGATATTATACAGAACTGTAGATGAAGTGCAGCAGACAACTTAAAAAAGAATATGTAAGCCCGGAGGCAACTATGACATGGTTCATGTATTTGCAGCCTGGAATAAGACTCTGTGAGGCTGTACTCAGCTCTGAGCTTTGAACTAAATGCTAACGTCAGCATGCCAACACGCCCTTGCCTTGGTGTCTGGTGCATTCAATAAACATATTAAAAGGATATAAAAAATAAAGCAAAGTACTGCAACAGTCTAGACCATAAATTCAGAATATTAGACACTATTAAAATACTAGATACAATAAACAAAATATGTACAAAATACCAAATCTGTACAATATAATTGTCTTAAAATTGGAAAGGGTACCGTTGATTGGCTGATTGGCAAAGATTTATTAGTAAGGGATGTGCAAAAGTTTACAGTAGGATAACGACAATATTAACAAGCTGTGTAAGAGGTAATATTAAAGATGTTTACCATCTTAGTTTAATGTGTTAGCATGCTAATATTTGCTAATTAGCACTAAGCACAAAGACACTGCCTGTGTCGTTCGTTTTGCAAGTATTAGGTCATAAACCAAAGGACTGGACAAATTTGACCTGATGATGGCACTAGATGTAATAAGGGAATTACTAACGTTACTACAAATAATCCTGAGGGGAACATGAGTGTCTGTATCCAAATGTCATGATAATAAATCCAGCAGTTGTTGAGATAATGGATTTGAGTAGTCTATCTCAACTGCTGCTGAATGTCACTCACTGTTTGGGTTGGGAACTTTGATGAAGCCCAGAGCTAATAAAGATGCATAGAAAGCAATCAGAAAATAAGATGCCTGTCTTAATTACAGATGAAGTTTGGTTTTATTCACTCTATGACATCCTCAGTATTTTTCATGTCTTTAGTTTTCTTGTGACAGCTTAAAACATTTGTCATCTGCAGTCTCTGCTGCATTTCTGTGTAACTCTGCAGTTGGTTTTCTACATGATAATACATACACATAATTTCTTTGACTGATATAAATCTCCCCCAGCAGTCAGGGGTCTGAATGGAAGACTCCCAGGTGGCTGATTTGATTAAAGTGAAACGGAGCTTACCAACAACATGTAGAGAAGCACTGTGTACAGAAATAACGGAGGGGAGTTAGAGATACAGATCCCAGCCAGAGAGGTCCACTGAAGGATTCTATTTAATTTTACATTCTTAGATGGAACAAGGCTAAACTCTCTCTCTGTACACACACACACACACACACACACACACACACACACACACACACACACACACACACACACACACACACACACACAGCAGTATACCCTGTGCAGGTTGATTTCCCTTGGCTTTAAATCTCAATCTGTTTTCTGCCATATTAACATCGGCGAGAACACTAACCACTAACCGCAATACTCCAATCAAACTCGAGACAAGCCCATGAATTCTACAGGATGTATCATACACACTTCCACCAGGGGCTTTGCAATTCCTTGACATCTTTCATTGTACACTATAAGCCTATGAATTTGTGAGCATGCAAGCCTAGGTGCATGTGTGAATGTGTGCAAATGCCATTTCAGCAAGGAGCCGACCCCAACTGCCGTTGACATTTTACTGGAGAAATGTCACCACAACCATTTTCTTCCCATATGTTTGTGTGTGTGTGTGTGTGTGTGTGTGTGTGTGTGTGTGTGTGTGTGTGTGTGAGAGAGAGAGAGAGAGAGTTTGATTAGGTCTTGGCAAGCTTTAACTGATTTCACAGGAGAGGCCTGTTATGTTCCAAATAGCAGAATATTTTCCTGCCTTGGAACCGTGTCCTGTCCTTTTATTTCCCATTTCATTCCAGACCACAGCAATGATGGGTTATTATTAAACATGTCAGTAAAACATGTTAAACAAGGAATTTAAAAAAGGTGGCATTCAGAAAATTGAGAAGCGGTTAGTTAGCTTAGCACAAACATTTGAATCAAGGTAAGACGGCCTGACTCTGTCCAAAGCTAACAAAATCCCCAAATTCAATTAGTTTACACATAACTTCTTGTTTGTTTAGTTCATACAAAAACTGAAGAGTAAAAAAAAAAGCTGTTGTTTAATGGGGGTTCCAGATTATTTCTTGGCCAGGAGCCCAGCTAGCTGTTTTCCCCCATTTTCTTTACGCTAAACAAAGCTAACAGTCTCTCGGCTGTAACTTCATATTTAACTGTCAGATATGAGAGTGGTATCCATCTTGTCATCCAGCTCATGTCAAAAAAGCAAATAATCAAATATCACAAAAGGTAAAGCCTTAAAATCAAGACATGTAAGAAATAACAACAATTTCTATGAATTGACTTGCTTTTCATACACTGTTTTTCTTCTCCATTATTTGCAATTGATTCAGGATGGGCAGGCTGCCAGCAGGGCAACAGGAAAACAAAGTCGGTATGTAGCTATATCTACTGGACACCTTAATCAAAGGTCCACCATAACATAGATCACACCAGAATGATTACTGTGCGATGTCCAAGCAAAGGCGTTTCTGACGTTTGTAGTTAAGCAGTAGTAGCAGCAGGCATTTGTACACAGCACGCCCAGCTAGACAAGATAATTACTGCTATCACAAGAACACAGAAGACCATGGTGGGATGAAACAGAAGGCCGAATGAGAGACAGACAGACAGCGAAGTCTTCATTTGTGTGTTTCTGGTCTATAATGTATACTGTATAGTGTTTTAGTGTAGGGGTGTATAATGTCAGTATAATTTGGCTGCTGTGTGAGTGAGTGCGCTTGTAAATATATGAGTGTGAATCTGTCTCCCTGACAACTGAGGGGACATCTGTTACCTCCATATGGAGAGAAATGAGGAAAAAGACTCAAAGGAGGGACACAGCAAAAAAAGACACAACACATACAATAATCAGTCACACTTAAAGACAAATAAAAATATCTATCAGCTATATAATGGGATTTCTAGACTAGAAATAGAAAATGCTTCTCATGTGAAACATTTCTACCTACATGGCTGTAGCCACATTTGTGTATACATCATGACTGCTTTATCAGCTTTACAGAAAGATTTGACTGTAAATCAATTAATAACTTATTTTGACTAATTGTTATTATCTGAAATATATTTTACTTGATAGGAGTAGGGGATAATGACAGAAAATATGGGAAACAAGTAGCAAATAGCATACATACAGTCATACAGAAACCACAACATTGCGATTGTTTGGAATTTAGAACAAAAGGTTAACTTCATGCAGCTGGTAAATGTGGGGCTAATTTCAATGTATTTATATATTTTTTAATATATTACTTCATCTACTGCTGAGTAGCTTGTGAATTATCCCCTGGGGATCAATAAAGTATCATGAATATAATCATATAATATATATTTGTTGATTATATTTTTATATTCTTAATCAGAATCTGGAAAGGAACTTGTAACTAACTGATCAAATACATTTAGTGAAGTAAAACGTATAATATTTGCCTCTGACTTCTAGTGGGTAGAAGTATAGAGTAGCAGAAAGTGGAAATGCAATTTCATACTTAACTTACATACTTATACTTATATAAACATTACTTGAGATAATGTCCTTTCCACCTCTCCTTAAAGTGGTGGACACTTGAGTGGCCGAATGATAACAGCACATGCCATATAACTGCAACACCCTGGTTGTTTCAAGCCTTTCTTGCATGCCATGCCCCTCTCTCCCCCCTTGTTTCTGTCTACAGCTTCACCGTCGACCGTTCAGTGTCGTCACACATGCATGCAACTACATAGAGACAGATAGACAGACAAGAGCTCACAGACAATATGCACACCCAGTTTCATACTCACACCTATGTGGACATAAAAACACAAGAGGACATGTGTGGGGTCCCTTTCCATCTCTGTGTGTAATGGACATGGCTGTTTGATGTCTGTTTGATTTGGTCCTCCATCGTCATTCTTTTTCTAACAGTGAGGACGCACGCACGTACACACACACAGTATCAGTGAGCCCTCACTCAAACTGTGGAGGAGGGGGCACTAAAAACTCATTACATGGACGATCAATATTGCACACACTTGAGAAGCATGAAACCCCCCCACATCCACAACACACACACACGTGTTTCATCAACCGTTGGCAACGGTGACAGATGACTTTTGTCAGCCTTAGATGTGTTACCATGGTAACCATTAGGCTGCATTCCGATATGGTACAGGGGTAACACACACACACACACACACACACACACACACACACACACACACCAGTACATACATTTAGATTAACTGGCCAAGGTAATGATAAAATAATACAGCTTAATATTTTAGAACTTACCAGTACATAAAACCAAATCACAAAATGCTGTCACTGAAACGTGTGCTGCTTATCGATATTTAAAAAAATAAAATAAAATTAGTTATTAAAATCAACACTTTTTGTCATAGCACCAGTGCCTCCATACTCAACAAAGTTGATCTGTAATGTAATTTGGCAACATAAATGATGATCTATCATAACAAACTTTATAACTGAGATGAGACGTTTGCTGAACATGTGAAACATTAAATTAATCTCAAGTGAATTGTCTGAGTAACTTCTAGCCAGTCAAAAAACAACAGCAATTCAAGCACTTTATTGAGACACATCAAAGCAACGTGTCAAGCACCATAGCTAGGCATCCATCATCCACGGTAACAGTCAACTGTCAGTCAACTTGTGTCATATAATATGAAACAAATTAAATTATGCTAACTACAAAAGATAGAGATAAAAGTGATTATCCATTATGAACAAACCAGCACATACATACCCCACTTTCTAAAAAAGTGACACATAACTGTATTTTGGATGGTCTGAAACGTTTATCTGCATGACTTAAAAATAAATGCTAATGATATGTTAAAGTAGACATTAAGGTAATATATTTCCATTACCTTCCGAGTCCAGGGGTATCTTTGATTTTGTTTGCTGCACGGAGAAGGCAGGGTGGAGCCGGGAGGGGCCATCAACAGGGCAGAGCTAAAATTGGTGGGGAACAGAGGGGGGTCACATGAAGGTGATGATGATGTCACTGGGGCCATGACTGCAGCGGTCTTCTGCTTCTTCTTCTTGGATGCTAAGTTTAACTTTTGTGCAGCTCTGAGAGAGGAAAACAGATAGAAAGAGAAAAGGAGAGAAGCCATTCCATCAATCAGCATTATTAAAACTATATACTACACTTAAATACTGTAAAAACAATATCATAAACATTAAATAGTTTAACTGGAGAAATATAAAAGATGAGGAAGGATAGAAAGCATGGTGGCACATTTGCATGCACACATGGATCTATAATTACATCCTTATGGTGTGCCACAGTACAACCATGGCAACTATGCTAATTGCAGAATAGACCTTGATTACACACACACACACACACACACACACACACACACACACACGCACACACACACACACACACACGTTGCTGTTTACATATGTAGCAACATGTGGATGGGGAGTGGTTCATTTGCTTTCTTGCTGCTCAATTCCCAATGGCATTCAACTCAAAGGGAGCCGACAGATATTATATTTATATATACTCTATTTATTCGGCACTCACATTCACCTTGTTTGCTGTCTCTCTATTCAACAACAACTTCTTAACTTCTAAATCTCACCTATTTCTCCTCTCCTTGCTCTCTCATTTCTTACTTCAACACAGCAGGTTCTTCCTGTCTGACTCTTTCAACAACATGGCACTTCACATCATCTTTACTGTCTAACTTTTTCTCCTCCCTTTTCTTACTCTTTTTTTTCTTCCCCAAAAGAAACATGACATATCCTGATATAACAGACTGAGTTTTGACTTTAACCAACATTAAAAAAAAATCCAAAAATGATCCCAATGCATCATCAGATATTAAGGAAACATGGCAAGTTGAAATACTATCTTTTGTGACAACAATGCTGATGCCAGTATTTTCTCCTTTTAAATTTCTGATCTGTGAGGGAATTTCGTGTTTTGGCCCAGTTTAACAGCCAGGCCGGGTTGCCAGATATACCTGTAACCTGTGTTTCAAACAGTTGTGTGACCAGAGATGTTACAAACCCCGAGTAAATATTGGAGATGTATTTGAAAGATTGAGACAGTTTAGAGCCCAAAAGGACGCTGAGTTGGCTAATTTCCTCCTGAACAGGTAAGCATTAGCTTTGGGTTAATTTATCACGGCTACTAGGGACGGCATTTAATGTAATTTCTACATTCGTGCAAAAACAATTGAGACACAGCCAGTAAAGTGATCCCGACTGGTCGTGGTTAAAGCCACCATGCTAACCCTGCTAATTGCTAATGTTACTGGAGGACCAGGCAAGCCGGTCACGGCTGTTTACAATGTGCAGCATGTTCAGCAGCTGTAGCCGACAGCGGTGAGTTATTTTAAGCCAAGAGAGGGGACTGTAAATTGGAAAGAGAGGACCGTGAGTCCGCAGTGCTGTGAAGTAATGTCTGGATATGTGAGACAAGCGTCTAGCAACATTGTTGTGAATGCTGCAGTCTCAGACTGGCATCCTCCGTGAACTTCAAGTCTGGGGAGGAAGGGGCGGGGGACACTCTCTCCAGTATTTTGATTTTGTACTGCAGTAACAATTTTAAACACTAGCTGTCAATATTACATATATTGCACCTTTAATGCTATTTTATACTTTGAATTCAATACAATTCAAAGGGCAATGTCATATGTTTTACTAAAAATATGGGTTTATAAAATACAGTGAAAACATTTAGTTTTTTGTCTCCCATTAATCATCTAATTACCCCTCAGTCTTATCTTGTGACACTTTGGGGGTGGTCACCTGTATGTTGGAAACCACTGGACTATAGTTAACTGTATATAAAGTACTTAAACGTAGCTCCACCTCGAAAAGCTGCAACAGCGAAATGCTACTTATACATACTTATACATACAATGCATCAGTATTAACCAGACCCTCAGAAAGTGTGCCAATTTGACATAGCAGCCAGACAATGGAATTACAACTACCGGGTCCATCATGTGAGAAGTGGCGTTAGCTCCACCTACTCGCTCTGACAGATCAACCACTGCTAAGTGATAGAAAAAGGTCACTGACTGATTAATCCTGGGAATGTTGCCACAAACACCTGGTTGGTTATACTGAATATGCATAAAGCTTTCAACAGTGGGCCATAGGCTCAATCACCATTGTGTTATCTTATTGGGCAATAGATAGTGACTTAACAGACTTTTGTTTAAATAAAAATCTTCTTATTACTTTAAGTAAAAGATCAAAGTAGTTCTTCCACCACTGCAAAAAACAATAATGTTAGAATTGATCACCAATTGTGAGCATTAATCTCTCTGTTAAAAAAGACAACAGATCCTGTGCACAAAGGCCTTGTATAGGCTGAGTAGTTAATCATATATAGATAATAAGGTGTATAGATGTATAGTTAATAATACAAACTTTTCATTTGATAAAAGCATCAATATAATACACACTGACCATGGCTGTGCAGAAAGACAATAAAGGGTTAAGTGAGAGTGATCTTAAGGAAACCCAGGGGCAGTAAATCTGCAGGCAGTAATTCACCTAACATGATTTATTGTCATTAGTAAAAAACTATTTGAATGTGTCGATGTAATTCCTTTTCTGCAATTTATGCAGCCACAATTCAAACAAGCAGATGTGCTGACAAACTGAGTTATACACAGCAGCAGTATTAACGATATGATGAAATAAAAGACCTCTAAAACTGCTCTGGCAGGGATTCCTGCTCTGTTCTGCTTTAATCTATCATCACATATATTTCTATGATCATAAAAAGAGGGAGAGAGAGAGAGTGAGAGAAGACCTTGTGCCCTGACGCACTCCCTGTCAAAGAGCTGTATTCTCACACCATTAGCTTTCAATTAACTGCAGCAGGTTACAGAAATGAGAGCGAGAGGGAGAGAGAGAGAAATATAGTGAGACAGAAGAGAGGGAGAGAGAGAAATATAGTGAGAGAGATAGAAGAGAGGGAGGGAGGGAGGGAAGAGAGATGTGGATTCATTGATCCGGAGAACGACGAAGCGTTTTCCCATTTGACTAGATCTCCCAGGAGATTTGTGTGTGAATCTGTATGTGTAGGTGTGTGTTCTTGACTATGGATGTGTGTGTGAGTGCATATAACCTGCAGTGTGAAACAAAGCTTCAGAAAAAGACCACTAATTGTTTTTTTTTCATTGTGTGCAAGCTATGCTTCCAAACATATTGCAGCAAATGTGATCAAAAGCAATTATGGGATTTTTTTTATTAATGCTAACAACCTCCCATGGAGCATGAAGATGCATGTGCAGTAGATTATTAAAAAACTATCTTAAAAATAATAATAATAGTATTACAAATTGTGGCTTTATTTACAGTATAAAAAAGCTCTAGCTCTTCTTTAAGAATGATGTGCTTGAATTAAAATCTACATTTCATTTCTATGTACCAATGGAAAAAACAGGGTGCTGCAACTGCTGCAGTGCTGATGCTTGTAAGATGAGACATGACTATGATGGATTCATGCACTTGCTCCCTGGGCAAAACATGTATTAGCTTTGTTTGTGCAACTGTTTTTATAATACATCCTTCAAATCCAACAGCCACATCAATTTTATAATGTGCATCTATTCATATGTGTGTATGTGTGACCCTCTCTCCCTGACTGTTTTAATCTATGGCACAATTCAAACATGGTACACACACACACACACACACACACACACACGCGCACACACGCACACACACACACATGCGCTACCTAATTGGAAGAGTTTAATGACAAGTGGCCTGGGATTTGGTCAAGTGGATCTATGGATCTATTAGATCCAAATCTAACCCTAAAGTGAAGGGCACTTGTTTTCCATCCATCTACTCCATCTCTCTATCCATTAGCTCTTTCTCTGTCACCCCCATCCTTTTATTTGCCCATTCCCTTCCTCCATTACAGTCATTTATTCCTCCACTCTATCCTTCACTTCCCTCGTATTCTTTAAATTTTAAATCCCTCTTACTCGACAATCATCCCTTTATCTTTTCCTCTATTTTGTTCCTCTCACCCTCATTATTGTGGTCCTTTCATCCTTTGCCTTCTTCTGTGCCTATATATCCACCCATCCATCCCACCATCCATTCAGCCTTCCTTACATGTATTGATCCCTTCATTCATCCTTGCCTCTCTGCCCTTCAGTCCCTTCATGTGTCTCTCTCTTGTTAAGAAGCAGCACAGGTCACAAAGAGTCCAGCTACTAACATGCTGTTGCTTTGTTTTCCTCTTCCTTCCGCACAACTACAAACACTTTCACTTGACACACACACACACACACACACACACACACACACAGTTGATTTATAACTGGTATCTCTGGGCAGTGTTGTTGGCTCAGTAGCTAATTACATTCTACTAACAGGCCGTCAGTGGAGGCAGATATAGGGAGAGAGAGAGAGAGAGAGAGAGAGAGAGAGAGAGCGAGAGTGTGTGTAACATTGTGAGGGGTCAGCCAGTGGCTTTACTGACACTATACTATCTATGGACATGTGCATTTACAGTAGCCTCCAATTTAAGATTTCCCTGCTTCCTATTAAGACACCAACTTATATGCTGTAAGCCTGATCACTAAACTGTGTTAAAAATGGAGTTAAGATTGCCTCATGATACTACTGTCTGATGTACACTCTAATATTCATATCACATGTTGGTCTGTGCTACTGTATAGATAACTGAGCAGGTTATTATAATCTGAACCATGTGAGATTCTTGTTTTATTAAAGCAGCACGTCCTATGCCCTTTGTCCAATATGTTTAAAAATTCCTAAAAAATAAAAATAATTTCAGAATCTAATGTTTTTGAACTGTCAGTACTTTTAAGAGTTAAAAATATTGAATGTATAGAATAGTTAAATACACTCTCTTGCTGCCCTCCCAGTACCAGTCCCAGTGTTATTAAAAAACAGCAAAATCACTCAAAGAGCAAATGGGCTTCTTCCTCAATGTCAAAAATAAAAGACAACCACTTTTAATTACTGTTAAATGACACATGTTGTTTTTTTAATTGATTTGCACAACAACAACAAAAATGATGTGATCAGACAGTTGACGTTCAAA